>JAWZYT010000109.1:10000-35000 GCA_034508575.1 Petrolisthes manimaculis | reverse complement strand
ATAGATACATGTAAAAACGAAAAGATAGACAATAAAATTACCTATTAGATGCCATCAACAAATTGTCGATAGATAGATAAATAGATGAGTAATTAACGAAAAAAGTGGGACACTTTTGTCATATTTTACAATTTTTAGTCAAAAATATATTATATAAAGTGAAATTTCTCCTCTTAAAAAATAGATAAATAGATACATGTATATACCAAAAGATAGATGATAAAATTATCTAATAGATGCCATGAACAAATTGTTGATAGATAGATAAATAGACGAGTAATAAATGAAGAAATGGGACACTTTGGTCATATTTTACATTTTTTAGTCAAAAATATATTATATAAGGTAAAATTTCGAATCTGAGGAAATAGATAAATCGATAAATGTATATACCAAATTATAGACGATAAAATTATCTATTAGATGCCATCGACAAATTGTCAATAGATAGATAAATAGACGAGTAATAAATGAAACAATTAAGACACTTTTGTCATATTTTACAATTTTTAGTCAAAAATATATTATATAAAGTGAAATTTCTCATATTAGGAAATAGATAAATAGATACATGTATATACCAAAAGATGGACGATAAAATTATCTATTAAATGCCATTAACAAAGTGTTGATAGATAGACAAATAGATGAGTAATAAACAAGAAAATTAAGACACTTTTGTCATATTTTTCTATTTTTAGTAAAAAATATATTATATAAAGTAAATTTTTCATCTTATTAAATAGATAAATTGATTTGAGGTTTGAGGTTGATTTGAGGTTTGAGATTGAGGTTGAACCCAAAACCTCACCTAAAAATAAAAATAAAAAATATATATAAATGAAAGAATGAATGAATGAATGAATGATAATTTTTTTATTCACATGCTTTTTTTCTAGACTTTATAATTTTTAATAGTTCCAGTGACACACATGTATGGTAACACTGGTAACCAATATGGTAACACTGCTAATGTGGATTTGAACAGAGAAGTATCAGCCAAGGTTTGTTTACATAACATAATTACTAATATCTGTTTATAATAATAATAACTGTTATTATATATTAATACTGTAATTATTTATTAGCTAATGTATGCTGTGTTATTATGATTAGGAGTAGGGGACAGGCTTGGGGGGGACTGGGGGGTGGGGGAATAGGGGGACAGGCTTGGGGGGGACTGGGGGGTGGGAGAATAAGGGGACAGGCTTGGGGTGCGTAGAACACTGTTTTGAAACAAATAATGGGTATTTATTTAAACTAATGCCGTTCTGAAACAAATATTGGGTATTTATTTAAACTTACGTACATTAGAATACGTACATAAGAATACGTACATGAAAATACGTACATGAGAATATAAAATACATTCACAAGTGGATTTTACGTACATGAGAATACACACACATCATACCCAAACCCCGTCATGATGTCCGTCACTTCAACCTACTCCAACCCATAAAAGCCAGGACGGAGAGATATAAGAATAGTCCAATCCCAACAAACAATAGTTTCATTAATAAACCAACAGCACTAATAAATATATGTACCCATAATATATGTCCATGTGTGAGTGAATATGCGTGATTGTATCTGTGTACGTCTGTGTGCTGTTTGTGCTAATGAATATTATGTGTGCATGTGCGCGAATGTATTTGTGTATGTCTGTTCATTCATCTATATTTATCCATATATTATCATCCACTCCATCACGATTTTTTTTTTTTAATGTATATTTTCAGCCCTCGGCTGCCTCACTCAATAAACCTTTTATTATTATTATTATTATTATTATTATGTGAATATAAAATACATATGCAAGGGGAAATTACGCACAAGAGATTATGTACATGAGAATATGCACATGAATAAAATAAATACATGAAAATACACATGTGAAAAGAATACGCACATAAAAATACGCACATGAGAATATGCACATGGAAATAAAATACACACATGGGAAAATGAAATAATTATCCATGTGAAAATTATATATGTGGAAATTATGCAGGTGAAAATTATCCATGTGAAAATACACACATGGGAAAATCTTTTGAATATTTTTTTTAGTAGAGAGAGAGAGAGAGAGAGAGAGAGAGAGAGAGAGTGCATGTATGTGTATGAGAGACAGACAGAGAAAGAGAGAGAATGCATGTATGTGTATGAGAGAAATATATATATATATAGAGAGAAAAAATGTGTGTGTGTGCATGTATGTGTATGAGAGAGAGAGAGAGAGAGAGAGAGAGAGAGAGAGAGAGAGAGAGAGAGAGAGAGAGAGAGAGAGAATGTGTGTATGGGTACAGTACAGTATTACAGTACAGAATTACAGTATGGTAGGCCTATGGTATTTTATATATATGGTATTTTATTATTTATATAAGTATTCTCATGTACGTATTCTCATGCATGTATTCTCATGTACGTATTCTCATGTACGTATTCTCATGTA
Organism: Petrolisthes manimaculis; assembly: GCA_034508575.1. Lineage (NCBI taxonomy): Eukaryota > Metazoa > Arthropoda > Malacostraca > Decapoda > Porcellanidae > Petrolisthes > Petrolisthes manimaculis. The sequence continues at coordinate 32,545 of JAWZYT010000109.1, read as the reverse complement.
CGTATTCTCATGTACGTATTCTCATGTAAGTATTCTCATGTACGTATTCTCATGTACGTATTCTCATGTACGTATTCTCATGTACGTATTCTCATGTACGTATTCTCATGTAAGTATTCTCATGTACGTATTCTCATGTACGTATTCTCATGTACGTATTCTCATGTACGTATTCTCATGTACGTATTCTCATGTACGTATTCTCATGTACGTATTCTCATGTACGTATTCTCATGTACGTATTCTCATGTACGTATATTGATGTGTATATATGTACACATATACACATGTATATACACACACTCACACACACGTATACAGGTACACACACACATACACACACATACACACAAATACCTACACGTACACACACACGTACACACACACACACACACACACACACAGGTCATCATTGTATGTATTTTATTTTCATGTATGTATTTTATTTTCCTATATGTCTTTTCAGGTTGGTTAAGGTGGTGGTTGTTTTTGTGTACATTGGAGTGCCAGGATTCCTCCAAAGTCTGCTGGGAAACAGGACCAGAGATAATATACATATACAGGATATATACAGGATAATATAAACTAATACAGGATAATAAATAAGTATAGGTTGATTGTGGAAAATAGACAAAGAGAGACTATTGTCATGTATGTATGTATATATATATATGGGTGATAGGAATGGACATATAGGAATTTTAGGAGAGGAAGTAAATGGAAATGGGGAACTTTTGTTAAATTTCAAGAAAGAGAACATACGTACATGAGAATACGTACATGAGAATACGTACATGAGAATACGTACATGAATAAAATAAATACATGAGAATACGCACATGAATAAAATAAATACATGAAAATACACATGTGAAAAGAATACGCACATAAAAATACGCACATGAGAATATGCACATGGAAATAAAATACACACATGAATGAAAGAGCCAGGAGGAGATTACAGTATATGTGGATGGATGAAGAGAGAAGGATAGATTTGATGACTAACCATAAGAGAGAAGGATAGATTTGATGACTAACCATAAGAGAGAAGGATAGATTTGAGGACTATGGAATAGACTATGGATGGAGGAGTGGATGAACTGAATGATTCCCTGGTTAGGAAAGTGACAGAGGTGGGTGAGAAAAGGATAGGAAGGATAAGGAATAGAAATAAAAGAAGTTTGATGAAGAGTTGGTGGAATAAAGATAATGAGAATGCGAGGAAGAAGAGGAAAGAGAGTAATAGGAAATGTAGAAGACTGAGGAAAAATGTAGGTAATAGGGGAGTATGTACTGAGTATTTTGTTATATGCAGATGATGTGGTGATTATGAGAGAGACAGGTGAGAGAGACAGGTGAGAGAGACAGCTAGGTGAGAGAGACAGGTGAGAGAGACAGACAAGTGAGAGACTGCAGAGAATACTTGATGTAATTACAGAGTATGGGAATGATTTTAATGTCAAGTTTGGGAGTGATAAGATGGGGATGACCGGGATATAGGTAGTACGTGGAGACTGGGTGGTAATGGGATTGAAAGGACACAATATATAGATACTTAGGAATAATTGTGGATGAGAAAGGGTGTGATAGGACAAAGACTGATAGGTTATCAAGAGCAAACCAGTGGGTAGGAAGACTAGGAAGTGTGGCAAGGTGTAGAGCTAATAAGTATGAAGTAGTGTATGGTGTATGGAAAGGTAGGAAGTGTGGTAAGGTGTATGGAAAGGTAGGAAGTGTGGTAAGGTGTATGGAAAGGTAGGAAGTGTGGTAAGGTGTATGGAAAGGTAGGAAGTGTGACAAGGTGTATGGAAAGGTAGGAAGTGTGGTAAGGTGTATGGAAAGGTAGGAAGTGTGACAAGGTGTATGGAAAGGTAGGAAGTAGTGTATGGTGTATGGAAAGGTAGGAAGTGTGGTAAGGTGTATGGAAAGGTAGGAAGTGTGGTAAGGTGTATGGAAAGGTAGGAAGTGTGACAAGGTGTATGGAAAGGTAGGAAGTGTGGTAAGGTGTATGGAAAGGTAGGAAGTGTGGTAAGGTGTATGGAAAGGTAGGAAGTGTGGTAAGGTGTATGGAAAGGTAGGAAGTGTGATAAGGTGTATGGAAAGGTAGGAAGTGTGGTAAGGTGTATGGAAAGGTAGGAAGTGTGGTAAGGTGTATGGAAAGGTAGGAAGTGTGACAAGGTGTATGGAAAGGTAGGAAGTGTGGTAAGGTGTATGGAAAGGTAGGAAGTGTGACAAGGTGTATGGAAAGGTAGGAAGTGTGGTAAGGTGTATGGAAAGGTAGGAAGTGTGACAAGGTGTATGGAAAGGTAGGAAGTAGTGTATGGTGTATGGAAAGGTAGGAAGTGTGACAAGGTGTAGAGCTAATACATACATACATACATACATACATACATACATACATAGGATAGGGACAACATTGAATAGACTGGAGGTAGTACAGAATAGGATAGGAAGAAGGATAGACAGTGAGAGAGTACCGTTGTAAAGGTGACACACAGTCATCATCTTCACTGGCAACACTGACGCCTCAGATCATCACTGGCAACACTGACGCCTCAGTTTGTTTACCTCTGTGAAGCTCAAAGTCTGGCAGAGGAATATTTTAGTATTTATTTGCATTTTAAGGGCATTTAAGGATATTTTAAGGGTTCAAGATTATATTAAGGGTTAGTTAAGGGTATACAGTTAATGGTGAAGGGACATAAATAAGGGTAAGTTGGTGAAATGAGGGAATTTTGAAGGGTTTAAATAAGGGTGGATAATAATGGCTGTGCTAAAATGTTACCATAAATATTAGAATGATTTTGTTTTAATATTTTTAAGGGTTCACTGTTATTTTAAGGGTATATAAATAAGGACAAATTGGAGATATAAGGGGATTTTTATTGATAAAGGATTTAATTAACAAGAAATATATTAATTAACGTTAAATTTATTTATTTCAGAAGTGGGATTACAGAAGAAGGATTTACATACGAAGATTTACATCAAAGGATTTACAAAAGGAGGATTACAATGACTACACCAAGGTATTTATGAAGAATTATTATGGGTAAATTTACAGAAAACCTGGGTTCACTATATTGTATATATTAGTATCATTACCCACTATTTTGGACCATTCTAAGACACTTTTCATCTATGGTGTTTCTCTCGGAAATGCCTTGTTTTCGTGATATGCCCCGTTTACAAACATGATTTGGAAACTAGTCTGACCTGACCTAACCTAACCTAACCTAACCTAACCTAACCTAACCTAACCTAACCTAGACTAGACCACAGCAGACTACCGGGACCTAACCTGGGCAGACTACCGGGACCTAACCTGGGCAAACTACCGGGACCTAACCTGGGCAGACTACCGGGACCTAACCTGGGCAGACTACCGGGACCTAACCTGGGCAGACTACGGGACCTAACCTGGGCAAACTACCGGGACCTAACCTGGGCAAACTACCGGGACCTAACCTGGGCAGACTACCGGGACCTAACCTGGGCAGACTACCGGGACCTAACCTGGGCAGACTACGGGACCTAACCTGGGCAAACTACCGGGACCTAACCTGGGCAAACTACCGGGTATAACCAGTGTAAACTATCATAAAATGACCTGGGCAAATTTCCAGGACTTAGCCTAATGTGGTGATACTGCTCAAGCCTAGCCGAAAACCCAGTTATTCTGTAATAATACCTTATGATCTATCTATCTATCTATCTATAGCTCTGATGCCTCACTCCCTCCGGGAACTCCCCCCAAGGGGGTGGCCACGGCAGAAAAGTCTCCAGTCTTCCCTGTTCCAACACTCCCTCCTTACTTGGTCCAGCCCTCCCCTCCCCCTCACTTTACTCTCCTTTACATACTCCCTCCTTACTCCGTACTCTGTCCCTCACATTACTCTCCTTTACATACTCCCTCCTTACTCCGTACTCTGTCCCTCACATTACTCTCCTTTACATACTCTTCCACTCTGTTCCAACACTCTCTCCTTACTCCCTACTCCCTCTCATGTTACTCTCCTTTACATACTCTTCCACTCTGTTCCAACACTCTCTCCTTACTCCCTCTCATGTTACTCTCCTTTACATACTCTTCCACTCTGTTCTGCCATCTAACTGGTGGTCTGCCTCTCACACCACACCCCACAACTTCACTTCCATACACCTTCTTTACAAACTCTTCACCTTGCATTCTCTCTACATGTCCAAACCACCTCAATGTATTACATTTCACATTATTATTATTACTACCATTTTTATTATTATTATAACTACTATTATTATTACTACTTCAACTACTTTTATGATTATTATTATCGGTAAATATTGAAAGAATTATAGTTATTGTGTATGGTGTTTCTACCTTTATTACCCATTTATTTACACCATTCTAAGACTTTTTTCATTTAAGTGATGAGTTCATTTTTAACATCCATTTTATTGTGCAAATTTAATGTTTTATCCATACATAAATAACCTAACCTATCCTAACTTAACCTAACCTAACCTAATCTAATCTAACCTAACCTAACCTAACCTAATCTAATCTAACCTAACCTAATCTAATCTAACCTAATCTTAACCATTGCAGACTACCAGGACCTAACCTGAGCAGACTACCAGGACCTAACCTGAGCAGACTATTGGAAGTTTTACATGGTAAGTAAGACCTAAATCAAAGTTATTATTATTATTATTATTATTATTATTATAACATATATGAGGCTCCCGCCGCGAGAGGGCTGTAAGCGCCACCCGACTAGTTTTGAGAAAAACGCGCTCAAAGTTTCCTTATGATTACACCATTGAAAACTGTCAGAAGGGGGATCTATTATATACCATTGGAATCGCCTATCCTTCTTCTTTTTGGCCATGTAATTTATATTCCTTAATATCAAGTTTTGTGTGTATGGCGGCGTGTGGAAGACATGGTGGCAGAATTGGATGGGCGTGAAAGGCGTGAAGGGGAGAAAAAGTGACGCTTGTCTGAAGCGGTGTATGTGTGCAGCTGCTTTCCCGCCAGCATTGTTCAACCAGTTCCTCAGAATTCCTCAGAATTCATAGTCAATGTTTCTTAAAGATTCGATCACTATAGGAAAATCTGACTTTTAGTCTCTTTTTATAACTAATATGCATTGACATTGATGTATTTATCTCTTACAAGTGTATTAGTGTCTATTCCTTATTGTTTTCAATATTGGTTTGCAATAATTAATCCATTAATATAGGGAAATTGATGGAATCACGAACGAAAACATTGGACTTTAACTCGCACGTGTGAATCATCAGCTGGCGGGAGGACGCGCGCTCATTGGCTAGAGCTATGGCCGCTCCCTATACTCCACGCTGATTGGTGCCCACGCTGCCTCGTCGCTTCTGGAGATAGCTCTGTCTGGCGGTGGAGCGAGAACTTAACAATGAGTGAACTTTAGGCCTTGTTGTACCCATCCAGATGGTCGATTTTGCCTATGACACCACTTCCACATGAATTCTATGCCCTTTTAGCAACCGGATCCGTGCCTAACTCAATTTTTTCAAATTTGTCGCTTACATCCCTCTCGCGGCAGGAGCCTCATATATATACTTAGGAATAATTGTGGATGAGAAAGGGTGTGATAGGACAAAGACTGATAGGTTATCAAGAGCAAACCAGTGGGTAGGAAGACTAGGAAGTGTGGCAAGGTGTAGAGCTAATAAGTATGAAGTAGTGTATGGTGTATGGAAAGGTAGGAAGTGTGTCAAGGTGTATGGAAAGGTAGGAAGTGTGGTATGGTGTATGGAAAGGTAGGAAGTGTGGTAAGGTGTATGGAAAGGTAGGAAGTGTGGCAAGGTGTAGAGCTAATAAGTATGAAGTAGTGTATGGTGTATGGAAAGGTAGGAAGTGTGGTAAGGTGTATGGAAAGGTAGGAAGTGTGACAAGGTGTATGGAAAGGTAGGAAGTGTGGTAAGGTGTATGGTTAATACATACATACATACAGTCGTGGACATAAATAATCATCCACCCTCCTATACCCTCTGCCTCAGGCTGGCTCTCTTACTGCGCGGCAGGTTACAATACAGTAAGAGGGGCATGGAGGGAGGGGCTCGAGAGAGAAGGGAAGGTGGGTGGGGGAGGCTGAATGATGGTTTGGGATGGGGAGAGGAGGGAGAATGAAGCTCCAATTGCTGCTTGGTGTGTTGTTCAAATGATTTGGTCATATTCAGGGAATGAAGAAACAAATTTATAATGCATAACACCTTGTGTTGCTGTAAGATAACAAGCTTTAGATTAAATGTGATATCTTAGCCCGGCTTGTTATGAGAATTTTTTCAACGTGGCAAGTTAAATGGAGGTTTCTATCACAAGTTACTGTTCTTTATTCACCATATCACTTCATCTAAGTTGATGAGGGAGTTCTGAGGCTATCGAACAGCCAGTCTCACACAAACCAGGATGGAGTCCAGGCAACGTCGTGCGGTGGAACGAGGGCGCATTATAGGCATGCGTGAAGCTGGCCACAGCATCTCCGAGATTGCAAGAGACCTTGGGTTGACCAGACAAACCGTTCAGCGCTGGTTAACACGTTGGGAGGAGTCAGGCAACTTGGAAGACCGACAACGGTAAGATATGGTAGTCCTAAAATTGTTCTTTGAACAAAATTAATTATTTATCTATAAACTCAGCTGGGTGCTTAGTATAAATATATTACATTATCAATGTTTATATATTTGAATAACTTCTAAGAAACAAATGCGGTGCATTTGTGTTTACTTGTTTACCCGTGTTGATTAAGCTCAAGATGTATTCAGTAGTGTCTGTATATTAGTTTATCTGCATTTAACTGTTTCTCAAAGTAAATTGTGTATTGATTATATAATTTATATGTTTGAGGATCTCATCTTGCGTACAGCTAAATCCAAAGTTTCACTATCCCCCTCGATGGAGAGATGTGGAAGTCGGGGTTCAAGGGAAGACAGGCATAAGGACAGCCGCGAATGGTGGTTCAGTATCGAGCTTCGAGTCAGAGGAGACCCCTTCTCCACCCTGCTACTAAGGTGTTTCTCAAGTGACAAAGCTCGATAGTGAACCGCCACTCGTGGATGTGCGTTCGTCTGACCTCCCTCGAACACTGACTTCCACTTCTCTCAATCGAGGGGATAGTGAAATTTTGGTGCGTGGCTGATAGTAAATCTGTTCTAATTTTCATCCCGTTTTAGGTCGGGAAGACCCAAAATGACGAGTGCTGAGGACACCGCCGGAATCCGAGCAGCAGTTGAACGAAACCCATTTACGAACTCTGACTCAGTGAGGGAACAACTTGGTCTGGATGTGTCTGACAGGACGATCAGACGCCGTCTACACGAGTCAGGCATCCATCACCACGTTCCCGCTAGTAAGGGACGTTTGCAAGAGAGACATGTGAGGGAGCGACTTGCATTTGCTCACAATTATGTGATGAAGGATATCAATTTCTGGGCCCGTACTATTTTCAGTGATGAAAAGACCTTCTCATCCACAAGCCATGGAACCCTCCACTGCTGGCGCCAAAACAATACTCGTTATCGCCGCCAGAATATTTATACTCTAGATAGGAGTGGGAGGACAACAGTAAATGTTTGGGGATGGGTAAACCTCAATTGCTTCGGCGAGTTGATTGAAATAGAGGGACGGTTCAACTCGGAAGTGTATTTAGAAATTTTAGAAGAGGTAATGCTACCAACCGTCCAGAAAAGATGATTTTCATGCAGGTATGAGATATAGGTCATAGTTAAAATGATTTTAATCCGTAGAGGTATAATATAATTATTACTTAGTTTTTAATGTGTGTATGTGGTACCAGTATTTGATGTTTTTCTTGGATCAAGTAAACCACTTAAATTTCAATGTCTATATATTATGAAAGACGCTACGACGGGCAAAATATAAGCAAAACAATTTTTTTTCCTAATCCAAGCTTACATTTTCTTTCATTACAAGGATAACTGTCCGGTCCACAAAGCCAGGGTGGTTCAGTGTTGGTTCGAGGAGAGGATGGAACAGATTGAGTTCTTGCCATGGCCAGCTCTGTCTCCTGATCTGAATCCCATCGAGAATGTGTGGGCCCAGATAGTGAACGCATAGGAGCCGGAGAATGAGAGGACACCAGCAAACACCTCCTCCAGCACACTAAGGACGAGTGGGAACGCTTCAGGCGAAACCAGCAAAGTATTTATAACATTGTTTCTTCGGCTCCAGATAGACTGCAAGCTGTTATTGAGGCAGATGGTCACTGGACAAAATACTAACTCTTGTTAATCCTATTAAAGTTCGGTGTTTGGGCAGACTGTATTTTATTTCCCATCTAATAGACTATAATGGATATATTGATTATATCCACTCATGTGCACAGACGTAAATTTTACTGATTATATTGTGGACAAAGAAATGTGTATGCAGCTTTGTCATATAAGCTACTGACATAAAACAGTTGACATAATGGAGACGAAAGAGAGGTGGTGGATGAAAAGAGGATCTAAATAATTTATATAATTATATGTTTGATAAATTAAAGTAATTTTCTTGCACAAACATTATGGAAGGCATTGATGTCTATAATTTAGTTTGTTTCCAAATACAATATATTAGTAATGAACGCACACGTCTGGCTAAACACGGAGTTGCCACATCGGAAAAAAATACTCACAAGCCGAGCTAAGATATCACATTTAATCTAAAGCTTGTTATCTTACAGCAACACAAGGTGTTATGCATTATTAATTTGTTTCTTCATTCCCTGAATATGACCAAATCATTTGAACAACACACCAAGCAGCAATTGGAGCTTCATTCTCCCTCCTCTCCCCATCCCAAACCATCATTCAGCCTCCCCCACCCACCTTCCCTTCTCTCTCGAGCCCCTCCCTCCATGCCCCTCTTACTGTATTGTAACCTGCCGCGCAGTAAGAGAGCCAGCCTGAGGCAGAGGGTATAGGAGGGTGGATGATTATTTATGTCCACGACTGTACATACATACATAGGATAGGAACAACATTGAATAGACTGTAGGTAGTACAGAATAGGATAGGAACAACATTGAATAGACTGGAGGTAGTACATAATAGGATAGGAAGATAGTGATAGGAAGAAGGATAGACAGTGAGAGAGTACCGTTGTAAAGGTGACACTCAGTCATCATCATCACTGGCAACACTGACGCCTCAGATCATCACTGGCAACACTGACGCCTCAGTTTGTTTACCTCTGTGAAGCTCAAAGCCTGGCAGGGGAATATTTTAGTATTTATTTGCATTTTAAGGATATTTAAGGATATTTTAAGGGCTCAAGATTATATTAAGGGTTAGTTAAGGGAATACAGTTAATGGTGAAGGGACATAAATAAGGGTAAGTTGGTGAAATAAGGGAATTTTGAAGGGTTTAAATAAGGGTGGATAATAATGGCTGTGCTAAAATGTTACCATAAATATTAGAATGATTTTGTTTTATTATTTTTAAGGGTTCACTGTTATTTTAAGGGTATATAAATAAGGACAAATTGGAGATATAAGGGGATTTTATTGATAAAGGATTTAATTAACAAGAAATATATTAATTAACGTTAAATTTATTTATTTCAGAAGTGGGATTACAGAAGAAGGATTTGCATACGAAGATTTACATCAAGGGATTTACAAAAGGAGGATTACAATGACTACACCAAGGTATTTATGAAGAAGAATTATTATGGGTAAATTTACAGAAAACCTGGGTTCACTATAGTCTTACCTGACCTGACCTAACCTAACCTAGACCACAGCAGACTACCGGGACCTAACCTGGGCAAACTACCGGACCTAACCTGGGCAAACTACCGGGACCTAACCTGGGCAAACTACCGGACCTAACCTGGGCAAACTACCAGGACCTAACCTGGGCAAACTACCGGACCTAACCTGGGCAAACTACCGGGACCTAACCTGGGCAAACTACCGGGTATAACCAGTGTAAACTATCATAAAATGACCTGGGCAAATTTCCAGGACCTAGCCTAATGTGGTGATACTGCTCAAGCCTAGCCGAAAACCCAGTTATTCTGTAATAATACATTATGATCTATCTATCTATCTACCTATCTATCTATCTATCTATCTATCTATCTATCTATCTATCTATCTATCTATCTATCTATCTATCTATCTATCTATAGCTCTGATGCCTCGCTCCCTCAGGGAACTCCCCCCAAGAGGATGGCCACGGCAGAAAAGTCTCCAGTCTTCCCTGTTCCAACACTCTCTCCTTACTTGGTCCAGCCCTCCCCTCCCCCTCACATTACTCTCCTTTACATACTCTTCCACTCTGTTCCAACACACTCTCCTTACTCCCTACTCTGTCCCTCACATTACTCTCCTTTACATACTCTTCCACTCTGTTCCAACACTCTCTCCTTACTCCCTACTCTCTCTCATGTTACTCTCCTTTACATACTCTTCCACTCTGTTCCAACACTCTCTCCTTACTCCCTACTCCCTCTCATGTTACTCTCCTTTACATACTCTTCCACTCTGTTCCAACACTCTCTCCTTACTCCCTACTCTCTCTCATGTTACTCTCCTTTACATACTCTTCCACTCTGTTCCAACACTCTCTCCTTACTCCCTACTCCCTCTCATGTTACTCTCCTTTACATACTCTTCCACTCTGTTCCAACACTCTCTCCTTACTCCGTACTCCCTCTCATGTTACTCTCCTTTACATACTCTTCCACTCTGTTCCAACACTCTCTCCTTACTCCCTACTCCCTCTCATGTTACTCTCCTTTACATACTCTTCCACTCTGTTCCAACACTCTCTCCTTACTCCGTACTCCCTCTCATGTTACTCTCCTTTACATACTCTTCCACTCTGTTCCAACACTCTCTCCTTACTCCCTACTCCCTCTCATGTTACTCTCCTTTACATACTCTTCCACTCTGTTCCAACACTCTCTCCTTACTCCCTACTCCCTCTCATGTTACTCTCCTTTACATACTCTTCCACTCTGTTCCAACACTCTCTCCTTACTCCGTACTCCCTCTCATGTTACTCTCCTTTACATACTCTTCCACTCTGTTCCAACACTCTCTCCTTACTCCCTACTCCCTCTCATGTTACTCTCCTTTACATACTCTTCCACTCTGTTCCAACACTCTCTCCTTACTCCGTACTCCCTCTCATGTTACTCTCCTTTACATACTCTTCCACTCTGTTCCAACACTCTCTCCTTACTCCCTACTCCCTCTCATGTTACTCTCCTTTACATACTCTTCCACTCTGTTCCAACACTCTCTCCTTACTCCCTACTCCCTCTCATGTTACTCTCCTTTACATACTCTTCCACTCTGTTCTGCCATCTAACTGTTATTAACTATTATTAACTATTATTATTATTACTACCATTTTTATTATTATTATAACTACTATTATTATTACTACTTCAACTACTTTTATGATTATTATTATCGGTAAATATTGAAAGAATTATAGTTATTGTGTATGGTGTTTCTACCTTTATTACCCATTTATTTACACCATTCTAAGACTTTTTTCATTTAAGTGATGAGTTCATTTTTAACATCCATTTTATTGTGCAAATTTAATGTTTTATCCATACATAAATAACCTAACCTAACCTAATCTAATCTAACCTAACCTAACCTAACCTAATCTAATCTAACCTAACCTAATCTAATCTAACCTAATCTTAACCATTGCAGACTACCAGGACCTAACCTGAGCAGACTACCAGGATCTAACCTGAGCAGACTATTGGAAGTTTTACAAGGTAAGTAAGACCTAAATCAAAGTTATTATTATTATTATTATAACATATATAAAACACCTAAATTTAGGAAAAAAATTACGTGTCAATAATGGTGCAATTTTTATTATTATTATTATTATTATTATTAATATGAAAATTATTATTATTATTATTATTAATATGAAAATTATTATTATTATTATTATTATGAAAATTATTATTATTATTATTATTATTATTATTATTATTATTATTATTATTATTATTATTATTATTATTACATATACCGTACCATAAAACACCCAAACTTTGGACATTTTTTACGTGTGTTTGTGAATAATTGTGTTAATAATGGTACAAGTTTGTAAAGGTGGTGTATGGAAGTGAAGTTGTGGTGTGTGGTGTGAGAGGCAGACCACCAGTTAGATGGCAGAACAGAGTGGAAGAGTATGTAAAGGAGAGTAACATGAGGGACAGAGTAGGGCTGGACCAAGTAAGGAGGGAGTGTTGGAACAGAGTGGAAGAGTATGTAAAGGAGAGTAACATGAGGGACAGAGTAGGGCTGGACCAAGTAAGGAGGGAGTGTTGGAACAGGGAAGACTGGAGACTTTTCTGCCGTGGCCATCCCCTTGGGGGAGTTCCTGGAGGGAGGGAGGCGTCACAGCTATAGATAGATAGATAGGTACAGTTGCCCAAGAAAAGATTGCAACCAAAATATGCTAGTGTGTGGCGATATCTAGCAGATGGTCCGTAGTAAACACTCGTAATTTATGAATGGATCACACGGAACCAACAAGCTTTGTATGGATGGATGTGATTGGCTGAAACATTATGTGCCGAAGCCAAATCATCGGCCCTGGTCTGCTCCGAATATTAACAGCATATGAATATATACTGATGATATTTATGAGGCCCATTTAATAAGTATTATAGATATACCAACATGGTTAGAATAACATTCAGTAATCAAGGCAGAATAATGTAGATAGATATTTGTAACGGTGTAGAGGAAATCAGTGGATCCCTCATCACATCGGATAATGATGTGAAGCATTACTTGAGACGCTCCGAAAACATTCTTATTATCTCATAATTCAAACTTATTTTTACATTTGATATTAAACACTATTGTAATAAAGTTAATATTATTTTTCTGTCACTCCAATATAAGATATCATATTAGAGCCTCACTGCACACTTTTCTATTATTAAAATATATATGTTAAGTTTCGTTAAGTAATGAAGAAATTCAGTGATAATAAACTGCACACTTTCAGAATATAATCTTTATTTATCAGTGAATACCTTTGATATAGGTCTAAGAATTTCTCGTTCTAGGTTGACTGAACAAGACTCTTATCACATGATATAACGGAAGCGGATGGGGACAGCTGGCCATTCTTTGATAATTTGTCTTGTGATTGGTCACCTCCAATAAGCGCGTCCCTCATTGGTCCATCATTCCTCTCCCCCCCCCCCCCCCCCCGCCAAGCGTCCCCAACTCCCGGCTACATACAGCTACATACGTAAACAAACTGAGAGTATAGCCATGGCGGGAGCGAAATCGCCTTTTTAAAAATGTAATTACTGTAACAAGGACTTCACAAGAGGGACGCGCTTACTGGAGGTGCTGGCTGCACCAATCACAAGACAAATTATCAAAGAATGGCCAGCCGTCCCCATCCGCTTCCTGATATAACAGTATTCAGCCTTATATAATAGCACAGTGGTAAAGTCTGTGGCTGCAATTCCGTGGCCCAGCGTTGGATCCTTGCTCGGGACACTGTTAAAAATACCATTGATGCCAGAGGTTACCACCCCTGTGAGCAGGGGGTGGGGGGTTTGAGTCAGCTGTCTGAGGTCTTCCTGCTTAGTCAGCCATAGCCGAAGCTGACTCGGGTCTCAGGTGGGTGGAGAGGTCGCTGAGCCACACATTACAGGGATTATCCTTGTGATGTGTGCTATAATTGTGTTTCATACACACAGTGTGTGCTACACTCTGTCCCAGTGACTGCCACTCGCTGGCACCTTTAATAACCTTTTAATAACAGTACGAGACATACTATAAATGTTTAAATATAGAATAAGGTTAAATACCGAAATATCCCTGCTGCTCTACTTTATCTTATTGTTATCAAGGTTTATATTACTTATTCTTTTTTGAGGCTACAATCCCTTTCATAAAATACTTTAGTTGTAATAATAGGAGAATAATACTGATCGCCTGAGGCACTGACAGGCATATCATTATATTCCTCACCAATGTGATAAGGAGGTGGAATATTGCAGCCATGTGAAGATGCATGTCAACCATGGTTGTTTATCCCTGAGAGTTGCCATGTTCAATTATATCAAGTTCGTCACAACAGATCTCCAATATCATACCATATAATTAATAAATCTAATAAAATATAAATGTCCCGAGTGTTTTATTAACTAACCTTTCACATTTGAATCATTTGCTAAGGAGGTGGAAGATTTCCACTTCGATGGATACTAATACGAATTAAATAATTTACCTCGAGACAGAATCTTCTGCTCCGATGTTCGAAATGAATCAAAACAAACCCCTGAACACTTTCTTCTATGCTAAAGTAATACCATACATTATTCTGCCTTGATTACTGAATGTTATTCTAACCATGTTGGTATATCTATAATACTTATTAAATGGGCCTCATAAATATCATCAGTATATATTCATATGCTGTTAATATTCGGATCAGACCAGGGCCGATGATTTGGCTTCGGCACTTAATGTTTCAGCCAATCACATCCATCCATACAAAGCTTGTTGGTTCCGTGTGATCCATTCATAAATTACGAGTGTTTACTACGGACCATCTGCTAGATATCGCCACACACTAGCATATTTTGGTTGCGATCTTTTCTTGGGCAACTGTACAGTGTGAACCAGGCCTCACACCTATAGTTAGATAGATAGGTACAGTGTGAACCAGGCCTCACACCTATAGATAGATAGATAGGTACAGTGTGAACCAGGCCTCACACCTATAGATAGATAGATAGGTACAGTGTGAACCAGGCCTCACACCTATAGATAGATAGATAGGTACAGTGTGAACCAGGCCTCACACCTATAGATAGATAGATAGGTACAGTGTGAACCAGGCCTCACACCTATAGATAGATAGATAGGTACAGTGTGAACCAGGCCTCACACCTATAGATAGATAGATAGGTACAGTGTGAACCAGGCCTCACACCTATAGATAGATAGATAGGTACAGTGTGAACCAGGCCTCACACCTATAGATAGATAGATAGGTACAGTGTGAACCAGGCCTCACACCTATAGATAGATAGATAGGTACAGTGTGAACCAGGCCTCACACCTATAGATAGATAGATAGGTACAGTGTGAACCAGGCCTCACACCTATAGATAGATAGATAGGTACAGTGTGAACCAGGCCTCACACCTATAGATAGATAGATAGGTACAGTGTGAACCAGGCCTCACACCTATAGATAGATAGATAGGTACAGTGTGAACCAGGCCTCACACCTATAGATAGATAGATAGGTACAGTGTGAACCAGGGGCCGGATACTCAAAACGGGTTGTAACTTCCGACGTCGGATCTCATTTGGGACGTCGGATCTCACTTACGACGTCTGATCTTACGAACAATTTAGGATGTTGTATTTCGTGTCGTAAGACAAGATACTCAAAACAAATTTCCGACGTCCTAATCGGTTCGTAACTACTTAGGACTGTCTTTTCCTCTAGGACATCGGAAAATCTTCAGCCAATCAGGTGGCGTCTTTCATGTGGATCCAGCCAATGAAAAGCAAGGAATGCCACAGTGCCAATATGGACCCCATCAGCTGTGTTGTGTAAACATAAAGTGATGCTGGGACGTGAGAAGCGTGTGATGCAGTGACAACAGTATTATCTCTCTCTTATCGCCTACAGAGAGACTGTCAACAGCAGTAGTAACGTCGCAATAACCAAGGAAAGGAGTGAAATGAGAGTGACAGGTAAGTTTTTAGTAACATCATTGACTATTGACGTTCATAATAACCATTAAATATTAGTTTTTCTATGATATTTATGTACTATATTGCCATTGTGCAGTAGATTGTTTCTTCCATTGTTACTAGTAGGCATATATAACGGGTTGCCACAATTAAGTCCCAGCTGTAGTCTGCTGTGGTTCTGAGGTTTGGTTAGAGCAGGTTAATTACCAAAATTTGACTTGGGAAAAAACATATTAGAGAACTGCATTAGCTTAAATATTTGTTGTTATTCTTGCATTCTACATTTAAGTGTGCATCAAAATATTTGTTAACTCATCCTAAATACATTAGGTTAGGTTAGGTATGTAATTAAAGAAATGTTGGGGTACAATATGTATGCTATTCTAAGTGATCATTAAATACTGTATGATGTAGGATAGTTTTAGGAATTCCATCAACTAATGTAATGTATTGAGAAAGATTGGCAGAATTATACTTCACAATACAGAAAGAAATTAAGCATTCAAGAAGCCCAATACAGTATACTGTACTAGAGTTTGACTACTTAAAGTAATGCTGCAATGATACTACTGTTCATCTTAGCTATGACTGTAATTTAATGGCTTTTACAGGTGGTGGAATACCTGACACAAAGGACTGGAAGCCTACAGAGGAGGCACTACTTGCTCTCAACGAGACAGAGGCTATTGAGGGGCACTCTGGCCCTTTCGAAAGCAAGGACGTCATTGCTGGTAAATTTGACTAATTTTTACGGAGTGCACATTGAGACAATGTTCTCTCACAAAAGATAATGGAAGAACTGTGTAGGGGATTGTCATGCCTTTCTCAGTGACTTTGTATTGTTAGGCCTGTACATTTAAGGTCTAAAATAACTTATAGAGTGCAGGGGAATGCAAGGCCCCAATTCTGTACTGTATTTGTGTCTTTTATACATACAGTATTATGGTTATTATGTGTTGTCTGTTACTACAAAAGCTCAGAGTAAACATGTTGCATTAGTACTGGATATACTGTTGTGTAACACTGCACACATTATTGTTACAGATGAGCCTCTGCCATCGACCTCTGCTGGTAGTGTTGCCAGACCCATACCGTTGACAAGGACACATGATGAGCATGCACCACTACCCAGTAAGTAGATGCATAATTGGTCATGAAGATGTTGCTGAGCTTAGCTGATGTTCATTATATAATCTTCAGTAGGTTGACGAGATGCAATACATACTGTACTGTATTGAAGATGTTGTTCACTAGTGGTTCTCAAATCTTTTTTCAGCAGATGTTAGGCCAAGTGTGATTATATTTATATATGTTGGGTGACAGTGGAATGTATGTACAGTTTTACCAAAGAAACTGCAATGCAGACAGGAAACTTTGAGGAAGAAGTACTAAGCAAAAAGAAACTTAAAGGAAAAAGGCGGCCCCATGTTTATTGCTCCCACTATGCATCACAGTTCCTTTTTCATTGTAACCATATTACATAAACACAGCACTTCTTATTGTTACAGATTTTGGTGGCAGGAGTAGATGACCCAACACGCCACTTTACAATGTCTGTAGAACATATTGACTTTGAGAGTTCAGGCCTGTTAGAAAATATTCAAAGTCACGAACCATCAGAAAACATTACCATTCCCCAGACAGTGACTTTTGACCATGCCTACTGTAGATCACCACCTCCAGCATCAAGTATGAGGGCAAGTAGATCTGAGAGTCATGACACCAGTAGCCGTGTTCACAGCAGCCGTGCCTGTTCACAGCCCTGTATCAGTGACCAGATGCTGGCAGTACAGGGAGAAATTCTGCAAGTGTTGAGAGGCAGCCTCCCAAGAATTGGCTCTGCACTTGAGGAACTTACAGAGTTAGCCAAACAATGTGATACTGTGCCAAACTAATTAGGTTATTTAACAGTGTGCTGCTTCTGTACAATAAGCAGTTGAATGCAATACAGAATTATATTTTCACAAAGTCTTTATTACTGGTAATATGTTATCGAGTGTTAATGTAGCTGTACAGTGATTATGCTAACAGAACTCTCACTAACTTTAATTTTGTTTTCAAATGTGATTATATTTTAGGTGTGTCATGCTGTGATAGTATTTTAATACTGTACTGCTTTTGAACAATAAACAATTGAATGTAATCTGTAGAATTATATTTTCACAAACACTTTATTACTGTTAAAATGTAGTTTTGAGTGATATTGGGATAAGTAGGAGATGTAAAATTAACAACAATGTATTTATTTAAATTTACCAAGTTTATTTCATGTAAAGAAATTATCTACAATATCGAGCCCGAAGACGACTGTTATTCCAGATGAAGGAGTCGTGGGTACTGCCAGGGTATCTCATACTATAATGCTAAATTATTTTCTCACTGGTGCAAACACACTGCACATTCAGGGAGTGATAGCCTTTCCTATTAATATATACTTGTGGATTTATATTTGTAGCCTTGATAGGTATATGAGTACCATCAAGGGCTCCAATCACTCAGGGAAAACCATTCACTGCATGGAATACTCTGCAGGCTCTGCCAATTTCCACAATACCTGAGGGCATCTTTATTTCTACTCTTGCCTTCTCAGCCAACAAATGTACTACAGCAGATTTCACCACTCTACTCACACTTGCTTGAGTCACTCCAGCAGAATCTCCAATCACACTTTGAAAGGTTCCACTAGTTAGCTAATACTCGTAGAGTTACTAACACTTGGGTGTGTGTTGGTATACCATGAGATCTCCTCTTTTGTCGACGAACATATGGGTCAATTGGCAAGTTCCTGGCACAAGTTTAATTAAGATTTCTTGATGAGGAAATCTATAATAGCGAAGTAAGTGTTCTTCACTAACATGTAGAGGGTCCAATGGATCCCTATACACTCTTTCCCTCCGTAGGCGACGCCTATTCTCATATGCAAACCACTATAAGTTCCATCACATTTGTAAATTAGCGCTCGGTGTTCAGTTCATTCAGCTCTCCCACAACAACAAACAACAAGACGTGACGTGGGTGATGGTGTTTTGCCAACACAGCAACGGGGACTCGGGGAGAACCACAGGAGGATTGACAAAAATATATACGTTTTCTATGTGTTTCGGGTCTTAACTCACTTGTGACAGTCTTAAGACCTCACAAGATGGCTGCCCACAGTGCCGAATTTTTTTTGAGTATAAGGTCTTAATGTTTTGAGTATGTGGACCTAACTCGCCTGGGGAAGTTAGGACGTCCCAAATGAGATAGGACGTCGTAAATTGCTTTGAGTATCCGGCCCCTTCAAACCAAAATTTTGACCGACTAAAAAATTTCAAAAATCCATATATGTCAATTTTGAGTAATGGATATGAGAGGGGGGATAATTTTGAGGGGGGTTATTGCTCCAAGGGGGGGGGAGAAATTTGCCCCGTTTTGCTCTCAGATTCACCGTTTTCGAGATATATGCAAATTTGTATCCAAAATTTTGAGTCAAATTTTGAGTGGGTAAATATATATGGATTTTGATGAAATTTGGTGAGAAGGAAGAATATAACATTAGGTAAAACTATCTTTTTCAGATTTATTCTATTGTTTATATTTTTCGAGTTATAAACGTTTTTTGAGTTGAAATTTTATTCCAAAAAACGCTCATAAGTCAAAATATTTTCGTTATAAACCAAAAGTAAAAACGGGATTATGTGTTAATTAATAAATTCTACCTTCAAACAAAGTTTGGTCAAAATCCATATATATTTAGTGGGTCAAAATTTGATCCAAAATAAAATCAAATTTTTGAATTAGTAAATATATATATTTTTTAACCAAACTTTGTGTGAAGGTAGAGTTTATTAATTGACACATAATCCCGTTTTTACTTTTGGTTTATAACGAAAACATTTTGACTTATGAGCGTTTTTTTGGATTAAATTTTCAACTCAAAAAACGCTTATAACTCGAAAAATATAAACAATAGAATAAATCTGAAAAAGTTAGTTTTGTCTAATGTTATATTCTCCCTTCTCACCAAATTTCATCAAAATCCATATATATTTACCCACTCAAAATTTGACTCAAAATTTTGGATACAAATTTGCATATATCTCGAAAACGGTGAATCTGAGAGCAAAACGGGGCAAATTTCTCCCCCCCCCCCTTGGAGCTACACCCCCCCTCAAAATTATCCCCCCTCTCATATCCATTACTCAAAATTAACATATATGGAATTTTGACATTTTGAGTCTGTCAAAATTTTGGTTTCTCGAAAAGGACTGAGAAAGTGTGTGTGTGTACGTGTGTGTGTATGTGTGTGTGTACGTGTGTGTGTTTACGTGTGTGTGTGTGTGTGTGTGTCTTTTTAAGGGTTATCTTTAATAAATTATATAAATACGTAAATAAACGATATATTTACACTAATTAATATTTTAAATTACGTAGGAAATTAAATTAAATCTATAATATTAATGGGAAATTATTATATATAAATAATTTTGACTTAAATGTTGAAAAAAATGAAAAAAAAAATTACGTTCCAATAATATTCTGGTCGAATCCAAGATGGCTGACTGGTAGGGGAGTAAACATATCCTTATATTTATTTAAATGGTATTACAGCTTTTATTAAGTAATTATTATATATTTATATATGTAATTAATTATATATAACTATAATTACATCATATATAGTCATAATTATAGTCAAAATATGCTTAAAACAAGATGGCTTCTATAGTATACTCCCCCGCTAAGGGAAGAATGGACTCGACCCAAGATCTAACTTTATAAACCAGCACTGGTTAAATTCTAAGGTAATTACTCTAGATTGGGTACATATGGGATTATTTAAGGTAAAGTTTGGGACAATCTAAGGTAATTTCCACGAAGGCTTATTTGTGATAGAGTGAGGATGTATGTATGTGTGTGTGTGTTATTGAAATAAAATAATATATGATATTCTTAAAGGATATTTTAATATAACAAATTACAAAAATACATAAAAATATCCTATATAAATAATTAATTCAATATTTAAGGTAAATTTTTAGTGGATCAATCTAGGGATTTTTTTTTTCAACCCAATTATAAGTAGGGAATTTTGGGAACGCCTTCAGTCACCTTCTAGCCACAGTGGGGTGTAGACGTACGAATTTTCTCTCCTCTCCTCGTGTTTTCGTAAGTTTAATGGCCCTTATTCTAAAACGATGGTGTGTGTGGTGTATACGATGGTTTGTGTGGTACGATACGATGATGTGTGTGGTGTATACGATGGTGTGTGGTACGATACGATGGTGTGTGTGGTGTATTACTTTACTTTATTTACTTCAAAACAAAGATGGCTGATCAGGTGGTATTGTCAATTTCATTCTTTATTTTGCTTTTTTGTGCAATAATGTCGATTTATTTAGTATATATGTGTATCCAGAGAGATGGGGGATTATCTACTACATATTATAGGTAAGTTAAGAGAGTGAGAGAGAGAGAGAAAGAGAGATAAAGTGAGAGAGAAGGGATATTTTCTATTACATATCTACCCACCCCAAGCCTGTACCCCTATTCCCGCACCCCCCAAGCCTGTCCCCTACTCCCGCACCCCCCCAATTCCCCCCCAAGCCTGTCCCCTACTCCTGCACCCCCCAAAGAAAGTCATATAGAAAATAATACCACAGAAATAGACAAAATATTTAAGTGAAATTTATTACTTGTTGTCTCATACTATTTATTTATCTATTTATTTATTTATTTCCTGCTATATTATTATTCAATGGCTTTCCACAGTATGATATAACGATAGATATATTTATAAACTATATCACAGAGTAATATAAACTTAAATCAGCTTCGAATTAAATAATAATATTGAACATTTCGGAATATTTTTACAAGTTGCCACAACTCCATTTCGAAAATTTTACTATTACCATTGTTTATATTTAACTATTACAAACCATTTATTTACAACATTCTAAGATTATTTTATTCTATGGCATTTTCTTTACAAATGCCCCATTTTCAAGATGGGGCATATTCAAATGGGGCATTTTGAAATTAACCTGACCTAACCTAACCTAACCTAGACCACATCAGACTACCTGGACCTAACCTGTACAAATTCTTCTTATTTATTGTTTTGTGGTGTTCCAAGTAGTTTTTCTATGTATTGTCTATTTTTCTTAGTTAGTTTCTTTGGTCCTGCTGCTGTTCAATATCAGTTTTCCTGCAATTCCAAATTTTATTGAGGTACTCTTTTCTATTGTATATGTTTTCCTCCTTTTCATCACTTTTTTCAAATATTAAAATGGATTCCAACGTTTCATATTCCATTCTACTATTTTCCAGCCATCCCAAATTCCATTCTACTATTTTCCAGCCATCCATTTCTGTCTTCCATTTTCTTTTTTCGTATTTGTTTATTTTTTCATATAACTGATTCTTACTTAATTTATTTATTTGTGTGTTTTCCCCATTAACATTTTATTACTATTACAGACTACAGGGACCTAACCTGTACACACTACCGGGACCTAACCTGTACAGACTACCGGGACCTAACCTGTACAGACTACCGGG
Organism: Petrolisthes manimaculis; assembly: GCA_034508575.1. NCBI lineage: Eukaryota > Metazoa > Arthropoda > Malacostraca > Decapoda > Porcellanidae > Petrolisthes > Petrolisthes manimaculis. The sequence goes on along the minus strand of JAWZYT010000109.1, from coordinate 10,243 downwards.
ACCTAACCTGTACAGACTACCGGGACCTAACCTGTACAGACTACCTGGACCTAACCTGTACAGACTACCGGGACCTAACCTGTTCAGACTACCTGGACCTAACCTGTACAGACTACCGGGACCTAACCTGTACAGACTACCGGGACCTAACCTGTACACACTACCGGGACCTAACCTGTACAGACTACCGGGACCTAACCTGTACAGACTACCGGGACCTAACCTGTTCACACTACCGGTAAA
>JAWZYT010000109.1:2500-7500 GCA_034508575.1 Petrolisthes manimaculis | reverse complement strand
TAATAATAATAATGATAATAATATACTTATCATTTTTTTAGCTTCTATATCTTTTACCAGATGTGGGCACCTAACCTAATTTGCATATTGAACATGAGGAATATTTACAAGTCTAAATTTACAAATGTCCGTCTGATAATACCCATAATCTGATTTTCCTTATTTATTTTTTCAGAGAGATGCTCAGAGAATGACAACATACAGAGAGAGAGTGTGTGTGTGTGTGTGTGTGTTACGTGTGGCAACTTGTACAGGTTACTCATCAGCTGACACACCAAAAACAAACACCGGTAAGCACTCTTCAGAAATATATATGACATTTTAGTATAAAACGAGAAATTATCTTCAAAATACATAAAGGTAATATATATGACATTTTAGTATAAAACGAGACATTATCTTCAAAATACATAAAGGTAATATTATTTTGAAGTTTCCTGAGTGAGTTCTCTAATCAGTAACATTGGAGGGAAATGTTTATTAATGTTTACAAACAAAGGAACATCAACCCGGGTTGGTGGTGGGTGGGTTCTATTTACACCAGACAACCCGGGTTTTTCGGAGCAACCCGGGTTTTTCGGAGCAACCCGGGTTGATCAAGTGGGATAAATAGAAGACACCTTTTGATTACACACACAAAACGTAAACAACAACAACAACATGAATCTTATGGATGATAATAACCAATTTGTGACTATATTGGTCCTTGTAATTAATTAATAGTTTTGATGAAGAAAAGAGGAAATATTACCATAGGCTTGATTTTATTGTCCATGTTTACATTCAATGAAGACCACACGTGTAGGCCTACCTGTCTACTACTAATACCACACGTGTAGGCCTACCCGTCTACTACTAATACCACACGTGTAGGCCTACCCGTCTACTACTAATACCACACGTGTAGGCCTACCCGTCTACTACTAATACCACACGTGTAGGCCTACCCGTCTACTACTAATACCACACGTGTAGGCCTACCCGACTACTACTAATACCACACGTGTAGGCCTACCTGTCTACTACTAATACCACACGTGTAGGCCTACCTGTCTACTACTAATACCACACGTGTAGGCCTACCTGTCTACTACTAATACCACACGTGTAGGCCTACCCGTCTACTACTAATACCACACGTGTAGGCCTACCCGTCTACTACTAATACCACACGTGTAGGCCTACCCGTCTACTACTAATACCACACGTGTAGGCCTACCCGTCTACTACTAATACCACACGTGTAGGCCTACCCGACTACTACTAATACCACACGTGTAGGCCTACCCGTCTACTACTAATACCACACGTGTAGGCCTACCCGTCTACTACTAATACCACACGTGTAGGCCTACCCGTCTACTACTAATACCACACGTATAGGCCTATCCTTCACTACAGGATGTAAACACAGTAAAATATACACATCCTATGTATTTTCTACTTTAAGTGTGTTTTTTGTTGTTGTTCGAAAATATTTGTATTGCAAAAATGTTTTCTTATATTAATCCACCTTTTTTACTTAGAATTAATTTATATAAGTACATTATTTATTGACGTACAGTAGTTTCACAGCTTCCTTTTTACAGCTTATATATAAAAGTTTATATATATAGAAGTTTATATATAGAAGTTTGTATATATATAAGTTTATATATAGAAGTTTATATATATAGAAGCTTATATATAAAAGTTTATATATATAGAAGTTTGTATATATATAAGTTTATATATAGAAGTTTGTATATATAGAAGTTTGTATATATAAGTTTATATATATAAAAGTTTATATATAGAAGTTTGTATATATGAACTGGTTGTGGTATATTCTCATTCTCTCTCTCTCACTCACTCTCTCTCTCTCTCTCTCTCTCTCTCTCTCTCTCTCTCTCTCTCTCTCTCTCTCTCTCTCTCTCTCTCTCTCTCTCTCTCTCTCTCTCAATAAATACCTGATAAATCTCTCTCTCTCTCTCTCTCTCTGTCTCTCTCTCTCTCTCTGTCTCTCTCTCTCTCTCTCTGTCTCTCTCTCTCTGTCTCTCTCTCTCTCTCTCTCTCTCTCTCTCTCTCTCTCTCTCTCAATAAATACCTGATAAATGGGAATTACACTTTAATAAATACCTGATAAAAATAATTCTTTCAATATTTAGCAAATAAAAAAAAGTGTATGCGATAACGGTAATTAATTTAATATTTACCCAAAAATATTATAATTAATACGGTATATAATATTTATTTTGTTAATTAATATTTATTTCATTACATAATTGTCTATGAGTACCGACACACACACACACACACACACACACACACACACACACACACACATACACACACACACACACACACACATACACACACACACACACACGTACACACACACACACACACACACACACACGTTCTCATTCCTTTTTCCACAAACCAAAATTTTGACCGACTAAAAAATTTCAAAAATCCATATATGTTAATTATGAGTAATGGATATGAGAGGGGGGATAATTTTGAGGGGGGTGTAGCTCCAAGGGGGGGGGGGAGAAATTTGCCCCGTTTTGCTCTCAGATTCACCGTTTTCGAAATATATGCAAATTTGTATCCAAAATTTTGAGTTAAATTTTGAGTGGGTAAATATATATGGATTTTGATGAAATTTGGTGAGAAGGGAGAATATAACATTAGGCAAAACCTACTTTTTCAGATTTATTCTATTGTTTATATTTTTCGAGTTATAAACGTTTTTTGAGTTAAAATTTTTATCCAAAAAACGCTCATAAGTCAAAATGTTTTCGTTATAAATCAAAAGTAAAAACGGGATTATGTGTCAATTAATAAACTCTACCTTCACACAAAGTTTGGTCAAAATCCATATATATTTAGTGGGTCAAAATTTGATCCAAAATCAAATCAAATTTTTTAATTAGTAAATATATATATTTTTTAAACAAACTTTATATGAAGGTAGAGTTTATTAATTGACACATAATCCCATTTTTACTTTTGATTCATAACGAAAACATTTTGACTTATGAGCGTTTTTTGGATAAAAATTTCAACTCAAAAAACGTTTATAACTCGAAAAATATAAACAATAGAATAAATCTGAAAAAGTTGGTTTTGCCTAATGTTATATTCTCCCTTCTCACCAAATTTCATCAAAATCCATATATATTTACCCACTCAAAATTTTACTCAAAATTTTGGATACAAATTTGCATATATTTCGAAAACGGTGAATCTGAGAGCAAAACGGGGCAAATTTCTCCCCCCCCCTTGGAGCTACACCCCCCTTCAAAATTATCCCCCCTCTCATATCCATTACTCAAAATTAACATATATGGAATTTTGACATTTTGAGTCTGTCAAAATTTTGGTTTCTCGAAAAGGACTGAGAAAGTGTGTGTGTGTACGTGTGTGTGTACGTGTGTGTGTACATGTGTGTGTGTGTGTGTTGGTGGATATTTCTTTCTCTCTCTCTCTCCCTTTTTTCAATAATGGTTATTAATATTAATTTATCTATAATAAATTCATTAATATAAAAAAATCTTAGACACCCATTAAAAATATCATCATAGAAAACCTGGATTTTTAATACAGGTTTTCTATTATGATATATTGTTAAGGGGTATCTTTAATAAATTATATAAATACGTAAAAATAAACGATATATTTACACTAATTAATATTTTAAATTACGTAGGAAATTAACTTAAATCTATAATATTAATGGGAAATTATTATATATAAATAATTTTGACTTAAATGTTGAAAAAAATGAAAAAAAAAATTACGTTCCAATAATATTCTGGACGAATCCAAGATGGCAGACTGGTAGGGGAGTAAACATATCCTTATATTTATTTAAATGGCATTACAGTTATTATTAGGTAATTATTATATATTTATATATGTAATTAATTATATATAACTATAATTACATCATATATAGTCATAATTATAGTCAAAATATGCTTAAAACAAGATGGCTTCTATAGTGTATTCCCCCGCTAAGGGAAGAATGGACTCGACCCAAGATCTAACTTTATAAACCAGCACTGGTTAAATTCTAAGGTAATTACTCTAGATTGGGTACATATGGGATTATTTAAGGTAAAGTTTTGGACAATCTAAGGTAATTTCCACGAAGGCTTATTTGAGATAGAGTGAGGATGTATGTATGTATGTGTGTGTGATTAAAATAAAATAATATATGATATTCTTAAAGGATATTTTAATATAACAAATTACAAAAATACATAAAAATATCCTATATAAATAATTAATTCAATATTTAAGGTAAATTTTTAGTGGATCAATCTAGGGATTTTTTTTTTCAACCCAATTATAAGTATGGAATTTTGGGAACGCCTTCAGTCACCTTCGAGCCACGGTGGGGTGTAGACGTACGAATTTTCTCTCCTCTCCTCGTGTTTTCGTAAGTTTAATGGCCCTTATTCTAGAACGATGGTGTGTGTGGTGTATACGATGGTGTGTGTGGTACGATACGATGGTGTGTGTGGTGTATACGATGGTGTGTGGTACGATACGATGGTGTGTGTGGTGTAAACTTTACTTTATTTACTTCAAAACAAAGATGGCTGATCAGGTGGTATTGTCAATTTCATTCTTTATTTTGCTTTTTTGTGCAATAATGTCGATTTATTTAGTGTATATGTGTATCCAGAGAGATGGGAGATTATATACTACATATTATAGGTAAGTTAAGAGAGAGAGAAAGGGAGAGAAAGGGAGAGAAAGAGAGATAAAGTGAGATAAAGTGAGAGAGAAGGAAAATTTTCTATTACATATCTACCCACCCCAAGCCTGTACCCCTATTCCCTCACCCCCCCAAGCCTGTCCCCCGATTCCCGCACCCCCCCAGTTCCCCCCCAAGCCTGTCCCCTACTCCTGCACCCCCCAAAGAAAGTCATATAGAAAATAATACCACAGAAATAGACAAAATATTTAAGTGAAATTTATTACTTGTTGTCTCATACTATTTATTT
>JAWZYT010000108.1:30000-341752 GCA_034508575.1 Petrolisthes manimaculis | reverse complement strand
TACCCACACTTTATATATACATCCTCTACCTCTATCCTCTACCCACACTTTACATATATATCCTCTACCCACACTTTACATATATATCCTCTACCTCTATCCTCTACACACACTTTACATATATATCCTCTACCCACACTTTACATATATATCCTCTACCTCTATCCTCTACACACACTTTACATATATATCCTCTATCCTCTACCCTCACTTTACATATATATCCTCTACCTCTATCCTCTACTCACACTTTACATATATAGCCTATCCTCTCCTCTACCCACACTTTACATATATAGCCTATCCTCTACCTCTATCCTCTACACACACTTTACATATATATCCTCTACCTCTATCCTCTATACACACACTTTACATATATATCCTCTACCTCTATCCTCTACCCACACTTTACATATACATCCTATCCTCTCTTCGGTATAGAACCTTTATTTATTTATACTCTGTACGACTCCATCTTAACAAGAACATGAAGGAAAACCCTTCAAAAGCTTCGGCTCTTAATGATTCAAGTGAAATAATAAAATATCCATAAGTAAAGGTCTCAAAAATATTAATTATGTTTTATCTGGATTTTCGTATTCATATGGTTATATTGAAATTTTGAAAATGAACCCTTTTTATTGAGGGTGAACCCCTCGGTTGAAAAAATGATTCAATGTCAGTAAAAGAAAATGGATGGGAGTGAGTGAGTGAGTGAGTGAGCGAGTTGAACCATTTTAAGAAGTGGTCGCCCCAAAAACAAGAACAATAATTACGATAAGACCTAGAGCTCTCGGCTGAGGCCGGAGCTAAAAATTTTGCTATCACGTATTCCGATTGACTGTCATTTTAATAAGAGGGGAGTAACGTGTTGTGGAAAATTGACGGATTTTGTCTGTATTTTACTATCATTTTAATAAGATGGGAGTAACGTGTTGTGAAAATTTGGCGTTTTTTTTTCTGTAGTAATGACAAAAAAAACAACAACAAAAAAAAAAAATGGCGGGAACTTTGGGAAAACGACTCAGAAATGGCGGGAAATCTAACTCATTCACACCTTGGGAACATCTGTGGTCGTACCTACTGAATCCTATATAGAAGGTGTGTGTGTGTAGTTGGTATAGTAAGTGTGGCTGCCAAGTGTGTGTGTGTGTGTGTGTGTGTGTGAGAGAGAGTGAGAGAAAAAGTGTGTGTGTGAAAGAGTGCGTGTGCGTATGTGTGTGAAAGAGTGAGAGATAGAGAGAGAGAAAGTGTGTGTGCGAGTGTGAAAGAGTGCGTATGTGAGAGAGAGAGAGAGAGAGAGAGAGAGAGATAGAGAGAGAATCACTTAAACACTGCACTCTTTTAAATTCTCACGCAGGGGTGTGGGTGACAAAAATGGAAAGGTGGGGGGAGAGGGAGGGAGGGAGGGGGGGAGCCAAACCTTCCCCCCCCCTCCCTCCCCCCCCTTTCTCCGTGACAGTCATATTTCCTCGGTGGGTTTTCTCTACACTCCAATATTACCTCCAGTTAACTTACTTTTTCTCTCTCTCTCACTCCCTCCCTCCCCTCTCTCTCTCTCTCTCTCTCTCTCTCTCTCTCTCTCTCATATTATTTTTATCTAATATTGTTTTTAATTCCTTATAACTATATTATCCTATGCTCTCTCTCTCTCTCTCTCCCTCTCTCTCTAACACACACACACACACACACACACAGTCTCTCTCTCTCTCATACACACACACATTTTCTCACTCTCTCTTACACACATACATACATTCTCTCTCTCTCTCTCTCTCTCTCTCTCTCTCTCACACACACACACACACACACACACACACACACACAACCATTTTTAGCCAATCTCACCCTACTCTCCTTCACCACCCTCCCTTCCTCCCTCCCTCCCTCCATACTTCTTTCTTCTTTTATATATATTTTTTCCCTTTCTTCCTTCCTTCCTTCCATTCCCTCACTTTATTTTTCACTCTCCTCCTCTTTTTTTCCCTCCCTCTCTCTCTCCTTCGTTGTGCCTCGGTATTTATTTTATTTCCTTACTATTCTCCCTCGTTTTACATTCATATATATTTAGTGTTCATTTTCAATTTTTGTTTCCTTATCCATGCACCATCTTTCTCTCTCTCTCTCTCTCTCTCTCTTTCTCTCTTTCTCTCTCACATATACACTTATTCTCTCTCTCATACAAACACACACACACACTCTCTGTCTCTCTCTTTCTTTCTCTATCTCTCTCTCTCATATAGACAAATTTCTCTCATACACACACACATTTCTCTCTCTCTCTCTCATACAGACAAATTTCTCTCTCATACACACACACATTTCTCTCTCTCTCTCTCTCTCTCTCTCTCTCTCTCTCTCTCTCTCTCTCTCTCTCTCTCTCTCTCACTCTCTCTCTCTCCTGCTTTCATCTTTACCACTCCGTTCTTATCTCCTCTTCTGCTTATCTTCCCCTTTCCCCTTCTCCCTTCCTTCCTTCCTTCTCTTTCTTTATTTGTGTGTCTTCCCTCTCCTGTTATCCTCTCCCTTTCCATCAAAACAATAATAAACGGTATAGGCGAGAATCATAACATTTCTGAAAACCACTACACTAGCTAAACAGATCTATCTCTATATGCTAATAAGTGACACACACACACACACACAATTTCTCTCTCTCACACACACAATCTCTCTCTCTCTCTCTCTCTCTCTCATAGGTAAACACAGCCGTAGTAGCTTTATTTACAAGGATATAATAATGATGACGTCGGTTAAAGGATGATACTACTCGTGTAAATTTTCCAATGTATATATCTATACAAATTATAATGTTATCAAAGGAAAGTTAATAATACAAATCCTCGTAGTAAGTTGACATGAATTCACTTTTACAAACTCAACTCATGGAAAATTAAGTAACTATGTACAATTGCCAGCACTTCTGACTGGTACAGGAGAAGTGGACTGACAAGGCTGACTGTACCATGCTGTTATAAATGCCGACAACTGTACTTTTATATATGCACTAAAAAAAAACTGTCTTTACTTACATGATATATTTTGGTTTCCTGATCAATACTTTCTTCACGTACAATACATCCGTTGATTCTTGTTTCTATTCCCTCCAGTTTTCACGGTTGTGTTTCCGAGTGTCTCCCTGCGTTCCAGTCTGAAATAGAAATAGAAATAGAAATATATATGTATGTATAGTAAATATTAACTTATTACCACAAGTATATATGTCTAATTTAGCTTGTATTTATTTATATACTTAACGGACCCTGTGATGTCAGAAAATTGGAGGTTAGCGAGTCCTTATAATATTGCTGAGAAACACGACCTATATGGAAGGAGCTTGTTTTATGGCATAGTCAGGAGGAATCAGAAGCCTCCAATTTTTTTTACACACGATCACAGGGTACTTAATGGTTTTGTTATGTATCCTTACCTATCTAATGTGACCTTTCTTACCTAATAGAAAACGAGAAATGGTTGTGTCTTGACTACCTACTAATATTCCTCCCCATCTTCTCTCTCTCTCTGTGTGTGTGTGTGTGTGTGTGTGATCCAGAAGTGACCTACCGCTTTTACACCCAACGTTCCCTGTGTATGTCTCTGTGTGTGTGTGTACTTGCTGTCGGATCTTTAAAATACATGAGAGCCGACGAGACCCATTTGGCAGTGAATCCCATGAATGCGGCTTTACCTTGCCTAAGTCGAAACTTCACCAGCCATCCACCCACCACCACCACCACCACCCACCAGCCACCAGCCAGGGCCTCTTTGTTCTCACTCTACCCTCATCCTCACATCTCTCTCTTATATACTTCTTTTTCCCTCTCTCTCTCTCTCTCTCTCTCTCACACACACACACTTTCTCTCTCTCTCTCACACACACACACACACACTCTCTCTCTCACACACACACACACACTCTCTCTCTCTCTTCATTTTTCCTCTCTCCTTGTTCTCTTTTCCGTTCATCCTTCTCTTATACTGTACTTGATTTTTCCTCTCTCCTTTTTACACCGCCCCAAAGGGGAAGGTGTATTGTATTCGGTGCCGGATATTTATTTATTTATCTGTTCGTGTGTCTGTTTATGGTCTAGCGTCCACAGGTTGAGCCGTATGATGTTCATTTTTTTTCTATTGATAGATATTCATCACAAAACAAAATAATTAACTTTTGGGCAAAATCGGTCGAAGGTCAAGGTCACAAAAAAATAAAGATAGCAAAGGGCGAGTGGTCGCTGGCATCTTTAAGGGGCGGTGTTGCCATCGAATGATGTCTTGTTCTGTTCTTTGATTCTCTTTCTTTTTTTTCCTTTTTTTATTCTTCTGTTCTCTTATACTTCATTTTCCCTCTCTCCTTGTTCTCTTTTCTATTATATTTTCCAGAGTTGAGCGCTGGTTGTTGTTATTGTTGTTGTTGGTGAAGAGAGAGGAGACGATGAAGGAAATATAAGAGACTAGGGAGGAATACTAAGAGAAGACACATGCAAGGTATGTGCATACGTGTGAGTTCTATACAGTACACTACATCAATATAGCATATCAACTCAAACACAATACACTATACTTGACTTACACACACACACACACAGACACATTTGTTTTAGATACACTAAGTCGCATGACACACACACACACACACAGACAGACACACACATACACATTTATTTTTTATACTGTAATTCGAGTGGGGAGGAGATAACGACGAGAACAGAACACAAGTTAAGAGGAAATAGCCTAACAAGGTGGTTGGATAACATATCAAAACACTGTGTCTCTATCCTTTACTCAATTATTTCACCTCCCTGCTTTCTCCTTCCTTCCTTCCTCCCCTCACTTATTTGTCTTCCCTTTCCACCTTCCCCTCATTTTCCAGCCTTTTCCTTTTCTTCCTCCCCTCACTTCCCTACCTTCCTCCCTTTACTTTCCAGCCTTTTCCTTTTCTTCCTCCCCTCACTTCCCTACCTTCCTCCCTTTACTTTCCAGCCTTTTCCTTTTCTTCCTCCCCTCACTTCCCTACTTTCCTCCCCTCACTTTCCAGCTTTTCCTTTTCTTCCTCCCCTCACTTCCCTGCCTTACCATTCTTCCCTCACCTCGTCTGCCTCTAGTTAGTCTCCATTCTTAACTAAACTCCCGTCCCCTCACCCTCTCTCACAGTCCCTTCCTTGCACATACCTCCTTCTTCCTCTCGCGTGCTTCCCTCTTCTCTCTATTTTTCATTCTCTCCCCTCACCTTTCCTCTTCTCTATATAACCCCTTCACATTTCCCCCTCCCTCCCTCCCTTCCTTTTCTACTCGAGTGCCTCCCCTTCCTCTCGGGTATAATTTGACTTATTCTTGGAGCTACTGCTGTGGGCTACGTTAATTATCACCCTCGCTGCTGCACCAAACATATTTATAAACAAAACTCTACCTTATGATAAATCTTGGGGACGCCAATATACAACAACATCATTATCAAGACCCCATCCAGCCCCTTCTTCTCTAAAAAAAAAAAAAAAAAAAAAAAAAAAATATATATATATAAATAAGTAAATAAACAAAATAAAATGCACGATTGATAACAGAATATGCAGTAAAATGTGTCACATGTACATTATATTAATTTCCCTTTGAACTGAGTCTCAAGCCTATAGAATTATGTTTCAGCTTCCTCCAGTTACATAATATTCAGTACATACATTAGTTTATGAAAAATGTATATCCTACTGCAACTACAGTACTTTCTCATGTTACCGATACTCATGTCAGGCACCTCTCTCTCTCTCTCTCTCTCTCTCTCTCTCTCTCTCTCTTTCTCTCTCTCTCTCTCTAGTTACATAGAAGTTTTATGACATGTATTTTCGTGTTACACAAATGTTCTGTATCGTAATCACGTTTCATTATTTTGGCTTGTACAATAAAAAGCATGAGAGAGAGAGAGAGAGAGAGAGAGAGAGAGAGAGAGAGAGAGAGAGAGAGAGAGTGTGTGAAGGGAGGGAGGGGCCACATTACAGTCTGGTGTCCTCTCTGCTGAGACTATAAAGAACTGGTGTGACCAGACACAACCCAGCCTAAACCTTACTCTCTCTCTCTCTCTCTCTCCCCCCTAGTACTGCTGTTACTACTACAACTACTTCTACTACCTTACTACAACAACTACTACTTCTACTACCGTCCTACTACTACTACTACTACTACTTCTACTACCGTATTACTACTACTACTAATACTACTTCTATTACCGTACTACATCTACCCTACTACTACTACTACTACTACTACTATTTCAGCCTTTATCACACAATATCAGCTTCAGTACACTCTCGATACAAACGTAGTTTAAGTAACAAATTGGTAGTGTTACGTTACTTTCTTATCGTCCTTCCTTCATTCCTTTCCCTATTTCAGTCTCCATCCCTTCCCTTCATTCTCCTTCCCATCCCTCCACTTTTTCTAACTCCCTTTTCTTCTCTCGCTCTCTCTATCTCCTTTTCCTTACCACCCCTCAATAACACCTTTTCCTTCCCTCTTCTATATCTAACATCCTTTCCTCTTTTCTCGGCCTCTTTACCACCTCCTCTACACTCTTTGAAGCTCTTGGCCACCTCACATTTCCTCTCTGATGCAAACTCGGGCCCATCCTTCCTTCCTTTGCACGCAGCCCACACTCAAAGCACACTAACACGAGCCTATACCTCCTCCACCACCACCACCTCCTCCTCCTCCTCCTCCTCCTGGTATCCCTCTCTCTCCTTCCTTCCTTCCTACACACTCTCTCTATACTCTCTCGTCTTCAACCTCCTCCTTATCATCATCCGTCTCATTCTCTTCCTTCACAGTTATTGTCTTCTTTCGTCTCCTAATTAAACATTCATATCTGTTATTTCTTTTGTTTACATTCCACCTTCGCGCGCACACACACGTACACACACTTGCTGTCTGCCTGCCTATCTGTGTGTCTATGTGAGAGAGAGAGAGAGAGAGAGAGAGAGAGAGAGAGAGAGAGAGAGAGAGAGAGAGAGAGAGAGAGAGAGCAGCCAGAAGCATTATGGGGGCATATTAAGGAGATTCCAAGTTTCTCCGGGAATATCATGAGGTTTCCACAGTTTCCATGCAGGGGGGCAGGGGGGCGGCGGCGGGGGGGGGGGGCAGGGGGGGCGTGGAGGGGGATTCACAGACTTCAGCTATAGTCACATTTTCACACAAGGTTTCAAAGTCTCTTGGGGGGGGGGGGGGTGCATGGGGGATTACAAAACTTGGGATTTATTACGCTAGTTTGACCCCTCATGACATCCAAGTATCAGGGAGTTTCAGAGTGACCTAAGTGTGACCTAAGCTTGAACTTATTTTACGGTAGATGAGGTCACGGAAATGCCATCTACTACATCCACTTACTTTTTTTTTTCTTTCTTTTTTTAATTTTTCATGCACTTACTTTTTTCCTCTTTTTTTTAATACTTTTTTTTCACTTTTTATATTTTCTTGTACTCGTTGTTTTGTCTTTTATTTTTTTACTTTCATACACTTACTTTTTTCCTGTTTTTTTTTTTACTTTTTTCACTTTTTATATTTTCTTCTACTAGTTGTTTTGTCTCCACTAGATTTGTTTTTGTTTTTCTTTCCTATAGTAGCAGCGTCTTCCTAGAGTAGACTATTAAGGGGGTGTGGGAGTATGGGACAGGCTTGGGGGGTTTTGGGGGGTGCAGGGGTAGGGGGACAGGCTTGGGGGGGTTAGAGGGGTGCGGGAATAGGGGGGACATGCTTTCTACCCACCCCAAGCCTGTCCTCATATTCCCTCACGCCACTCCAGTCCACTCCAAAGCCTGTCCCCTACTCCCACACACCCTTAAGACGATTTCTCTCACCGGGTTTTTTAATAATCTTGAAATATCATCCACTATTTCCTTATTTCTTCCCTTCCTTTCATTCTCTGTACACACATACATAGTTCCCTGTCATTTTTTTTCTTTGATTCCTTTTCCCTCTCTTCCTTTTCCTTTTTTCTGTTCTTTGATTCTCTTTCCCTCTCTTCCTATTTGTTCTTCTTGTTTTCTTTGATTCCCTTTTCTTCTTCTGTTCTTTGATTCTCTTTCCCTCTCATCCTTTTCTTCTTCTCTGATCCTCCTCTCCTGCCCACCTTTCCTTTTTCATCACTCTCGTTCCTTTCATTCCATCAACTTCCATCACTCTTTTATCTGCTGAACCAACCCTCCTCGCCCTTCCTTTCCCTCCCTTCTTCCTTCCTCCCGTCCATCCTATATATATATAAACAGAACGGCCCTATGGAAGAAAGGAAGGAAGGAAGGTGGGAAGGAAGGGGGTGATGGTGTTGGCAAGGGGTGCACGGGGGATAAAACAGAGCAGCCCTATGGATGGAAGGAAGGAAGGTTAGGAAGGAAGGTGGTGGTGGGTGTGTTGGTGAGGGGTGCACGGGGATAAAACAGGTGACAGACGGAACAAATGTGTAATAGTTTCCTTGTTTATGGAGGGTGTTGTGGTGGTGAGGTCTGAGGCTGGGCTGACGACACACACACACACACACACACACACACACACAACACACAACACACAACACACAACACTCAACACACACACACACACACACACACACACACACACACACCACTCAACACACACACACCGTGAGGGAGGGAGAAGAGCAACAAAGGGAAGGAGGAAAGAAGAAAGGAGTGAGGGAGAAGTACTGTATGGTAGCGAGAAAGTTAAGAGGAAAGAGTAGCAAAGGAGGGAAAGGATAAATGGCGAAGGAAAAGAAAGGAAGTAGAAGAGAAGGAGGAAGAGTGAGGAGGAATAGCAAGGGAGGGGACGAGAGAGGAGTAACGAGGGAGTAAAAGGGGGAGGAGGAGTATTGAGGGAGGGAAAGAAGGGAGTGAAGGAAGAATAGGGAGGGAGGGAGAGATAAGGAGTTACAAGAGAAGGAAAGGAAAAAGGGAAAAGTGGTGAGAGAAAGCTGTGGACGACAACGCCAGAGTATTAAGAAAGAAGGAGAGGAACACGCATTAAGGGATATGAGAGGAAGGAAGTATTATATAAGGGTGTGGGATAACCTAGAACTTTTGACCTGGAGAAAAAGTGAGAAGAGAAGCTAGAGCTGGTTTATAATATTATGGTTAGGAGGACTTGGGGGATTGTGAGAGAGTTGGGGAGACACGAGTAAGAGAATGTAAGTTACAGGAGGTTAGACTGTTATTTGGTCTAATCTCTCTGTTGTTGAGATGGAGAGAATGTAAGAGTTGGGGAGACACAAGTAAGAGAATTAAGGTAAGAGTTGGAGAGACACAAGTAAGAGAATATGTGTGAGAGTTGAAGAGACACAAGTAAGAGAATATGTGTGAGAGTTGAAGAGACACAAGAAAGACCCACTGAGATAAGCTTAGGAGGAGAGAGACTGAGTGAGACTGGGAGATGGTTTAAGGATGAGAGGTACAAACTGGAAGAGTATCATGGTTAGGAAAATGTCAGTAAATGGAGAGATGTGTTTAGCAAGAGATATGATGACTGTATGATCGAGACTGTATGATGGAGACTGTATGATCGAGACTGCATGTGGGCACCCAGGGAAGTTTCAGGCTACTTAGGGGTATGTGGGAATAGGGGACAGGCATGAAGGGGGGACTGGTGGGATGCGGGAATTGGGGGACAGGCTTGGGGTGTGTAGAAAGCCTGTCCCCTATTCCCGCACTCCTCTAACTCACCCAAGCCTGTCCCCCTATCCTGCATCCCCTAAAAAAAAAACCAACCTCCCCAAAACGCCCCAAGCCTGTCCCCCTATTCCCGCACCCCTTTAAACACTGTGGTTTTTACTTAATGTGTAAAATATTTCATCATTGTTAATTCCGTCTAAAATAATGCATACTGTACTGTACTAGGATATGCAACAGTATCCTTCCTCAAAAATGTACACGTGTATATCAAAATAATGCACTGAACATATATATATATACACACACACACACACACACACACACAAACAAACAAACACACACATATACAAACAAACACACACACACACATATTGAAATCTGACTGTAGAAGGTGGTATATAGGGGGTATGATGGGGGGGGGGGGGTCAATCTGCAGGTGTGTGTGTGTGTGTAATGATATTCATAACCCCTGGTCTGGCATGAATATGTGATGTGGCCACAGCTGTTACCCCTGCCCTCTGCTCTCACCCCTGCCACCCCCCCCACCAGCCCCCAGCCCGCACCCTCACAGTCCGACACCCCTGGCTCTTGAACACGACCAGTCCCTCACCTCTCACTCACGCCTCACCTCCTATCCTCTCTATCTCTCTCTCTCTCTCTCTCTCTCACTCACGCCTCACCTCCTATCCTCTCTCTCTCTCTCTCTCTCTCCTCTCACTCACGCTTCACCTCCTATCCTCTCTCTCTCTCTCTCTCTCTACTTTCTTCTCCTTCCCTCTCACTCAACTAACTCCCACCAACCCACTCATCTAGGTTCTGTTCCCTCTCCTTACTATCTTCTCCTTCCCTCTCCTTACTCTCTTCTCCTTCCCTCTCACTCAACTACCTCCCACTCACCAAGGCTCTTTTCCCTCTTTCTCCCTCCCCTCTCCTCTCCCTCCCATCGCCGATTCTTTCTCCTCTCTTCTTTACTCTTTTCTCCCTCTCTTCTATTTTTTATCCTCCACTCCTGACCCCATGCAGCCCCCCCCCCTCTCTCTCTCTCTTGTCCCTATATTTTTTCCTTCCTTTCTCTCATCCTTACTTCTTTCCTTCCCTTTCTCTTCCTCACTCTTTCACCTCTCATCTAGCCTATACCTTCCTCACTAGGTCCTACTGATTTACACTTTTCCATATATGACCCTCCTTTCTCTCTCTCTCATCCTTATTACTTACTCACCCTTTTAATTATCCTCTCCTGATCCTCCCTCTCACTTCTTCACTCATACACCCTCTCTCTCTGTCTGTCTGTCTGTCTGTCCCATCCTCACCCCAAACCCCCTCCCTTCTCTCACCCTAAATCCTTACCACCACCACCAACACCCCCCCCATCCAAATCCTCTTCTACTCCCCCTCCTCCAAGATCTGCCCCCTCCAATGCACCCCCCTCCTCCACACACACACACCTCTCCCAGACTCCAGTGCGGTGCAGACACCCATCATCTCCATCCTCATCTCTCATCCCTCAACCTTCTTCACCTCCTCTCTGATGCAGCCCTATCCTGGTACACACACACACACACACATACACATACACTCTCTCTCTCTCTCTCTCTCTCTCTCTCTCTCTCTCACACACACACACACACACGCACACACACTGAAATCTCAACATATACACCTGATGAAACACACACACACCTGAACACGAACACGCATATTTATAAACACACACACACACACACACACACACACACACACTTGGAAATCTGAAACACCAGCAACAATCACTCCAGTAAATCCCCAAGTATATACCCCTAATTAGACCTCAGACAGCTAGCCTTAGAGATGGGTAGGTGGGTAGGTGGGGGCGAAGTGAAGGGGTCAGGATGGATGTGTGTGTGGGGGCGAAGAGAAGGGGGTCAGGATGGATGTGTGTGTGGGGACGAAGAGAAGGGGGTCAGTATGTGTGTGGGTAGGTGGGTAGGTGGGGGCGAAGAGAAGGGGGTCAGGATGGATGTGTGTGTGGGGACGAAGAGAAGGGGGTCAGGATGGATGTGTGTGTGTGTGGGTAAGTGGGTGAGGTGGAGGGGCGAAGTGAATGGTCAGGATGGATGTGTGTGTGTGGGTGGGTGGGTGGGTGAGTGGGTGAGGTAGAGTGGCGAAGTGAAGGGGGTCAGGATGGATGTGTGTGTTTGGGTATGTGTAGGTGAGGTTGGGGGCGAAGCGAAGGGGTCAGGATGGATGGATGTGTATGTGCGTGTGTGTGTGTGTGTGTGTGTGTGTGTGTGTGTGTGTGTGTGTGTGTGTGTGTGTGTGTGTGTGTGTGTGTGTGTGTGTGTGTGTGTGTGTGTGTGTGTGTGTGTGTGGGATTACTAGATATTTTTCCCTCACCTCAAACTAGGCACCAACAGGTCATTAGAGAGGCTAACGAGAAGGGTCAGCCACTTTTGAGCACCGTGAGGCGAAGGAAAGGTAAAGAGTTGAGTGTGAGTGGCTGGCTGAGTGGGTGGGTGAGTGAGTGAGTGGGCGGATTTCTGTGTGACTGAAATAGTGACTGACTGACTGACTTACTGAATACCACACTGTCTATCTGCCTGTCTGACTTACTATCTACCCTCCTGAATGACTGGTTGACTTAGCAAATCTCTGACTAACAAAATTAATGTGTGACTGACTGACTGACAATAAATCTCTGACTGATGAAAATACCGACTGACTGACTGACTGACGTTCACTCACCTACTCTATAGTCGGCGACAATAGTCATGGTTGTACAGTCCTCGGCAATAGTCGTGTCGTCACATCTGCCAAACCAAGAAGTACAGTATGGAAATGTAAGCTTCACAGCCTCGTAAAGTGAAAATCCGGAGAGCAATACAAATTTGCCTCCTGGATATTGTAAATCTGTAAAGTTGGTGAATGCGTTGGTTTAATTAATATCCTTTATATGTTATCATTCCAGAAACGCTATGTGAGACGATACAACTCTTGCCGCCGACTGTACATCTACGTCCCCCCCCCATCCCCCCCACCCCCCAACGATACAACTCTTGCCATCGACTGTACATCTACGTCCCCCCCCATCCCCCCCCACGATACAACCCTTGCCACCGACTATACATCTACGTCCCCCCCATCCCCCCCTCGACTCCCCCACTTGCTCTCCTTGCCTGCCCCCTCGTGTGGCTCTGTTTTGTGGAAGAAAAGAGTGAAGGAGGAGGTGGGGTGAGGTGGGGCGGAAGGCGAGGCAGGGCGCCCTTCAGGTTCTACTAGTGTTTGCCCAACGTTGCACCCCCCTCTCCACTCCCCCCGTGGTTGTTCTAGCTGTTCTCCCGCCCCGCCCCGCCCCACCTCAGTATATAGTAGGTACTGTAGGTAGGTAACTAGGGGAAAGTGTATGTGTGTTGAGGGGAAGGTGAATGGTAAAGATGAAAGTAATGTGGAGGGGGCACAAGGTATAAGATGATTATAAGACATGATTGATTGGTAAAGTGTCTATACAAAGTTATAATCATGCATTATCTTGAGAGAGAGAGAGAGAGAGAGAGAGAGAGAGATGGAGATGAGGGAAACGCACATCAGAATCAAGAGAGAGAGAGAGAGAGAGAGAGAGAGAGAGAGAGAGAGAGAGAGAGAGAGAGAGAATGGAGATGAGGGAAACGCACATCAGAATCAAAGAGAGAGAGAGAGAGAGAGAGAGAGAGAGAGAGAGAGAGAGAGAGAGAAGGGTAACCCACATCATAACCTCTATAGCCTTTATCACCCTCAATAACGACACCAGGACACATACCCACACCACCTAATTGCGTTCCTAACCCACACCACCACCACCACACCACCACCACAACGAACGCTTATATATACACAGTCAACACCAAGGGCACAGCTCAATTATTTAAGTGTTTACATTTTTAATATGAATAAATGATGGGCAGTAAAGGAGATACAGACACACACACACACACACGCTAGAGCAGGCACGTTCACTGTAAAAATACACACACATACCGGGTATATATAATTATACAGTACACATTATACGACACTTATCATACATATTCATATTAAAAAAGACGCATACATAGACCATACGCACATACACACTCAACCACGCACACACACAAACAAACACACAAGCAAAAAAGTGTGGGTCTGACAGAATGCTGAAACCAGATGATCTCAGATTCCCGTGAGTAAACAGAGAACCACTACAATATAATAATATAGTATAGTTGCCAAAAAAGGTATTACGACAAATCTTGATAGACCTTTAACCATAGTAATATCCACAACCATTTGTAGGAACTATAAGCATGTATAACAGAAGAAAATATACATATCCTCCTATAATACATACTTATAATCCCTACAAACAACTATGGACATTAATATATTTAATGTTGTATCGATAGTTGTCGCAATACTTTTTTTTGGCAACTGTACATTCTCTACCAAAAAGTTTGTTAGCTCTTATTTGTCAACCAGTTATTTATTGGTGAACTGTTTGTCTCGTGCAGATGTGTGAAACAATCTCAATACCAACCTGAAAAAGATCGAATAAAAAAACAAAAAGATCGAAACAAAAAAACAAAACAATCTAAATAAAAGTTCGAACGCCTGAGAGTGCATGGGTTGCCGGGGTAAAGGTTTCGCTAAAGGAGAGTCTAAGGTGACAACTAAATATGTGACAACTTTTCTCGAGTAGATTCGATTGTCTATCTTTAGCATCAGCTGTTTTCACTTTAATGGGATGATCTACTTTTGGTTCACTAGAGTGTCTTATTCCTCCAAAATTTGCTAGGAAACATGACCAGATTAACAACAATAATGGTGGCCTGTTGCTTGAAATTATTGTATGGAGGAATCGGTTGCTCCAGATTTACCAACACTGATGAAGCCTGTGCTGTACCGAGCTGTTGGTGGTGCTTGGTGAATTGTATCCGTATATTAAATAGAATAACACGCCAATATTATATCATATAGGCTTTGTACAGTACAGTCGGCGGCAAAACTCGTGTCGCCTCATTCGGCACTTCTTAATTAAAAGATAACAACCCATGACAATACTACAATAACACAGTGTCAATTTAGTCTATAATTATACACCAACAAAACAAAACCCACAACACAACTTAACTCAAACCAAATCTAACATTACACCAACATAACAAAACCCACACCACACCAGCACCACAACTTAACCCACACCAAATCTAAAACTACACCACCACCACCATCACACCAAAGCAAAACACCAGCTATAGCACGACTTAATTCACAACAAACTACGCCACAACACATTAATAACACGACTTACTAAACCCATGCACGTCACCCAACAACAACAACAACAACAAAAAAAAACCACCCACACACAAGAAAATAAAATCTATATAGCCAGAGAAACCCAACCACACACACGACTTACTAACCCCACATCACCCCACAAAAATAAAATAAAAAATAAAAAAATAATAATCAAAATATAAAAATCTAGCCCGAGAAACCCACCAAAAACAACAGCAGGACGATGTAGTCAAAACAGGAGGAAGAGGAAGGAAGGCGGACCACATTATGGGCCGACCAGCACACACACACAATCCAGGGGAAACAATAAGATAAGTCGAACAGCTTTGCCTCTAACGAGTTGTTGAAGTTGGTCCAGGCGGGGCAAAGGCTAGGGGGTGGGAGGGAGTGGGGCAGGGGGGGATGGAAATGTGGGAGGGGGTGTGGTGGTGGTGGTGGTGGTGGGGCAGAGTGGATGGAGATGTGGGAGGGTGTGTGGTTATGGTGGTTGGAGGGGGGATGGAGATGTGGGAGGGGGTGTGGTGGTGGGGCAGGAAGGATGGAGATGTGGAAAGAGGTGTGGTGGTGGTGGAGGGGGTATGGGAGGGGGTGTGGTGGTCGTGGTGGTGGAGCAGGGGGGATGGAGTTGTGGGAGGGGGAAGAAAAGGCAGTGTGGGAGCTAGCACGAAGAGGAGGAAGAGGAGGGAGGTAGAGAGTAAGGTGAGAAAGAGATGTCTGTGAATGAGGGAAATATAGAAATGGAAGATGAGGTAAGGAAGATGTGAAATAGGGAAGGAGAGGCAGAGGGATGAAGGAGAGTAAGAAGGGTGAAGGATAAGAATGGTTAAAAGAAAAGTGAATAAAGAGCGAAGAACAGAGACGGACTGCTAGGAGAAGGGGGAAGAGAAGCGAATAAAGATGAGGAAAGGGAAAGAGAACACGAAGAGAAAGCAGAGTAAAAGAAAAATATACAGAAAAAGGTAAAGTGGAGACACAAAAATGAAAAATAAAATAAAATAAAACGATGGTGAAAAAAAAAACTTTGGAAGAGAAGTTGAGGAGGAGGGAATGGGGATGGGGTAAGCTCTGAAGGGATGGGAAAGGGAAGGAGGATGGGAGAGGAAATGGAGGGGAAAAGAAGGAAGGACGTGAGGAGGTGAAGGAGGGACCGTGAGGAGGATGAGAAATGGAGGGTGGAAGAGGGCATCAGTTGTGAGAGAAAGAGGAGGAAGAGAGGGAAAAGAAGAAAGAATCAAGTTTCTCCATTCCAATCGGTCACTTTCACCCATCACTCCCTCCTACCCCCCCCTCTCTCTCTCTTGTCTCTCCCTCTCCCCCCCTCCAATAAGAGTTTGTTTCTACTGACCGGGAAAAGATTTATCTGTCTGTTTGTTTTTGTCTGTTTGTTTTTGTTTGTTTGTTTATTTATTCGTGTTTGTGCTTTATGTGTATATAGGGGTTCTATATGTACAGTACCTATATATGTAAGGGACACTGTGACTGATTCTGTAGAGAGAGTGTGTGTGTGTGTGTGTGTGTGTGTGTGTGTGTGTGTGTGTGTGTGTGTGTGTGTGTGAAAGGGGAAGGTATAGGCTAGTTTCATTTATTCAGGTACATTTTTTTTTTTTTTTTGCATTAAGACACAGAGCAAGAACGACGAAAAGTTTCATCAACCAAATACTTGTTCATGATGAATAGATGTTGTTGGAAATGGTCTATGTTATTATATTCTTACACACACACACACAAACACAGAGACAGAGACACACACACACTAATACGTAACACAGAGAGAGAGAGAGAGAGAGAGAGAGAGAGAGAGAGAGAGAGAGAGAGAGAGAGAGAGAGGCTGCATGGGGTTAGAAAGATAAATGTGTCTGTTGGTGAGCTTAGACTAACTTTCAACATCCAGTGTTGCACCTCTTCCCTCCCTATATACTCAAAGACATATAGGCAATAGATGAGTAATGGTTAAAGGTTGAGGGTTGGGGGTTGGGGGAGCATTGGTCGTGTCTGATGAGGGTGGAGGTTGGATATCAGGGAAGGACATTTTATAGTTTATTAGTATAAGTAAAATGAAGTGTGACACAAATACTAACTGAACACTACACTCCAATTATCTATAAATATTGAGGTCCGATTTTTCTGTTTGTTTCTGTCCACGCTTACAACATTTTAGCTGATTTCATTTTGTGTGTGTGTGTGTGTGTGTTCCTCACTCTGGATCAACTTTATATAATTCATGTTCCACTGGATTTCTAAAGTTCAGAAGAAGGAATGTTATGGTTTGCAGCACAATAATAACACTCTTTAATCCATTACAGTATTGACTAAACCACTAACACCTCTTTTTACAAAAAAAAAAAAAAAAAAAAAAAAAAAAAAAAAAAAAAAAAAAATCAGACAACATTCATACACACACAATACTCACTCACACACACTCACACACACACACACACACACACACACACACACACAATACTCTCTCTTCCCATATATGCATAAATAAAGTAATGCAACGAATGATTATGATTGGATAAACTTTGAGCACAAGAATCGATCATGTAACTGTGTGAGGCAGAGTGACCTTCCTTCCTTCCTTCCACTTGCTACACTACATTCCACCTGCTCTATGTATAATCCAGAACTGTCAATATCCACCAAACATTCTCGGCCAAAGTTTAGTCTTGACCTTCACCACTTGGAGCCAATGTGACAGACGGTATTTCTCACAACAGTTCAGGCGTCAGGACTATTAATATCTTCTCTTGTTCTGTCTCTCTCTGTGTATATATATATGCGTGTGTGTGTGTGTGTGTGTGTGTGTGTGTGTGTGTGTGTGTGTGTGTGTGTGTGTGTGTGTGTCTCTCTCTCTCTCTCTCTCTCTCTCTCTCTCTCACACACACACACGTACATAAACAGAACGAAAAGATAAAGTAGTAATTGGAAGATCTGGAGTGATGAGAATAGAGGGGAAAATACTACTGAAAAAAAAAAAGAGAGAGAGAGAGAGAGAGAGAGAGAGAGAGAGAGAGAGAGAGAGAGAGAGAGAGAGTAATCTGTGACGGACGCGTATCATGGGAGGAGGGAGAGGAGGGATTTGGGAGAGGGACGGTGTAGTCTATAGGGGAGATAGATTGTGTTATCAGTAGACTGTAAAGAGAGTCTGGAAGCCTTATATCCTATGTACTACTACTGACAAAAATCTTATCTCACTACTGGGAAGACGGGACAGACACACACACACACAGACAGAATAGATCGACTTGGAAGGGAAGGGAAGGGAAAGTAAGGGAAGAAAGGAAAGGGAAGGGAAGAAAGGGAAAGGGAGATAGATAGGGGGTAAAGAATAGAATTGTGGGAGAGACAAAAAATAGACTTGGAAGGAAAGGGAAGAAAGGGAGATAGAAAGGGGAAAAGGAGAGAATGGTGATAAGTGAAGTGAAAGTAAGGGATGAAAAGGGAAGAAAGGGAGAGGGAGAGGAAGATAGATAGGGGGGTAAATAATAGAATGTTGGGATAGACACATTCTCGCTTCTTTTACATTCTCACTTCTTTCTCCTTTCATCTCATTCGTGATAAGTATTCAATGTATTTTTTTCTTCGTGACTAATAAAATTCCTTTCGTTCTTTTATCATGTTTTTTTCTTTCAAAATTTTCAGTTCCATTTATCATTTATTTTCATGTTCCCTTTTCTTCTCATTTTTCCTCTCATGTTGTTCGTATTATCTTGCAAAATCTTGACTCCAACTCTCTCTCTCTCTCTCTCTCTCTCTCTCTCGTTCCAACTTAGCCACTCCCAACCCTAATCTTCTCTCCTTCCACTACAGTTCCCTAATTATTCTCTCCAGCAATCTTTTCCTTCCTCGCTCTCTAATTTTCTGCTCTGTTTTCATATACTCCAAAGGCATTATGTGATTAATATTTTTCTTCCTCCTCTTTGTATTTTGTATGTATTTATTTAATGGGAGATTATCTTGATTCTGATTCCTCCTAACTAACTATATAAGAAATCTTAATCTTGTTTCAGTCTTTCAATTCCTTTATATAAACTAACTTTATTTCTGATTTACTTTATCTTCCGTTTGTCCTCATTGCTTCTCATACATTCAACTATATTATTATTATTATTCTCTATTTTTAACCTCTCCCCTAGCTGCTGCTCCTATTTTTTTATCACTTCCTCCAGTTCCTCTTTCGTATACTCTTATTCCCTCTTCATACAAATACTTGTAGTCTTATTTTCTCTTCCGTGTCTGTGTGTATGTGTGTCTCTTCCTTTCTCCTCTTACACTCATTCTCCATCTTCCCTTTTCATATATTTAAAATCTATCTCTAATCATTATTTCACTTACATTATACATTTTTCTTCCTTCCTTCCTTCTACGTCTACTATAATCTCTTTGCTCTCCTTCCTCCAAATCAGTCTCCTTTCCTTCATTTCAAATCTCTTTCCTATCTCTTCCTCCTACAAATATCTCTCCTCTACATCCAACTCTAAACTTTCAAAAAGTCTCTCCTTCCTTCAATATTCTCTTCCCTCCTACAAAATAGTCTCTACTCTCTCTATCCTCCTACAAAACTCTCTCTCTCTTTCCTTCACACACGCACACACTCTCTCTCTCTCTCCATCACACACACACACACACTCTCTCTCTCTCTCTCTCTCTCTCTCTCTCTCTCCTTCACACACACACACAAACACTCTCTCTCTCCTTCACACACACTCTCTCTCTCTCTCTCCTTCACACATACACACATACTCTCTCTTTCTCTCTCTCAGCAAACTCTCCCTCCGGCTCCCCTTCTTCAATTTTCCTGGGGCCCAAACCTCGGTGGTGCAGTGGGGTGGGGTGGGGTGGGGGGTGCAGGGGTGGGGGACTCCTGCCTTCCTTTGCCACACCTGGGGTCTGGTTGGGGGTTAACAGATCACCCTAGTTAGTCTGTGTTCCTCCTACCCACCCACCACCCACCATCCACCTAGCCTATACCACCACTACCACTACTACTATCACCACTATACGACCACTACTATCACTACTACTACTACCACCACTACCAACACCAGTACACGACCCCTTCACCATCACCACTACCACTACTACTACTATAACACCACCAGCTACGACCATTATCTCCACTACCACTATCACCACTACACGACCACCACTACTACCACTACAACACAATCAGCTACGACCATCATCACCACAACCACACGACCACTACCACAACCATGACCACTTCTACACTACATCTACTGCACCAACAGCAACACTACCACCACCACCACTACCACACCAACACTACCACTACTTTTACGACCACCTATGACCACCATCGCCACAACTATCGCCATTACTACTATAATTTCTTCACCACCACTATACCTTCCTTCCTTACCACCACTATCACTTCACGACCACTACCACAACTATCACTTCTCCCTCTCCTCATTCCCCAACATCACTACTACTACTCATTCTCCCTCTCCCTATTCATACTAAAGCCAAGTATCTCTCTCTCTCTCTCTCACGCACACACACACACACACACACACACATCTCCTCCCTTTGCCACATTACCACCAAAACCACCACTCCCTCTCCTCATTTACAACCACCATTACTACCACATCCACCACTACCTCCCCTCGTCCCCATCCACCTCAAAAATGTTCCTATACCCGCTCTTCCAATACAGGAAAACACATCCATCCTTAACATCCATGCACTCATCCACCCTGTCCTCATAAGTATCCATCCACCCACTAGTCCTCATCCACACTCGTTCATCCATCCACCTCCTCACACATACATCCACCCACCATTAACCACTCAAGGGGGTAACATACACTTTTGGTAAATTAAAAAAAAGTGTCTTGATTCCTCCAAAGTATGACAGGAAACAGAACCAGATGGATAAACAAAACTAATGGTGTCCTGTTGCTAGAAATAGTCTGGAGGAATCAGTTACTCCAGATTTACCACCAACCCTTAATTAAGGAGGTGTGGGAATAGGGGGCAGGCTTTGGGGGGGG
Source organism: Petrolisthes manimaculis (assembly GCA_034508575.1). Classification (NCBI taxonomy): domain Eukaryota; kingdom Metazoa; phylum Arthropoda; class Malacostraca; order Decapoda; family Porcellanidae; genus Petrolisthes; species Petrolisthes manimaculis. Next base: position 320,799 of record JAWZYT010000108.1, on the reverse strand, counting down.
GGGTTGGGGGGGGAGTAGGGGGACAGGCTTGGGGGGGGGGGGGGGTTAGGGAGGTGCGGGAATAGGGGGACAGGCTTTCTACCCACCCCAAGCCTGTCCCCCTATTCTCGCACCTACCGTCCCCCCCCAAGCCTGCTCCCTTCTCCCACCCCACCTTAAACTCATGCAGTCTGGGTTAGGAAGTGTTCTCTATTCTCCAACTTATACTCTTAATTCCAGTTTTACCGCCACTCATCGCTCCAATTACCATAGAGATCACCTTCTACAGCAGTCAGACTTGTTCCAGTTTTTTTTCCACTCTGTGTGTGTGTGTGTCACTGTCTGTCTGTCTCTCTCTCTCTGTATGTCTGTCTATCTGTCTGTCTGTATGTATGTCTGTCTATCTGTCTGTCTGTCTCTGTGTGTCTGTGTGTGTGTGTGTTTGAGTGTGTATCCCTCACTCCCTCCCTCTGTATGTGTGTGTGTGTGTGTACAAACTTACAAACGTCAATTAAAGTCTACGGCCTGTGCCACCCATTTATCACCTTCAATCTCAACAGCAATACAATATGTAAAGTTATATCAATTCTTGACATTGATCTTTGACCTGGAGCCACAGAAAATTTAATACTCATAATTTCCAATCATCCTATGAGGCTTAATTAAAAACCCAACGTAATCCATTTGAGTCACGTTGGTAAGTTAAGGTGCATGGTAATTTTTTTTTGGTACATTGGAGTGCCTTGATTCCTCCAAAGTATATGCTAGGAAACGGGACCAGAAGAGCAAAAATAATGGTGTTCTGTTGCCTGGAATAACTTGGAGGATTCAGCTGCTCCAGATTTACCAACACAAAACTTCCCCCTTAAACAATAAACACAAACAACACACGCAGACAAACAGAAATATAAATATACATAACTTTCCACAAACGAAGATAATAACAAACCCAGGAGATGCGATCGGCAAAAAAAAAAAAAAAAAATATTGGAACCTTACATTGAAAATAGATATATATATATAGTTATACATAAGGGAGTCCCAATACTTTTTTTTTTTTTTGCAGACTGTACGTTAAGGGGGAAGTACAGTGTTTGTAAATCTGGATCAAATCATTCCTCCAAACTATTCCAGGCAACAGGACACCATTATTTTTCTTCATCTGGGTTTGTTACTTGGCATACTTTGGAGCAGTGGTTCCCAAACTTTTTCTGGTCATTACCCACTTTTCATACATGATCCTTGTCCATGGCCCCCGCCCCACACAACCATAACCCGTTAACTGAAAAATATGAACATCCTTGCTGATACACAAGATTCAAGACAAGGTTATCATACAAAATACACAGCTTAGGAAGCCTTAGATTAGAATTATGTTGAGTTAAAATGATCTTGCTTCCCTAATACATCCCCATGTCTTGTTTTATGTCAAGAACACAGAATCATATTAAAAAGGACGTATTACTCATGTGTCTGGCAGCAAAGCATTGCACAAACCTGTACTGAACATGAAAGTTCCCTCCACTGGCTACCTACCTGCTAAACTCCTTTGGTTTTATTTATGCATAGCCTCAGACTATGGCCCCCTAAATTCTTCTATATGGCCCCCCAGGGGGCCATGGCCCCCAGTTTGGGAACCACTGCTTTGGAGGAATCAAGGCACTCCAATGTACCAAAAGTATACTCTCCCCTTAATTAAGGACTTTCTGTTGTGGATAAAATGAAGGACTGGCAACCGACTTTTCCTATAAACTATAAATACAACAAAAAGGATACCTCAATCTTATGTTAGTTTGTTTCTTGGTACACACAACGAGGAAATAGTATCACTCAAGTCACCACACAACAGAAGTCCCCCTTATAAGTAATGTACACCTCGCCAACATTTTCAACACCGTCCCATACAACATAATTTTATACGGTATGTCATTTACACTTTCTCTCTCCAGGACTACATAGGGATAAATTATAGTCCTCCTCTGCACCGGTAATAGAAGGTCCCGTTATACGTACAGTACCTCGCCAATATTATCAACACCGTCCCATACAACATAATTTTATACGGTATGTTATTTACACTTACTCTCTCTAGGACTACATCGAGAAATATTAGTCCTCAAGTGTACAGTACCAGTAATAGAAGGTCCCGTTATACGTATACTGTACCTCACCAATTTTGTTATTCCCGTCCCACACCTTCATTATCAACCCCGTCCCATATACTGCATACATATTATTTATACTTTCTCTCTCTAGGATTACATAGGGATAAATTACAGTCCTCTAGTACGCCGGTAACAGAACTTTTTTTTTTTTTTTACAGAAGGTCCCGTTATAAATACAGTACCGGTACCTTACCAACATTATCAACCCCTTCCCATAGTGAATACATGTTATTTACACTTTCTTTCTCCAGGCTTAGACTACATAGAGATGATATTAATACATATACTAGGCTACTCCTCACCTTACTTACATCGTGCAATCTCTAACCAAAGGCCCAGTCATTTGTAGCATATGTATGTACACGCACATGCACTCTCTCCTAATCTCTGTCTGTCCGTCTGTCTAATTTTCCTTCCTATCTCTCTCTCTCTCTCTCTCTCTCTCTCTCTCTCTCTCTCTCTCTCTCTCTCTCTCTGTGCGTGTGTGTGTGTGTGTGTACAGCCTACATATTGAAATCTCTTACCACAAATAATGGTAGTGCACACACACACACACACACACACGCCTTTCTCCCCTGTGTGTTGCGTGTGAAGGGTGTATGTATGTATGGGGGCGTGTACTTGCTTGTGGGTGTGTGAGTGGACAAGGCGACTCACCAGAACACACACACACACGCACGCTCTCTCTCTCTCTCGCACAATTTTCCACTGGACTGCTCGTGAGGGGTGAGAACAGCTGGTAGAGAGAGAGAGAGAGAGAGAGAGAGAGAGAGAGAGAGAGAGAGAGAGAGAGAGAGAGAGAATTTGTGTCTGTGTGTGTGTGTAAAGCAAAGTCGACAGAGTAATGTAAAACAGAAAACGAAAGGGAGATATTAACAAAAATAAACATGTACTAATATTTGTATACAGAGAGAGAGAGAGAGAGAGAGAGAGAGAGAGAGAGAGATATGGATGATTACTTAAATAGGTGATGGCTGACAGGTTAGCTATGGTTGGGTGAGGTAGAGTAGAGAGGAAAGAAAAGGAAAGGTCTAGGTACTGTAGGTTATTATTAAAGATGAAGGAGGAGGAAATAACGTCAAGAAATTAACCCATATTCTACACTCACTCACTCACTCATAACCCTAGCTCTCTTACTCGCTCACAACTCTCATTCATACATCTCACTCACTCATTCATAACTCTGTATATACTTCCTCCTTAATTAAAGAGAAAACGTACACCTATCTAAATACACACACCTGGACACACAACCCAACATGGCAGGCAACAAACAACACATGTGCACACAAAAAGAATAAAGAAGTCACATGTGCACATAATTGAAGTGACAACGAAATGCACAAACATTAAAGTGATAATATAAAGCGACGACGAGACTATAAATGCAAAAATACACACAATCAAGCAGAGAGAAAACACAAATGTAGGAACTGACCAGAAAAACCGTAATATTAGACTGTACGAAACTGGAAACGAGGCGATTAATATGACTAAAAGAAACGTAGGTGGTTAAAACAGACAGACAGACAGACAGACAGGAGACACAACAATGCATATAGGATACAAAGGAGTTGATGACTGGTGAAGGGAGATTGGTAAGAAAACAATATAAACAGTGGTAAATATATATAGGTACTGTACTGGTGTATGGTCAGAGAGAGAGAGAGAGAGAGAGAGAGAGAGAGAGAGAGAGAGAGAGAGTGTGTGTGTGTGTGTGTGTGTAGATTGCTAGAGAGACAATTGTCGTAATCTACACCTTAATTATATCGTATTCGAGGTGGGTACAATGGTTTTAAACACACGCACAAGAGAGAGAGAGATAGAAAAGATATGAACCCAAAAGTTACTCTATAAAACCACTTTCTACACTAATCAGATATATTTTATGTTTTATCTTCTGTAGTTATCATTTTAAGTTCTTGTGAAGGAGCCTGTCTGTCTTCCAACTCTCCTTTACAACTTCACTTTCCCTTGTGAGGTGGCAAATCTTTCTCAGACTTTCCAATGCAGATTCACTACTACTATTATTCTTTACCACCCCAACTTTTACTTACACCACACCCGAAGCTTAACCATTCTTTATTTTCATTATAGGATACTTCTGTGTGTCTATAATAGGTTTGCCATAATATTTTCATTCATTTTATACTCTTGCGGTCTACAATACCACAAAATAATAATAATATAAATAATATTAACAATGAGCCACACCTTCATTACCATTCATCTGTCTTTCAAAATACTCCTTCCACTTAGTAGTGGGGGAAAGAAGTCCAATCTAAGTGGAGAGAGGGAGAGAAGAAGAAACGTAAGAAGGAGGGAGGGAGAGTAGGAAAAACGTAATAAGGAAGGAGAGGGGACAAAAAATGTTCCGTTTAAGTAGAAGGACGGAATGTCTATAAAAAGCTAAAAGTGATAGAGAAAGGAAGATAGAGATAAACTAAGATGAGGAGAAAGGTAAGGTAGGGGTAAGTGGAATGGATAAATGTCTATAAAAAGCTAAAAGTGATAGAGAAAGAAAGAGAGATAAAATAAGTAGTGGAAAAGTAGGATGGGTGAGAATGTACCATTATAGCCTAGTAGGGATGGAGAAAGAAAGAAAAATATAAAATTAGAGGATGAGTAGGATGGGTGAGATAGTATCGGTATAGCCTAGTAGGGATAGAGAAAGAAAGATAAAATAAGTAGCGGAGAGAGAGTAGGATGGGTGAGTGAGATAGTAGCGGTATAGCCTAGTCTAGCCTAGTAGGGATAGAAAGAAAGATAGAGATAAAATAAGTAGTGGAGGAGAAAGAGTAGGATGGGTGAGTGAGATAGTAGCGGTATAGCCTAGTCTAGCCTAGTAGGGGTAATGGATGTGGCCAGGGCGGGACCTCTTATGGTTTAATATGAATAAATTATATGAGGGTGTGACAGGCTCAATGGCAGGAGGCGTCAGCGGGAGGATGACGAACTGGCCACAATATCGGCAAGAGATGTGGCCCGTGTAGGAGGGGAGGGAAGGGCAGGGTATACCAAAGGAAAAAAAAGTAGTAAGAAGGGAATATGGGAATTATTTTTAACATTACCTGTATATATAAGAAATGAATATGGGAATTATTTTGAACATTACCTGTATATATACTATTTTAAATCATCACCAACATTTATTAACGACAGACTATAGGGAATATTTTGTACATTGTATATTATAGTTTTGAAATTTTACCAACTTACATTAAAGACAGACTATGGGCATACTATTGTTCATTACCAGTATATAATTATAATGTTTTAAATAATTATCAACATATATTAATGACAGACTATGGGGAATATTTTGTATAGTACCGGTATGGGTATTTTAATATTTTGAAACTTTACCAACAAATATTAAAGACAGAATATGGAGATTATTTTGTCCAGTATTGATATATAATGTTTTAAAAATCCACCAACAAGAAGTAATGATAAAATATTTTCGTAGACTTCTAAAATAAAATTAATTTAAAAAACGAATCGAATATATTTTACTGTACACTCTCCACTCTAGCAGTTTGAATACAAATATATACCGGTATATAATCTATTCTGATTTACAGTAAATGTGGTAATGATATGAGATTATATACAAGGGCCTATCTAGTTCATATCTTTTTACAAATACTTTAAAATATTTACTGACAAAGGGACAGATAAACGGAGGCAAAAACATAACCTTATTTATATCATTGGCGGGGGTAAATATTATCATTATAATCACTGTATTAGTCTCTAACTGCTGAATAAACAAATTAGTAAAAACTATAGGATGGAGAAATGACGAGAGACTATAATTATAAGTGAAGAGAACACGTATTCAAAAAAACATGTTTTATTCCCAACTAAAAAGACACTCACTAATATAATTCATTGCAGATCCTCTATCTCATTATTAGTTTAATTCATCTGAAGCCTTCACGGAATACATATATATTATTAAAGTTATCATTAAATTAACAACATCATATCTAAAGTCTGACAACGATAATATACTGTTGGTCATTCATAGCCTAGTCCTTCTGAGAGAGAGAGAGAGAGAGAGAGAGAGAGAGAGAGAGAGAGAGAGAGAGAGAGAGAGAGAGAGAATTCATAGCCTAGTCTCTATTTTTGTTTCCTTCTGAGAGAGAGAGAGAGAGAGAGAGAGAGAGAGAGAGAGAGAGAGAGAGAGAGAGAGAGAGAGAGAGAATTCATAGCCTAGTCTCTATTTCTGTTTCCTTCTGAGAGAGAGAGAGAGAGAGAGAGAGAGAGAGAGAGAGAGAGAGAATTCATAGTCTATTATCTCTTTCCGTTTCCTTCTGAGAGAGAGAGAGAGAGAGAGAGAGAGAGAGAGAGAGAGCCCAGGGCGAGGGAAAGAGGGAGGAAATTAGGAGAATATAAAGGGGAGGAAGTGGACAGAGGAAGAGAGAAAGAAAACGTGCTGATGACAGGACAGAGGGGAGGAGGAAGGAAGGAGATGGAGACAGAAGAGGGACCAGATATAAAAAATGCAATGGCAGAGTAAAGAGGAAGGAAGGAAGGAAGGAAGGAAGAGGGGGAAAGTGGGAAGGTCAATGGATGAATAAAAAGAGGAAAGACTAATAAACGATGTGAAGAAACGTGAAGGAAGAACGAAGAAAAGAACTTGTACATTTTAACTAATACACACACACACACACACACACACACAGACTGGTATGAAATAATTGTAACCAAACCGTAGTCACGAGCCATAATAAAGTTTCCAGGTTTTGCTTTGAATATTAGGCTGATGGAGTATTAATAGGGAAGGATAATCCACTTTTGTTACATTGGAGTGCCTCCTTGATTCCTCCAAAGTATGCCAGGAAACAGACCCAGAGGAAGAAAAATAATGGTGTTCTGTTGCTTGGAATAGTTTGGAGGAATCAGTTGCTCCAGATTTACCAATACTGCACTTCCCCCTTAAATTAAACGAGCCCCAGTAAGTATGACACAAGATGAAACATTATAATTGGTTCACTGGTATGTCAGATGATTCCAAACTTTAACAACGAGACCTGGATACATGATCATGGTTCGTGACTGTACACTCGCTCACCATATAATCTAGACCATTTGAGTCGAAGCCTGAGATCTGGAGCAGGCGGTTTTTGGACGACAGCCTATTACCCAAACCATCACGAGGCCTGCTGCAAATCTCGGTCAATTGTGGTCAATAGTAATCATACACATATGTATATCTTAAACAATTTGCTGTCTAATGTTTTCACGTCCTCATATGATGTTATTGTTTTAAATAGTGTGTAGGTGCTTGTAGTAAAGTAAAAGATGGTACCGGTACTAAGGCCTAACCTACTGTACTTATTGGAAAGTTTATCAGCTAAGGAACAGAGGGAAGCTGTCAAACTCTATATGTATTATTATTTTTCACCACGACTGTACGTACCTAATACTGAGTGAGTGACCTGTGTACTTTACCGTTTGCACTTCCTACTACGATATAATCATTGCTATACTGGGGCTCAGCTTTAAGGGCTAATATGCTTTTGGTTGGTTACATTTTGGAGTGCCAGGAAATAGGACTAGCTAAACGAGAAAAAAAAAGGTAATAATAATAATAATAATAATGGTGGCCTGTTGCTTGGAAAAGTTTTGAGGAATCAGTTACTCCAGATTTACCAACACTGTACGATCCCCTAATTAATTAAAGGAATAATATCTTTAGGATGAAGTATTATTGGAGGATAATACATGCAAGCCTCCAACCTATGCCACCAAAAAGTCTGTTACTTATTTCTGTTTACATTTAGCCTGGGTTTCATGTCGTGTTGATGTTGGGAGGGCTACATAAACTCCAATTTGACCCCACTTCCTTCTCCCACAAATTCTTGCTTAGCACAGCTTGTACAGTCACGAGCACTAATAAGTATACAGCTTTGGTTGAAGCTTTGAACAGTCCAATTCATCAACGATTAATAATTCCAATGGAGATTTTATTGTGCATTTACTTACTGTCTCTAGGTATTCGAAGCACACTTGGATATTTATTTGTGCTCGTTACTGTACATACAACTTGGTGTTATAATCAACTACTTTCGTATTTCATATTTATAATAATACAATTCTCACCCACGATAAAGGTGGTCAAACCAATACCTATACAGTATACATACAACATTAATACTTTCATTCTGTAAAGCTACTGTATATACTTGTGTATTTTTTTCCCTCTGGAATCGTGTTCGTGGCTTTGGTCAGATATATTGGGTGCTATGTTGGTCACCGTATACATTTGCAGTTGGATCGCAATCACGCACTCGCTGAATAAAAAAGTCTGAAATCTATCTCCGGTGCAGTCGTAGTAGATAGTGCGTGACCAGTCTGTGATGTAAAGGTGCGGTCAGTCAGATGCTTCGAACTTCAAACACGGAGGATTCGTTGCTTCAGTCAACCGCCTGATGCATATTATGGGTTTAATGTTTTGTTTTGGGACGTTCCTGTGCTGGTAGTCACGTGAGGCTATTAATCACTGCCTGGTTAAAGAAAGACAGACATACAGATACATACTCTCCCTCTCTCTCTCACACACACACATAAACATACATACTCTTAAAGACTATATGCCGCCACTGTACAATCACGGGCACTAATAAGTATACAGCTTTGGTTGAAACTTTGAACAGTCCAATTCACCAACGAACTAATTCCAATGGGGATCTTATTGTGTATTTATTTACCGTCTTTAGGTATTCGAAGCACACCTGAATACTTATTTGTGCTCGTGACTGTACATACCAACAAAATATATTGAAGTGATATATTAAACATTCTTTCGACCAGAGCAGGAATCATGGTGTACGGGACAGTGATACAGAGTCAAGAGTAAACAAGATGAATAAACATGACCGAACAGTCCTTCACCTTACTGGACAACTTCAACTGCTGCTGGCTGGTTAACATGTCACTGATTCATTGATATTCATAGCTTTACCGACCCACCGAGGGCATATATAGGGGTGGGGGATAGGGGTAGGGATAGGGGTAGGGGTCGTGGTAGTAGTCAGGAAGCTAGACCATCTATCAAGCCTACTTATTACACCAAACAAGTGAAACCTACACTACCCCAGTAATCTCCTTTGACGTAAGATAATACAGTAGAATTCCCATAGAAGGAAATAGACTCTTATGTTAGGTTGAATAAAACTATATGATATGACAAGGAAATAGGATATCCTACCCCTAGTACCCCACCCCAACCATAAACACACACCATAGCCTATATCTGTTTTCATAACTCTGTGGTGTATGAGAATTAATGTTGTTGTACTGTAAAACCTCAATCAGGACCCACAGACCAGCACGTTATGTCTGTCGTCACTTTCTGATAAGTCACATAGCCTAAGGGGAGGATCTTTAGTTGGCGAAAGAGAATCTGTTGTTTCGTGTCACGCACACACACAGACACACACGAGAGAGAGAGAGAGAGAGAGAGAGAGAGAGAGAGAGAGAGAGAGAGAGAGAGAGAGAGAGAGAGAGAGAGAGAGAACGGATGATCTAGAATGAAATACGCTACTAAAACGAGAGAGAGAACGGAGTAGGCTATCTAGAAAGAAAGACGCTACTAAAACAAGTTCTACCATCCCCTCTCCTCCTCCTCGTACCACAGGATGAGTAGGAAGGAAAGCAGCGTTGAGGGAGTATAGGCTAGGCTAGAGGCATGAGGCAGGTCCGTCTAAGAACAGTGTCGGAGGTGCAGCCCCAAACTTGGCTACTTTTACTCTGTATATTATCACGGGCGAGTTAATGGGCGGGATCTGGCCCCACTCGTGCAGGTTACGGCACAAGTTTTAATGCACTCACACCATCGTCAGAGAGAGAGAGAGAGAGAGAGAGAGAGAGAGAGAGAGAGAGAGAGAGAGAGAGAGAGAGAGAGACCACCTCTAACATTATTTTCCCACGCGTGCTGTAATGTCGCGTGCTGTCCGCTCTTTCGTTTCTTTTTGCGACTTTATGTAGTGTGTGTGTGTGTGTGTGTGTGTGTGTGAAGATCAGGAAGAAACCATAATAAAGTAAAGAGAGAGAGAGAGAGAGAGAGAGAGAGAGAGAGAGAGAGAGAGAGAGAGAGAGAGAGAATCACTAGGCTACCATCAGTATCACTCATCAGCAGTTCACCAAACACGTCGGGACCAGACCACAAAATTTGAAACCACAATAATTCTGACAGATTGGCGGCAAATGCAGACTGATAACCCGCCATGTGTGCTCCTCTGTGTGACCCGTAATTAATTAACCTAGGAAATGACCGTGTTTCGTCACCAGTTGTGTTTTATGCAGGTTTGCCATAATAGAGTAGTAGCCTAACATGTAAAGTAGAGTAAGTAGTACTGTAACCTGAGAGAGAGAGAGAGAGAGAGAGAGAGAGAGAGAGAGAGAGAGAGAGAGAGAGAGAGAGAGAGAGAGAGAGAGAGAGAGAGAGAGAGAGAGAGTATCCAAAATCGCCTGCTTGTCAATCCTGTTAGTGCCTATAGTAGAACATATAATAAAATTACTGGTCGATTGACACAAATTAACTGTCAGAGCGTAAGTCACAGTTACTATATAACTGCATACAAGGACATTATTCTATAGTGATTAAAGGGGAAGCCAGCAGAGTATAAATTATACTTTAGCTACCAAGAATATTAGAAGGCCTATACCCGGTTTGTACTTCTTTTATTAGCTTTTACTTCTAAGTAATACAATACGTCAGCCCCATTTGTACCTCCCTCATTCCCAATACTCCACAGACACCTGCAGGTTCTCCTAAACTTAAGTGAGCCCTGTTTACAATCAGTTTCATACCCATTAGAGTCTGTCAGATAGACCAAATTAACACAGATTGTTTGATGTGGTTAAGTTAGCTAATGGTACGGGTATTATCAAGTGACATAGAGAGAAGTGTACGTTTACAGGTAGCCTATATGTACTGTACGAGTTAGTGGAGTTACGACTGATAACTGTTCGAGGGGAGGAATTCCAAATGAGTAGCGGTACCCAAGTAGACCCTGATCAAAGAACTGTTATTGTTCACTGGGAAGCACACTAACCAATGGTACGAACACTAGATTCAACAAATTAAAGGGGATAGTATATTTTTGGTACATTCGAGTACCTTAATTTCTCCCAAGTATGCCAGGGAAACAGCTGAATCATATTTACACACATAGGCCTAATGGTGGATTGTTTCTTGGAACAGTTTGGAGGAATCGGTTGCTCCAGATTTACCCATACTGTACTACCCATCCCCTTAATACGTAACTGTCTTGCAGCTACATATATCCTAAGAAAATGGAAATATTTGATATAATCTTAAAAATACACAATAGGTTACGGGTACTAGGCCTAACCACTCTAAGTTCTTAGTACTGTTTTACACAAGTTTCCTTCACTGGTGTTGCAATAATACGAGTACATTTGGCAGAAACTGTACAACAAAACCCAGTGTTCAAACCGTGTACACTTGGTGCCTCTTCCAGTCATACCCCTCTCCCCTCCTCCTCCGAGACAAACTACAAGGCCTTAGTCACGTCAGCCTGTGTAATGGTGGAGGGGATGAGGAGAGGTCAACACGAACCACAGTGATGACCCCCAGCTTGGTCCTGGTGTAAGCTAAGTCAAAGCCACCCTCACCATGCAATACCACCACACCACAAGCCTATATAGTGTGTGTGGACGGTATGTCATGCTTTACTAGTTTACTTCACAATACAGATTCCCCACATATTGTAAACTAGAACCTACTTCCCCACATAGCCTATTGTAAACCACAGCCTACTTACTGTGCTTGATATCAAACATACGAACTATATAGCTGCCATCTCTTTTTATTCCCAGCCTGCATTCACACGATAAACAGTGTGGATTTGTGCAACTCATTCCAACTCAAACTAACAGAACATGACTCTAGTATAAAAAACAGAGCGACTTCATACAACTCAAACCAACCAGACCTAATATAAATATTACTCTTGTAACCCACTTAACATTATATCAAACCAGCGAACAACATTCTTTTCTTTTTCTTTTCTACTTTACCCAGGTTTGCGATCACACGATATAGATAGAGTGTGGCTTTATGCAACTCATACCAACCAAAAACAACATAACTCTACGTATTATAATAAAACATAGTATTGTTATAGGCTATGCGACTCATACCAACCAAACCTAGCCTAACATTAGGCTACTCTTGTATATCAACATTGTGTGACTTCCTCAAAATAGCTAATAAAGGTTAGTATTCAAAACAAGGTAACTTCATACAAACCATACCAACACAACCTAACATAATACAGTTTAAAAATACAGGGTAACTTTGATCATATAACCCATACCATCCTAACCTAATATAAAATGGCTATAGTATACAAACAAGGGTAATTTAATTCAAACAAACCATACCAACACAACCTAACATAATATAGTACATAAAACACGGTAACTTCGATCATATAACCCATACCAATTTAACCTAACCTAATATAAAATGACTATAGTATATAAAAACAGGGTAATTTCATACAACCAATTAATAATTAAGATAACAACCAAATGTAACAATGGTCACCAAAATATCGCAAACCAATAATGACAGTTAACAAAATTATCCAAAATCCAAATATTACCCAAATCCCTCAAATCCATAATGATACTCACCAAAATTACCACAAATCCATATCAATAGTCACTATGACTACCCCAATTCCAAAATAAGTCACCAAAAATATTCCGATACCATAAGTTACCAAACCAAAATGAGTCACTAAAAGTACCCCAAATCCAAAATAAGTCACCAAACATACCGCAGATCCAAAAGAGTCATTAAAAATATCCCAAATCCAAAATGTGTCAACAAAATCACTCTAAATCTAAATTGAGTCACCAAAACCACTCCGAATCCAAACTGGGTCACCAAATATACCCCAATAATAATAATAATAATAATAATAATAGAGTTCTGTGTTAGTGGTAAGAAAGTTCATAGGGATCGAGGGAAGGAAGGCATCACAGTAGCCTAATACAACAAAGGAATGAAGGAAGAGTAGGTAGCTGGTGTTTGCCGCTTTATCTCACACGCCAGGGACAGAATACATTTGAATATCCGTCCGCGGTATTACGATGTGTACGCTACATAAGTTCCGTGTGTGTGTGTGTGTGTTTTATTTATTCCAGGCGACATCTACAACAAAGAGAGAGGGGGGGGAGAAATACATAAGAGAGAGAGAAACATTATGCTACTGCAGTACGTTTTTTCCCCTCCTAAATATATATACATCTTTCATAAGTTGTAGATAAGAGTACGGTACCTACTTGTGTAAATTATTGGTTTAATTTGTCTTGGATTGGAGTACACTGACCAAAAAAGACAAATAAATAATGAGAGAGTTGGCATATTTTCACCATGTAAAATATATTAATAATAATAAAAGTACAAAGAGATCGTTTACCGCACTCGTTAACCTAAAACTACAAACGACAAACATTTTTCCTATGTAAATCATAATCAGTCACCAGGAAAACATGACCAATATAAAAATGGAGGTCAGGGTGTACATTGAATAATAAAGTACCTGTATATATCTACGTACAGTACTAAAATAACAATGGTCGATATATTATAAACTTAAAAATATAAATATATATTATAAACTTAAAAGAACAATTGAAAATATCGCAGGACTGGGAAGTATATGTTGATCTAATCATACCCATTAGCATATAATTATTATGTAACGAAACTGCATACGTAATATATTAAATAAACACAAATTATTCGCAATGACAGACACTCGTTCTTTCTCCTCGCAAGCGAATCGAATCGAAATGTCAACCATCTGGGCTATCAATATAAGGTTAATTTTCACATTTCTTGCAAGTGCCTCAAATGTCACTTGTAATTGGCTGACTGCAATAAAACTTAACAGATATTATAATATGGAAAAGGTAAAAGGAAAAACTTAGCTTTCGCAACCAATATTTAAGCAACCAAGCTGTTAAGAAAAATTTATCAAGTCACATTTCAGGATACTGTAATAACTTCTTGGTATAACAAAATACATCATAGAACATTATTTATCCTTTTTTTTTTTAATTAGAGATCCTCGCTATAAGGCTAATCATAACTGAGTTCTTGATATGAAAGAAATTAGGAACTATTGTCTGGTAAACGATACTGTATTACTATGGAATTTTCAAAACTAGTCTAGGCCTATTCGCTACAGAGGTACTTGTCTTTTTCCTGGCATAGTTAGGAAACATAAACCCTTCAAACTGACCACTAGTTATTTTTTCTTGTACAGTCATGGTTAAAAGTCCTGCAACCTGGTGAATATATGCGAGCCATTTGAGTGAATCTTTTGGACCAATATTGCAGAGATCAACAGCTATAGTTTCGGATCATTTTTCGAAGCCATCTCATTGGAAGGTGTTGCAAGACTACTGACCAGAGACTGTATCATTATCTACAGCGCAACGCACGTAACTGATCCTCAATTATTGTGGTAAAGGCCGTTTTTAAAGGGAAACCATATCATGAAGTTGTACACAAGCCGAGCACTGGCGGTCACACCTGTAAACCACATACAGTACACCTTATCCCTGACCTTTGAAGTAGAGATAAATATTTGTGGAAAATGTTGCCAACATCATCACAAAATATGGTGCGCGTGTTGACGTTACAAAACTTTTCCTTCAACTATTCAGTTACCGATTAAAGTTGTTTCTAAACCCGTCACTCTATGAAATTATTTAATTCATTAATAAATACATCTACAATTCTATAATATATAAAGAACCTGTGATGTCGGCGAACGGAAGGCTATACTGACTCCACCAAACTGTACAAATTTCTCACAGCTGGTGCTCTGCTGTTTCAAGATGATTAAAAGAATTAGTAACATCCTCTCCTCTTGACACGATCTATTTTGTTTGATTAGGTATTGAGAAGATGTAGATATTGGTATGAAGCCGAAAGACAACTTCACATTGCAGTATTGGTAGCAAAATAAAATGTACAGAGAAATAACTATCATCCATTTCATACGGCCTTAAATTAAGAATTTTCCCACTGCCGTTCCGACAAGAGAGGAGGAAGGAATTAATTTATCGGTAACTACGAAAAACAGAGGTTGCTACTCGTTGTCCTTGAAATATATATTTTTTTGAACTTTAGACCTAGCTAGAAGACTTAGTATGATTTTATGCTAATTTTGCATAACACTACGTACGACCTCTTCTACATGGTACCGATAAAATCCTACAAAGGCCGCGCGTCATAAGAGCAATAGCCTACTCCTAGCATCTTCAGGTACAGACGTGGTCAAAAATAATCATCCATATAGGAGTAACTCACGTAAACTTTTGACTGCTTTTTTTCTGTTACTTAGCTGAAAAACTTTCCAATAAATAGGTTAACTACCATCTTTTAATTTAATACAAGCAGCTACACACTACTTAAAACAATAACATCATTATGTGAACGTGAAAATATTAGACAATAAATTGTTTGAGATACCCATATGTGGATGATTATTATTGACCACGACTGTATCTTGTCCCCAGTTGTAGCCTAAACGCGTGGTCCCGGAATATCGTCATTTTACCTCTCCAAGACTCCAACGGGCACTGTGTTTATATTGAAGAGGAACAGTATCATTCTCTGTAGAGCTGCTTTA
Source organism: Petrolisthes manimaculis (assembly GCA_034508575.1). Taxonomy (NCBI): domain Eukaryota; kingdom Metazoa; phylum Arthropoda; class Malacostraca; order Decapoda; family Porcellanidae; genus Petrolisthes; species Petrolisthes manimaculis. The sequence continues at coordinate 304,961 of JAWZYT010000108.1, read as the reverse complement.
TAGTTAGTTGATATAAGTGAAATATAGGTATTTGGGTGGCCAAGGAATGACATCATCACTATATGTTATGTTACAGGTAACATACTGTATAGGTGCTTGAGAGATACCGAAAACCTTATGCCATGCCAAGAATATGGCAATATGAAGTTAGTAGTGTCCGGGTATCCTTTACTCCAAACAATCGTGGCATAGATTGAATGAACGACTAGCCTCCAGATCACCCATCGCTTCCATTTAATTGATTCGTCTATTACAAAAGCCAAGTTGACAGCCACATATGCTTTAATGATCAGATATTATCGTCAGCACTCCTACGAAGCCTCCTTGGTAGCCTACTAACAAAGTTTTTCAAGACTCCAGACTCCAAAACATTAAATGTGTGGGTCAATAAATGTATTAGTAATGTAATATAACCAATAAATGTTGATCGTATAAAGGCCGCTTAAGGTGGGGTTTATAGCATAAATTTTACATTAGAAAAATATCTGTGGTGTAGCAAGTAATTGAAGTAAATTTAAGTTGTTTCCTGTCGGCCTATGTCGGATAGTGAAGCCTAATCTTTTCTACGTTGCAAATCTCTCTCTCTCTCTCTCTCTCTGCGTAAATTAGGTTAGGTAGGTAGGTTAATTGTTAAATATATATCCGATAAATCTGACATTTGGAGTTTAAAAACGATATAAGCGTTAAAGAGTGAGCATAATGGTGGTTGGTCACACGCTAGGTGGGCGGGTAAGCTGGCAAGTATATACAGTACGTAATGCATGTTCGTTTACTTCATAGACATAGTAAGAACTAGACTGTTTACTTGTAACTGAAGAACTTCGTTAAATAATTAAAGAATTGTATTTTCCCAAATAAGTATAAGTTACAACAGCTTTTCGGAGATATAAGTCATGGCATTAAAAGTTTTTAAGCAGACGAACAACACTAATTAGGCTACTTTTATAATTATAACAATATCATCATTGAAACACTTACGATACGTTACCCAAGACGAGTACAGTACTGAAGTCACGCTAAAGAAGTTTGATGGAGTACCTTGCTTATTAGAAATGTAAGCGTAATCCCTCAATACACTGATAAAAACAAAGGAGCGGCAATGGTGAAGCCTTTGTCTGTGACTATTTAGTTCCCATTATTTGCAGACCATTGGGAAAAAGTCAAGTGGCCGTGCTTGGATTGATATAATAATACAACCCTCTTTGTTTGATGTCAGGACACAGACTGCTTCACAAACGGCGCAGGAGAGGTGAGAGGGAGGGGCCTGAGAATGAAGGGGCGGGGTCAGAGGGAGGAGTCAGTGGCCTGGGCAGGTGGCGGGGTTGATGTGACACTGGGGGGGGGGGGGGGGCTCGGTACCCTTATTTCTCATCTTTTCTCTTTTTATTCTTCACCGGTTCCCTGTGATTCAATGGCTCGCTAGTTTTTATTCTTTCTTCTATAACGACTATCTTAATCCACTTGATTCATGGATTTCATATCCAGTTTTAATTACTCTGCTTCCCCGAAATAATCCTGCCGTTTGGTCTGTGTTAATTAATTGCTGTCATTCATACAATTCTTCATTGCAATAACTGATACTGACAAAAACCATTCATTATGTTAAACTACAATTGCACAAAGAACAAAATTGGACATTACTATTGGTTATATTCTCAGACAGATGACCAATGTATTTTTCTAACCTAACCTAACCAAAGAAACCACCCTAGAAAAATATGATATTGATTAATTTAAGTTGGATTAAGTGAAACCTGGGCCCGTATTCACAAAAGCAAAGTTCACTCCTAACTTAAAATTTTCTTCATAAGCATTAATTCTTTCATGGCAAAGACCAAGGCCAAGGGATATAGTATATCCCTTGGCCTTGGCAAGGACTATAAGTACCCAACACTGCTTCGAATTCATACTAACATCTCAATACAAATAGAATAGCAAAACCATTCACGTGATGCTTCGAAATGAACCTGAAGCAATATATGATGAGGTTAGAAATACAAACATACAAACAAGTCCAAACTCTAAGATCCAGGCTGATTTGTAGTCCACGAAGCCTAAATGAGTCTTATTTTCGAACTGGGGTTGTGGTTTGTATTTTAAGGTTTCGATCGAGGCACTGATGAGGCACTGAGCACATCTACCATTGGTGGAATATAAGGCTGTATTCAAGATCATCTTTGGTGTATACGATGGTGTGGTAACAATACGATGACTTCATAGACACAATAGAGCCATCGTACCGGTACCTCGCCATCGTTTTTGAATACGGGTCATATATACAGTAGTTAGTGTACTCTACGGTAAAACAAAACTGCAATAACATGGAAACTTCGACATTATGGACAAACGCTTGAATATTACCCAAAAATCATAACATACACAACTCTCCGATAACTTGATAATCCTTCTTCCTGCGTTAATAAAGCTAAAATGCAGCTAAATTGTCCCTCGAACTGGACATTGTAATTAAACTGTTTTCCCAATGTTAATATATCCCAGATCTTTTATATAGTATCACGATACACTCAAAAACAAACGTTAACTTACCACACATCAGTATTAATTGGTTATTGCACAAGAAGAAGATGTATAAATAATTATACGAGGCACCATACACACTACAACAAATGTAAACAATGACTAACCATGCCACGTGCCACGATCTTTTAATATGTGTTGTCATCGGTCATCCTCCAAACCAAACAAACATGGCGGGCAGAGTGACTGATCCATTCCCGTTTGTTTTATTAGTATTATAAATATTAACTTGTATGATCAGTGTCACACATGAATGAAGTTTCAATTATACTAAAATATGCGGTATATAAACATGTATAATTTAAACTGTGAAATATCCACGACTAATGGATATGATGAAACAAAAACACGAAAATTATCTTTGTCTTTTATTGTTTGTTACAACTGCAAAAAGAAAGTTCCTATTTATGTAACTTCACCATTTTGTCTATTTTTGTATAAAAATCCTGCATTTTGTTTTATAATAATTTCGGGGTTATAGAGACATGAATGACTATCTTCAATTTCCTTTGCAGATAGAAAACTAGTAAAAACAAACTACAATTACAACAGAAAAAAAAAAAAACAAGTAACAAAACTGTGCTGTACATTATAAATTCTATTATACCCCTAATTATATCCACCTGTGGCCTGCTGTTGGTTCACATTCCCAGACCCCCCTTCATAGGACACTTTGGCTACGTAACCACTGTCACCTTCAACCGTATACGTGACCACTTGTGTACGACCATCGGGAAGAAGGACGCGGTATTCCCCTGACGAGGATTGACCATCGCGTTGTTCAGCGTGTCCAAAATTTTGTCCCCTTCCAGAATCTTGAGCAGTGTATTGGTAGGTGTAGATAGCCTGCAGGAAATAAATGGAATAAGACATCCGTACGTGGTATATGGTATGGGGATAATTGAGAGCTTTTTTCTTAATTAATTAAGTTACCGTAGTGCTAAATAACGTACTACTGTCGATGAATGCATAACTTAATTAACTATAATTCTTATACTTAAAATCATACATTTGCACATTCATTAATGACTACACTTTAGTAGAAAATAACACCATATGCTATAGACTACACTTACGGGAGACGTGGGTTGCTGGCCTTGAGCTCCGGGGGCTGAGTCGTATGTGGGGTGAGCGATGCATCCAGTCACTGCAACCAGGACCACAACCACCACTACAACCAACTGCAAACACCACAAATAACGAGTACTCAGAAGATGATGGACTATATGGTGATAATGGTGAGTGCATGAGTTTATACTTGCATTAATTCCCTGTAACTGAATTATGTTGTTAAAGTTGTGAATTATATTATCATGTGAAGTTGTAGTTTTGTTTACAGATTAAGGGACCCTTGCTGTGATGTAGTCAGAAAGCTGGAGTTAAATGAGTCCTTCAAATATTGCCATGAAACACCACATATTATATGGAAGGAGCTTGTTTCGTGGCATAGTCAGGAGGAATCACAGGAGCCTTCAGTTCTCATACACGTTCACAGGATCCTTAAGCATCAAACCTTTAGGAACGTCATGTTGTCTATGAAACCTTTGCAGTAGTCCGAATGTGGTACGACTGTCTGAGCTTGGATGGTGTTCTATATATATACACCTCAGTTGCACTAAACTACACCCACTTTACTCTCCCGTATAGGTTTTTATTCGGGAGAAACCAAGGTAAATGTCGGGTAACTCGTTGGCTGACTGGCAGACATTCAACGAGGCCCGAGGAATGTCACGCAAGGGAACTCTTGGATAACACACGCTATGCAGACAATCAGAACTCACCAGTCATTCGAAAGTTAGCCGGTAACGTCTTTATGTTGTACTTAAGCTCTATAATTATAACAGGTTACTTATGAAAGGTAAAATAGTGTTGGTCCAGCTTGAACTCTCTCCAGCAGGTGTAACAATTAATATACAGCACATGACAGTGTAAACTATTTATACCTTGTGTTTAATTAATAATGACGTACATTACTGTATTTGATATCAAGCTGTCTCTTGAAACTCCCAAGAAACGTAAGAACCTTAAAATTTAATAGTACTAAAGATCCTGTTAAAGTAAGAGACCCATCATCATATAAAAAGACATGGAATTCTAAAGAGCTTGCATGGCACCATTCACACCTTGCCTCCACCATCTTTCTTCACGACATGCAATTCGCTGTCACTATGTAATATCACGAAATCTAGACCAGAAAATAATAGTGACGTGAGCCTCCCCTTTCTCTTTCCCACTTGCTCTTCCGTCTACCCTCCCTCTTGTCTCATGTGTCGATCTTTCATATCGGTCTTCGGCTTTTCCACCCTTGCCTCAATTGGTATATGTTTTTGTATGCGTTGTTGCGGAAACACAGGCTCAACAACCCAACGAAAACATCTTCCTATTCTCGTTAGTGAAAATAAAATAAAATGAAACCACGTCTGCACTCAATCCACGAAACTCCCATTTTCCAACTATATACCTCTAGCCTAATTATTCCTCCCACCACCCGGTGCCTCTCCATTCCGCAGATTCCTCTGTGAACCACTAGTCCACTCCTGCAACCTCAGTAGGGTTATAAGACTTGATTGGCCAAACTCAAGCTAATCTCGGCTCCTCATTTCATATTTCCTCACTCAAGTGGTTATGGCCCAAAATATCATTACGATTACTTTTAATCTTCCACCCAGGTGAGGAAACTCATAAGCTTGAGGCAACATACCATTGCTTTCATAAATTATTTCAGGTTTTTGGTGAACCCCATTTTGTACAGTCGGCAACATAAGTTCGCTTAATTTTCACCTGCGTTATGTATTAGCTATAGTGATGTAATAAAGTTTTAAAGGATACGATACAATTTTCATATGGGAAATTACGTATGCTTTGTGAATAATAATTGGTTCAGAATGCAACTATCTAGTCATATTTGCAATATTAAGTACATGAAATGGACGCGAATTTATGCTGCCGGCTGTACTTAGGAGTGTAACTACACATGTGTATGAATTGAGAATCCAACCACTTAATACTGTCTACAGTACAACACTTATATATTAAAAAGGATAAACAATAAGAACACCCACATTTCACTCTTTTTAATGCCTTTAAAGATGATTTTGTTTTAACAACTAGATCATAATATTAGGAGTAAATACATGGTAATATCATGCTTCATGGTACTTGTAGTACTGTACTGCAATACAATGCTTCATAAATAATTATGAGGCACAAACTAAGCACCAACCAGGGTTTGTGTTATTATACAATATTTAAATAATCAATGAGAAGCATGAATTAATTCAAGTGAGTAAACTTGCTGCAACTTCTTACCTAATAATTTGGCAAACACAGCAAGTATTTACAGTATATATATATATATAAAAGGTTTTCTCCACATTAGAACATGCCCTAATATATAGGCCTAGTTAATGTACATCTCTCAATATGTATGCATGTATTTCTTACCTACTCACCCCCATGATCACCAAACGTGCCACAATACAATTCTCAAACAGAACTGAAGGAAACAATTCTTCGCAAGTCAGTGCTTCTAATCTATTTGTTAAAATAACAAATATTAATGGGTATAGTTCAATGACTTCCACCTCTTAAGTATTGTTTTTTATTATTTCCTTCCTCCCCATCCAGAACTCTCACTTCATCTTCCAGCTGTAAGTTTACCATAAAAAGTAATACATACAACAACTGTACTGTACATGCACAATGTATACAATTGTACAATTCTGTTGCATTTATCACTAGTCAGTTTCCATTTCAACAGCTTTACCTTACGTAGGTAAAAACATAAAATAGAACAGCACATATAAATAACTCTAGATGACTAAGTAAATAAATCATTTCTTCTTGCGTATAATTTCCTCACTCTTGGGAAACTTCTCTGGGAGGAAATCTTTGTTTTGAACGAGACGATCTCTAAGAGAGGTGCGCATATGCCCGGCAAACGAATCTCCAAGCTGACTTGCTGCCTCTCCTGCCACACTGTCCATCACTACTCTGTTGATGCCTGCACCTCTCATACTGTGACGCAATGTGTCTGAAAGGAAATTTAAGAACTCAATAATATATTAAAGTTACTTTTATGAGCACCACATTCATTACTACTACAGTACAAATATATTGAGGTTTTAGTGTGCACCCTGAAGGAAGGAAGGAAACTAAGATTTTTCTACTCTCAATACAGTACGGTACTGATAACTTTTCTGTAAGCTTCAGTCACAAAATGCGGAAGGACATATGCCGAGATAATTGCAGAGTTTAGAAAATTAACAGGATAAAAGATATTTATGAAAGGTGTAGAGTGAGATCAGTTGCCAAAAAGAATTAATGTGCTGACATCTGGAGAATGGAAAAAATAAATAACAGGCAATAAAGACAAAAAGGAAGAAAATTAAACCAAAGAATTTTTGTATGACAAAATTATCTGAGGAGATCTACAAATGAGAAGTACATGAGAGAGAGAGCACTGACCCTGTATATAGTACTTAAATAGTACTGACCTTGTATAACCTGTTGGACAGAACCATGAGGCTTGTGTTGTGAGGCCAGCTTGCGTCTCTTGAGTGGCATCCCACACAAGTATGCATCACTCAAACCTGTGTCTGGTACTCCACGGCGTTGCCTCTCCACATCCCTTGTAATCACGGGAATCCAGTCCTGTAATCAAATACAGTTTCTCAACCAATTCGGCCGCTCTTTCATAATATCAAAATTTTTGCTAACCAACCTGTGGCATTTTTAAGCAATACAACCTTGGATTTACTTTACCTGTGGGACAGCAGAGTGCCATTGCTGTGGCTTATCACTAATAATGATAGGTGTATCCTCCTCCTTCTCCTCCTCTTCTGTTGCTCCTCCTGTTGCTCCTTCCACTGCTATCTCCAACTCAGATTCCAGATTTGAGGGAGTGTTTGTGTTATTGCTAGTGGAGACCTCCTCCATGGACCCAACTTCCTCAACCTCCATTGGCTGCAATATTTGAAAAATTCATATTTCGTTTTTGGTAAGGTACAGACTTAAAATTTCAAATTTGTTAAGAGTATGGAAAAGATATAATTAAAAGTTATAAGTGCCAATCCCTTTAAAAAACAATATATATATATATAAATTAGATCGTGTTCTTGGCTTCAGAGTTGTTTTTCCCATTCGCATATTTGCAGAACACTTAAAATACAACTAAAATTCAGTTTTCTTTAACAAAACAAACAATACCTCCACAGTTGGACCATTTGCAGGAGCTACATGAACAACATTCTCCAATACAGGCGGCTCTTCAGAGGCAGTGGTCTGTTGCTGTGATGGTTGCTGCTGTGTTTTAGATGAAGACGTAGTTGCAGCAGCTTCATGTGCACGTTGCCGACGGTTGCGCTCCTCCTCCATCCTTCGTCCTTCATCAGGGGATACAACATAACGGCGGATATGATCGTCAGTGATCGTCATGCGACTCATCATGGAACGTAGCTGCATGATGGAAGTGTTGATTGACCATGTCTGGATTGCTGGACTAACACCAGCCATGATGGACCGCTGAAAATAGAATGTAAATGAGATACAAGTACCACTTCATTTAATTCTAAAAGACCATTATTCACCAACCCTGTCTGTTCCCCCAGCCACAATTCAGGGTCATATTTTCAACTGGCATCAAGTCAATTTTTTTTTAGATTTAAAGGGCTTGAATTTATACACCAGAATATACAAGTATATGTATGAGTTTTCCATATCAAATATTTACCCTAGAGTGGAGCATCAAAGAGGAAAAAATATAACAGCTATCTTTAATCTGTGGGGTATAAACAGGGTGTCCCGGAAGTATGTGCCGAAAATCATGGGATGTATTCCTGGCACCTAGATGAAGGAACATTACTAAATGACCATATTGGCCATTCTCAATAGTTTTCTAGTTATACCACCTTAAAGGTCTGCCAAGAATGAGAATTGCCAATACAGTCATTTAGTAATGTTCCTTCATCTAGGTGCCAGGAATACATCCCATGATTTTCGGTAAGTACTTCCGGGACACCCTGTATATAATCTGAATTTCCCTGTTGATAAAATATCCAACTTCATGTTCCATGAGAAATACCATGTAGGGTTCAGTAAATAAAGCAACTTGTGCATATACAGTGAAGGATAAGTTGTTGTAGTTCTCCAGACTGTCTGGCCGAGCAGTCCCAAGTCTGGTTGACTTAAGGCACGCAGATGCTCAGACCCCCAAAAGGGAGCCAGGGAGACGGTGAGATCTGTTTCGTCTAAGGCAACAAAAGAGGGGACAACTGGCTAATAGGCATGTATCCTCACACCAACGAACCCATCAACAGTAGCCTCCCTTGTTGTGCCACTCAATTGGGTGATCTCGCCAGCTACCCAGGAATAAGAAATAGTAAAAGAGAGACAGAACAGATCAGGGTGTAGTAGAGGATGCCAATTTCCTCATTTCTAGATACATCCCCCCCACACTTGTGAAAAAAGGTTGAAGAACTGAAAAGGATTGGCTGGGGCCAAAGAGGCGCCCAAACTCTTTAAAGTACTGCCCACTTCACCACAGGCAATACTTCCCTTACAGGGTGAAGGATGAGAATAAGTGGATAGTTGCAAAGTAAGACATTCCACTTAAACTTTTAAAACAACTTACCACTCTTTCCTGAAGGACTCTCTCTAATCCTTGAGCACCATCAGTAAAGCAGTGAAGTGAAAGTGCAATGAACTCTCCTAGAGCCCGTCGCACCAGTGATACCAGGGAAGGCCCAAAGGTCTCTGGTTCACCTGTAGACAGACCAGATGATTAATTGTTGTCCTACCTGTATAATATAGCCTACTGGAGTTTCCCACAAGCTCCATCCCTTTGCATCTTTATACAGTACTGTAAACAGTACACTGCCTTTTGTAAGCAAAATTGACTTATCTATAAAAATAAAGATTTATAAAACTTTTAAGTTTGCTTAAAAATATTTGTATTGGTTACCACATTTCAATTATGGTATATAGGTACAGGAAAAGACAGCTGATCTTAACTCTGCAAAGATTGTAATAAGTTGCATGTCCATTATTAGTTCAACATTAAATATTTGTGATACATTGATTATCGATAATTAATCTCTTTTTTAAGTTTCAGCAGAAAAATGCACAAGACTTACTGTGATTCAGAACTAAGTTGAAGATATCATGTAAACGATGTCTAATGAAGTTGTGCACTGTGTTTACAAAATCGATTCCTTCATGGATTACTGCATCAGCCTGGAAAATATACAAATTATTAATCATCATCACCATTAAGACCCCCAATCCCCTTTTTTTTTCAAGAGGTCGGGAGTTCCAAGCCCAAGGATAGGGCATGAAATCAGTGATACTAACCACTCACAGTCACGCCCCTTTCAATCCCATAATTCTGAACTTCCCATCATACACATTCACTTACCATGTCGTACCATTTTCTAGGTGTTGCTATTTATTACTTCCATACACCTTTTTCACCATCCTATTTTAATTTTTTTTTTTTTTTGTATGTGCTAGTACTATCTCAGAAGCTGTTCCCCTACACTTAAACATATTTACTTACTCCACCATACCTTTCATAGATATTGGTCCACAGATTTCTCAAAACAACCATTTTATTTCATTTGCTGTCTAAATTTTTCATGTTCATACCCTACCAAAGTTTCATATTATGTCTAAATACAGTATATAATAAGTACAGCCCATGGCTGATAGTGCTGGAAAGCAACTGAACAGAGGTCGAAAAGTGAATCTTCTAAACCTCTCTCAACGTTGAGAATGGTTTGGAAAATTCACTTGTTCGAACTCTGTTCAGTTGCTCTCCAACGCTCCTTGGACCCTGGTCCAGCACTATCATCCATGGCTGTACCATATGTAAAACCTACAGCAGTGAGGACAAGATGGGGGTGAAGGTCTTGGATGACAGTGTCAATAGCACGGTCAAGATTTTCTTGAGATGGTTCTCCTCCTTGCAGTGCCCGTTCACGTACGAACCTTTGGAGGGGCCCACGCAGTTGATTGACTGTGGTAGCCCGGCCAAAGAATAGTTGAACCAAGTCTCCGATGGATAACGAAAGAGCCTAAGAAATGAAAAAGAGCTAGCCAAATACCTTAATGAGAAAATGCAACTTAAATTAAAGTTTTTAATTTAGCATACAGAACACAGTTTGTTCTCTACTATGATATTCCAAACAAATTGGGAATAACAAAGTTGCTAGAGGTTATATGTTTATCCCAGATATCTGTTTACCAAATTACTGGTATATGTTCTCAAGAACTATTATATTTATTCAAATTCATGAAAATCACTGCAGTACTGAAAATGGTGAAAATCTTCCTCTGGGTGGTACAGCTACAGTAAAAGTGATAAATATTTCTATGTGGTTGCAATACAGCAAACTGGTGGATCATTGCCTTGTGATAAAGTATTGCATTAAATAATCTTATCTTAATTCATCTGTAATATTTCTAAGCTTAACCTCTTCTCAAGGGTGATGCATGTTAAGATTTTTCCCGGACGAATGGATTTTCACTCATAGGAAATCTTACGACCCTCAGGAATATGTAGATATGGAAATTTCTTTTTTCTTTCTTGTATTGCTGAAGTGCTACAGGCAAGAAACCCTCTAACCACTCACCACTGTGTTGAAGAGTTGATAAAAGAGGGATTCTTCTCCTTCTCCACTCTCCCTGAAGATGCCCCCATCAAAGGGTTGAAGGAACTCATGGAGAGATGCACTGGACTGCTGGTTGCTACTGCTGCTGCTGCTTCCTCCCTCTGCATTATTCAAGGTTCCTGACACTTGAGACATCACACCCTGAAGATACCAGCAATAACAGTCATCATTATGTGGCAGAATATAAATGGAATTAAGATGGTCTATGAACATTGAAAAACTGTTTGTTATTGTTGCTAACAAAATATTTTCACCGAAAATGTTATCTTAACTTTGGCATAATCTATTGTGCTGTAAGGGGGCCAATAATTTTTTTTTTTTAGCAAAAACACAACAGCAACATCCATGTCCAATATTACCCAACTCTGGGGTGTAGGGGCCTGACACTAAAATACCATAGCCTGGTCATTTAAGGGATGGGAGGCCAACCCTGTTTCAGTACTCTAACCCACTAGACCACCATGCCTCAAAAATTAATTGGAACCAGTACAAATCATTATACTACTTGGTCAAATGAATGTGATTCCGATTTTATTGATAGTTGCATATCACCAAAATGTCAGAAATAGTTCTGAATACTTATGTGAAAAAAAAAGATGAAACTATTAGTGGTAAAATACATGATGCGAGGGAATATGAAGAGCAAATAATCCAAATGAATCTGTGCATGACAGGCAGTAGTGCAAAGGTTAAAAAGGAAAGAACTTGTTGGGGAGGGGGGGCTGAGAAACTGGTGGGTTTGAAAAGGAAGAGTGAATGTGAGCAAGCCAATTTCACTGGGTAAAATCTACTTCTCCCACTTTTTATTTTTGAAATCCACATATCCATCCCTTGCATTGGGGCCCCAAACCCTTTGAAAAAATTAAAAAGGGGTATTGATAATGATGGTGTGTAAATAGTGGCTTAGTCAACAAATGTTAAAATAGTTTCTGGAATATTGCTCACACAAACTACTGCTCCATGAAAGAAATATTTCCTTGTTGGTTGATGAATACAACTAATGTACTTAACTACATATATTTAACTGTACCTACCTGCACTAACTGAGCAAACATCTGATCACTGATCTGGGCATCTCCACCATCTGCTGCTTGTTGCTGTGCCTGCTGCTGCTGCTGTTGCTGTTCTTCTTGAGATTCCCCTGTTCCCCCCTGTCGTCCACTGAAAGCCTCTGCCATCAAGTTTGCAAACAATGCCAGAGGGTTTGCTGAGGGTGTTGTGGGGGAGATACCAACCTGTGGTTGAGCCTGAGAGGACTGCTGTGAACTGCTGCTGCTTTCTTGTGACTGCCAACAAAATGAAAGAGATGTCATCATGTCTCACTTATAACAAATATTCATCTCAACCAGTGATTGCCAGACTGTAAATAATCAGCCTCCCTGAATGCTTACAACCATAACAGGTTTTACACATTTAATTCTTTATTAATTATATCTGAGGCATTAGAAATGAACTTATAAAACATACCTGGCTGTTAGCTGCCATGCGTCTGCTCTGTCCATGGCTACCTCCTTGGTCTTGCGTCTGAAATAGAAATAGTTAATCACTACAGTGCATTATTATGTTGATCATAAACCTATGTGTCTATTTCTCCTTTTATTTAACCCCTAAAGACCGCAATTCCTGGCGAAAGCCTTCACCCCCAGCCTCAAAACCCCCCTGATTTTTAAAGTTACTCTAAGGTTAGCTTTGGTCTTATAGGTTTGTAGAGCTTTATTTTACACACCAGAATATGCAAACAAAAGTCTTCTATCTCCACTGGTTAGAGTACAGCAGCACGTCAGTCGGAAAATAATATGACAGTTACCCCCCCAAATAACATATGAGTGCATACGCATGTGTTACGCATGTTTATAATGCGTAGATGCATGAGTATGTGTACCTCGATGTGTGCTTGTGTGTTTCTGTATGTAAAACGAATATATAAATGCACTGAAACAGACAGAAAAGGCAACATACAATTCATTTTTGCATACAACTGTGCGTACCTGTGATAATGCTACAGCACGCATGCACAATGTATGGGAGTGAGTAAGAGTGTGTTAAACTTTTGTCCAATTGTTGATAAGAGCTAGGGGAGGCAGGTAGAAGGAGAAAATGACAGGCAACGAGTGATGGTATTGGCTCAGATAACACCGAGTGAGTGTAGATGTACTTTGGCCACGCCCACCTCCACCAAAGGGAGGGGGGAGAGGAGTCAGCCAATCTCGACCAATTACAATAGTCCAAGGCTAGAGCTAACCTTTGGTACCACTGTTGTGGGTATATATAGCCCATGCAGTTATTTATGGGATATTAAATTAAGGCATCAATCGGCTTTGAGGCCAAAAATTTTGTTATGCCTTAAGGCGGTGATGGGTCTTCAGGGGTTAATACATCAGAAACAACTGTATTGAACATGTGGTCTTTTTATCTAATTAGATATGCTATCAATAAGTTGTACATTTCACACACCTTACACTAAGCAGTAATCCAAACTTATTTAATACACTGTACCATGCATGACCTATGGGTATAGTAGCATCATCCAGGAATGCTGATTCTGTTCACTTTATTAATCAAAGTGAACTTGATGTCAATCAAATAAATTTCAATCATATTTCTAGTTCTTTTTATGACATATGCATGGTGCTTCATTCATGAGAAAATGTGTTAAGTTTACCTTATTCACCCATGGAAGTACCATCTATGTACCAAAGAATACCCTCTTCTCAATACAACACATTATAATGCAATACAAAAATCCTCTCTGGGGATTCTCCTAAGGGCAAAGAATGAAGATCTCCTTTATGATGGATAGCATCATGGCCTCCACAAATGAGGTGAAGTTATTTGAAATGAACTAGTAGCCACCAAGACTTGTGTTTCCAAGCAACCTGAATACTGATTAACCACAACAAACTTAAAATGAAATGTGAGAACAACAATGAGTGATTTGCTACACCCCCTCCAAAAAAAAAAAATTGTACCTATGCTAAACTAGATACCTGTGTGTATTTCCTTTCTTCAGTATCGACAATTGTCAAAAATAACACTTTCAGTATGAACCACTTGCATTTATCATAATTAGTTTCACCACAAATAAAAGCTATAAATGTAAAGATTCAATTCTTCCGCACACATTATATACTGCACCTGTGTTTGTGCCTGGTGCCTTCTGCGAGTGGCTGGGCGTATGTGGTGGCTCTGGCATGGCAGGAACGGGTCAAACTGGTTCATACCCATGCCTGGCACATTAAGGGGAGTCACATGCACATGTGGACGATGTGTCACTCTCGTCTGTGTTGCATTGGTTGTATTGGTTCCACTGTCATGAAAAATAATAACAATTAAGACAGGGAAAGCGAGACATTTTATCCAGAAAATCTACAAATTAAAGGATATTGTTAACTAATAATGATGGGTGATAATGCTAAGTTAATGAGAATATTTATTATGAGAAAAGAAAAAAAAACATTTGTAAGAATCAGAATGGTCAAATAAGTATGAGTTCTCTTAAATACTGTATAAATACCTGCTTGATGATTTACTCATGAAGTCACTGCATTGATTTAAGCCTTTGTCTTATTATATATTTAGGTTTCCTTTTCCAAGCTTATGAGAGCATAACATTTCTTTGCATACAAATTTGAAATAAATATGAGTATGCTCCACCACCTGAACGCCTCAGCAAGAACAAAAACAAGCCTTCCTATTTTAAGAAATAAGCTGCAAATACAATGTGTAATACTTTATATTAGAAACTGAAAATACAGACTTTGTGTACTAATCACTTGCTCATAACCTACCAATTTCACCATCCAACGATTATCAATATTTTGGAGCTAATGAATACCTATGGCTAATACCACTGTGTAGCACCATTAATTTTCATTAATGAAATTAATATGGAATGATAAATGTTGATCTAATATTCACACTGTATATCTTATATTAAACTAAGCTGATTCTACGGTCAGTAATTATAAAATTTTCTCATCCAACATCCAATACAACAAGATAGTTACTCCAGTAAAAAATACTACAGTACTTATTTTATGGGGCATGAATAATTCATACCATATGTATGTGTAGTAAACAAGGTTGATGGCAGACCTAAACATCTCTCAATGGCCAACCAAGGCTTGCCACTAATGTGAGAACATTACATTATATTGTACATAACATTATTCATTAGAGTTGGTCACTCATATTTAATTATTTATTATTTTTCTATTATATTAAACCATTTTTCAATTAAAGTAGAGGAATTAATGTGCATTTCTGCAATTGCAAAACTATAGTGCAACCATATGATTGCATGACGCACATTACTGTACCCGATGTGGCAATTATTTACTTATATATTTTTTTTTCTCAAGGGCAACTCATGTGTTGTGAAGTAGCCTATGACTAAGGAGATCAATTCAGATTTTTTTTTACACATACATTTACCAGGCCTTCATGAACAGAACTTAATCAAAGTGAATGTGGTGTAGTCGAGTGAGGAAAATCTCGTCTTCCTTTTCCCAAGAAAACTGCCAAGTGCTACATATTATTATGTCATCACTCTGCAAACTCTCTGCTCAGTTATGAGGTCAAAGTCAGCATCAGCTTTAGCTTAATAAATTTCCAAGGGATTTGGCTTCAAAATGTTTTGACAAGCTTCATATTGAAGGTAAAGATTTAGCTATATTCCAATCTGCAAGTATCTAGGATGAACTTTTCAATAAACTTAAATATTGATACTTCAGTAAAATAGAACATTCTTGTGTAAGAAAACTGCATTAAATAAGGCTTAATCTGGCTTCAGCTAAATATATATACAGGCAACATTAGTTTTGGTTTAGAGTATGACAAATGGGATTATGCTTTGGGTTTAAAGTCACAGGGTTAGCTGTGGTCCTATGCCTGCCCTAGATATAACAGTTTTGGTAAGATACAGTATCCCCAACATCCACAGTAGCTGTAATGTCTCTTTGTTAACATGAACATTCACTAAATTTATACAAGCATTGTAATATCTTAAACCCAGTAGACCACCACTGGTTAGTTAAATGAATATAATAACAATTAATTCTACAGTACAGTATAATCATTCATATGAAGGTGATCTAGTGATTACCTTTCTTTACTTCCATCACTTGCCAATGGTATTCTTTTACAGTATTAAGTCAAGAGATGCTGCCAGCCAGCAGTTTTGAAGCAGGTTTTATGGCTGTATGCCCTTACTGTCACTAAACCCATTATCATAGGGGATCCCTAGAGCTAATTAGGAGTTACATGGCTACTTGTACCACAGAAGTGGTGGGCAATGGGGTTGTCACATCTCTACACCATACATATGTAATCATAAATATTATCATTAAGCAGAGATAATTTTTTTTTAGCAAGTACAAGTACTAATCTACAATTGTACCATATTGGGAATGTAAACTTTCTCCAAGTTAAGAAACTGCATGTCTAACTCTACATACTTCAAGCAGAATTAGTCCAATAAAATGCATAATAATAATTATTAGTGTTAATGTAATTTAGAAAGATTCACGATAATGCACAACATAAAAACACTCTTTAATGACCAGTTAACTCGGTAAGCCTTCTGAAATACAGTAGCATATGTTGTGAAAAATGTATATACTGTATATTTACAGTATACTGCATACATCATAATAAAAATTTCATCCCCTTTGGCTGTAGCATGCCTGGTGAAGGACACCTTTGTGATGTGGCAGTTATAGAAGCTACTTCTTTGAGAACTTTCATAAAGGGATTATACATAAATCCAATACAAGCAATGGGATCCCTGTCAGAGTTCTCATCATGACTTTAAGACACCATAGTTTAGGGAAGCACTAAAAATGCCTTTGTATGAGATAAAGCTGAGAATAGGTGGTATGTGGGAATAAGGATCAAGGAGAATGATGGCACAATACTGTTAATGTGGGACATTCAATGAGTATGGTAGACCAGTACATAAGAAAAACTCTGGTCCAGCACATAGAAAAATTATATCATAATATGCAAAGTCACATTCAATATCAATATACACTACAGTATATAATTATTTCACGAATAATTAACTTGACCCATGAAATCTTTTCTATGTGCACCACAACATTGAGGGCTGCACATAGAAGGAAACAAGTCAGATTTATAATCAGCTTAAAATTACAGCTATCATAAAACTTACTGCAATTTGTGAACTAGACTGTGCATAGTGTATTGAGTCCATTCATTGTGCTCTATGTTAAATATGATACTTTGATGAATATCCTGGACGGTGCACTGCAGGCCATCACAAGTGCCAGCCAAGAGGCACAGCACAACCAAAGGATTGTATTATAAAATATAACTGTAAATTAAGCATGCTTGTGCTCACAACGCTGAATTAACTAAACAAAGATCAGATGAAACAAATTTGGCTACTCATAAGAGATCACATTTTAGAAAATGCTATCTAAATATCCTTTGACAAGATTTTGCAAGGAAAGAGAGATACAGAAGGATAGCTGCTGGAAGTGCCCAGTACAGTAAGTATGTGTAAGTATTTCTTAATTTGCAAAATGCATAGAAACACAAATGTGATATAAAAATGCCCTCAACCACAACTATCAGCCACCCTGTGCAAACCAAAGACTAAAACCTTTAACTTGCAGCCATCGCTCATAGGACCATATGTAACAACAGACATTAGCTAGATGATGAGCAATATACTGTACAAAAGTTTCAACACCTATGCATGGGCACAGTAAGGATATATCAATGAAATAATGATGTTCTCACCATACTACTACTCTGTACCATGGATTCTGTCAATATAAATATATATATGACCAATGTTCTGATAATGATATCAGAATATTATAATGGAAGTATACAAAGGAAAATAATTTTGATGATCACCCAGTCTCATTGTACTGACATGATGGGCATTCAAGTGTTAAAAAAATCATATTTGTCTTGCTAAACAAATTCCATTATCAATGACTCTCCCCTAAATACATTAATACAGGTCAAATGCAGTTTCAAAGCACTAAGCAGTCTCAACCTAATACTGTGATGGAACAACTATAAGTTCATTATTTTCAGACAACTTTTTTTCCAGTACCACAGTTTTAATGCTGTGCTATGTGTGACTGACTGACTGAATACTCATGATTATACCACCAGGCCTGTGCAAACACCTTTCAAGTGCCCAGTAGCAAAATACAGTACTGCCTAATGTAGACATACAATTATTTACCAATAATTCACCAATAATTTGTGATAATTATTTCAAATGTGTGAAACATTGTTATGGTAAAAAGCATCAAATACTTTATACAAATAAATTAAAAAGAATCAAAGCTATACAGTAATACTAAATGGCATTTTACCACACTCTCTCATGGCTTCTTGCATATATATATATTATAGACAATTCCATGGAGTGTTCTCTCGACCACTCTTGTAGTATCACAGGAATGACTAGCCCTTGTTTGCTCTTGCATATGGCCCATTAAAACATGCAACTGCTCTGAACACTCTGAACACAACCTTCTCCTACAAATAGTACATCCACAGACTAAGGTGTTGACGCCTCACCAACTTTACTATGAACAGTGATTCCATCACATGTGAAAGCACTATCTCGTCAGCCCCTGTATAGTGTGAAATTTTCTAAGCGCTTCAGTTTCATGGTTCACAGTGAGGTTGGCAAGGCATCAATACCTTAATCTGCGGTGTACATTAGTACTAGAGCCATCTCGTAACACATTTAATGAAAAGCTCTGCTCATCACAAACAGAAAGTAGCAGATGTATAGGAATAATAGGCTGACTCTGATCAGATCAGACCACCATCCAAGGTGACAAGGTCAGCTGAATGCATAAGCTTGAAATCAGCCTAATCAAATTTTGACCTTATGACAGTGGATGCATTGCTTCAAAATTAACTTTTTGACGAGCAAAGAATATGCATATCTAGATTCATATATGTATCTCTCACTGCCAAAGCAAAGAGTCTGCAGCCATGCTTACCATGAGGCCGGACTTGCAGACTGTGAGCTAGCATGAAAATCAGAAATATAGTAGTACAAAGAAACTTCCATGTTATCGATGAAATTACGTATCCGTACTGATGACATAAGAAACCATTTTTTATTACAATCTGGCAATGTCATCAATGTAAGCCACAATTCTCCCTACTTTGAATTTATGAACTTAGTTGCCACATATCGTTTGTTAGCCGTTCACCAAAATTTCTTTAATGTTATGATTTGCTTGTGTTGTGAATACAGATACACTTGCATTCAGTATTCACAGAACATGTGGAATTATCTGGCACTTTTGACTTATTCCAATATTGGTGGACAAAATTTATGGATGAAAAAAGTATTTGTCATTGTTATCCAAGATTTCCTTAAGTATTCTCGAATCAAGAATCTCCTTAAATCATAAATTTGCACGACTTGAATAGAAAACAAAAAAAGTATTGGATGTCAAATGCTTCAAGAAGTGTACAATGAATAATGAGAAAAAATGTACTACAGTATTTGTCAAAGGCCTCCTTTAAATATCTGGAGTTTATTTCCTGCTTGGAGAGATGCAGCACTGAAAATTATGGTACAGTATCTGCGTTAAATAATGTGAAACCTCTTATCAACCCCCTACACTGAAAACAATAACTTAGTCCTTCCATTAATTTAATTAGCAGTTACAACTTTGTTTTAAGAATGTAAGCTCAATGTTTCAAAAATTTGTATTCATGGATCTTTGGTTGTATATATAATCTAAGCCTGGTATAAAGTTATTAATAAGCAATGAACAACATTAAAATCAGTATGACAAATCTAAATTACCTACTATGTAGTCATTCAGTTTTGGCTGATACAAGAACCTTGGGCTTCAAAATATTGTTTGTTCCTTTTCTTACCCATGACCGTTTTAAAAGCACTAAATTTGGGCATCTGTCTAAATATACCCTTAGTTCATGATTGAAAATAAACATGACTAAGCAAAAGCTATATTCAATAGTAAGAATTGTGGGGAACTGTACAATGTCAATGATCCGACACTTATTTAGGAAGGACATTACTCTTCTACTTTTCTTCCTCTATTGAAATAAATGATTGAAAATTTACAAATGCTTTTATACAATAGTAATGTAGAAGGTATCCTACATCATGTGTAATATTCATATATAAATAGCTGAATGAAAATGCAGATTATACAGTAAAAGTCCTGTAATCTACATTGCAGGGGTCTGAAGGTCATCCGGACTATTGATTGGACTTTCAGTTTATCACTCATACAAAAATATACACTGTAGTGAAAGTATAGTAAACCCTCGCTATTTCTGATCAATTGGGGGAAACCCTTGTCGAGTTATCAGAAGATCCGAAGGTTTAAATTTGATGCGTACGACTGTCTGCCTGCACACCCTCTCTCAAAACTACAAGTGCTTTCACTCTTTTCTCTGGTTCCCATACACAGCTTGTGACTAAAAATAATTCTAAACTTGAGCCAAAAGTATGGACAATGTATGTCTTGAATGGTTGTTTATTATAAAAGGGCAGGTAAAAGCACGTGTAGTGAATGAAAGAGTGAGGGTGATGGCTGACAAGTTCAGTTATCACCAATAATCCATGAGTTTCTACTCATACAGATACATTTCCTCAGTTTATATTAATTATTCTTTGTCACTCTTACAATCATTTGCACTTTTTACCATATCAAATTTATATACCGGGATGCGTGTTAAAAGTATGAAAAATGCCAATTGAGAAGTTGTTCACTATAAAGGGGTTAGGCTTATCCCGAGTAACAAGGAAGCGGTAGGGTGAAACGTTGTTCACTATAAAGAGGTTAGGCTCATCATGAGTGTAACAAGGGAGCGGGAGGGTGAAAAGTTGTTCACTATAAAGGGGTTAGGCTTATCAGGAGTGTAACAAGGGAGTGGGAGAGTGAAAGCTGTTCATTATAAAGGGGTTAGGCTTATCACAAGTGTAACAACCGAACGTGAGGGTCATAGTGGGGACTTACATATCTTTGTTTATATTAATTAATTTTGATAATTTTCTCATAAAATAACTGCCACTGAATATCAATTTGTGCATAGGTACACCTAATAGCTGGGAGAGTATGGGTGGCCCAGCTGTACATGAGTCACATAAGCAGACAAGCATATGTGACGACACACCCAGAATATCCCCGCATAGGCCAGACATACATGCACTTTACCACTTTAAAAAATTTGGACTATTGGGATTTTCGGAGTATCCGATTTACTCTGTCTAAAACCAAAGTTACTGCTAACGTTACAAGTCTTTGTGGATTAATATCGGTACTCTAGCCAATTACATCAATAAAATTAATTTGTCTGGAGCATTCATTTTAATTGTAGTCAAAGCTAGACTGTTCAAAGCGAGTTGCTGACAGAGGGCACTGCAGACTAGCAAATAACACTTTCCTGCACCGTTTAAAAGCCAATTTACCTAAATATATACCCTATTTTGTCAATCTGAATCCCAGCAATGTCATAAACCATAATACGGTATTTAGCATACAAAAAGAAAATGTAATTACGACGTAGCACAAATTGTTACAAAAATTACATATTGTTACCTCTGTCCGGGTGTTCCGTTTTTGTAGTGTGTTAATTTGTTTGCTTGCTGTTTATTGGAAGGATTATGCAAACTGAGATCTGCAGATATTTACTGGCAACAAGTTATTAAGGGGGTAGTACAGTGTTAGTAAATTTGGAGTAAATTATTCCTCCAAACTAATCCAAGCAACAGGACACCATAATTTCTCTTAATTTGGTCCCATTTCCTGACATACTTTGGAGTAATCAAGTAAGTCCAGTATATCAAAAGTGTACTATCCCATTAAATAACATAAGAGATCCGGATATCTTTTTATATAAGGTAGGCTAAAAAATGTGGTCTCTGGTTAGCAACATCCTTGTTTATTTTGTCATAACACTACTGATTAGGATGAGAAATAAATATAGCTTTCTTCTGCCACCTGGACCCAAGATGAAAAAATATCTATGATGGAGCCAAGCTTGTCCAAGCGTGTCTCTGCTTTAAGTATTAACTAGCTTTGTCCGATTCTTTATAAAGGTACTCTTCTCAAAGGTGCCACAGCCTAGCGAGAGCACAATTGCATATCAGCTAGTCTTAAATTTGATTCATTATGTTCACTAGGCATCATTTTGAGTTGTCATGCCAAGTAATAAAATTCACTACCAAAGTGATGGGTAAAATTATCCTCAGGAAGGCAACAAGTCTATACTAGTATAATAAAATAAATCAAGTAAAAAAGAATAAATGTCAATAATAGTTGTATTACCAAAACATCACCTTATGAGACACTATGGTTTCCTTAATAACCCAGGTTATAACATCTAAAATTTGATGTTAATAGTGTCAATAAGTTATGCCGATCTCCTTGGATTATAGGAACTTGAACAACTTTTATGTTCACAGAAAAACTTTTAAAATATAGAAATATACTTCTTGAATGTGGTTAAGGTTAATTATTTTCTTGCTACTCTACATCATAAGGTGTAAGGAAATTTAATTTGTACTAGAATTTCAAAGATTTGATTAATTATTATGGTGCTGTACAGTTTGTGGGAAAGTGAACATAAAATTAAGAGTTATAGGCACTGAGAGGAGTATAAATGGTGAAAATTCAGTAAATAAAATAAAAAAAGAGGAAATATTTGTATGTTATGATCTGGATGTAAATGTTTAAAAATAGAGGAGGACTGGACATTTGAGATGAAAGCAATATTGTATGAGAGCAAAGTGGATTAAGAAAAGAAGGGACAGATAAAGGATAAGTTGGCAATATGGTGTAGAATGTGATGATAATGAAAGGCATGTGAGGAACAAGAATATTCAATCATGCCTACCCTCCATGGCACCAACTCTAGTATCCTCCAATAATGCCACCCCCTCAAGGCACACAACTCGAGAGTAGGCCAATGTTTAAAATTTCTATATCTGAGACAAATACATGCTGATAAAATCTAATTGTCGAATTATTGTAGAAGTTTATACGAATATGTAATTTACTCACTTGAACTAACTTCTGCATTTAGATGCTAATTTCTGAAGTTTTGCACACATACACACTGGGAAAGGTTCGTCTTACTCATAAACTAGCAAAATTATAAAAAATATTCTACCCACTTCATAATAGTTTTGTATTCATTAATCATTAACTTCACTCACAATATAGCAAGTTAGCTCGGAAAACCTTGAGGTAGGAGAGTGTGAACACAAAGTACAACAATTTATTCTTTATACTATTCTTTATTCCAATTGATGAACGGTCACTATTATGGCATATTTCTATGATTTTTTGTCTTTGATGTTGTAGCACAATATCTTACTAAGCCAATGACATATAAGTTAGGTAGAGAAGTTTAATTTTGTGGCTGAAATTGACATAATACAATATAGTTTTAGTCTCGTTCCGGTGCATTCAATCTGGCTCTCACACGGGGCTAAAAGTTTGTCGTCGTGGAATAGATATTGGAAATATTTTCTCGTGCGTGAGAGGGTTAATATCTTTTGACACATGAAACCATGGACAGTTAATATCTCATTAAATATACCATTCCTACTATTGTTACTACATTTATTTCCTAATTATTAGGAAATAAAGGTAGTGACAAAGGTGAATTATTGTCCTTTACTAGTACATCTTTAAATAACGGGTAAAATATTTTCCTCGCCCACCGCTAAATCAATAAAACATATCAGAGGAATCGTCCTACAATTTGCATGTACAGTAGCTCCCAAGACTATCGTTAAAGTGGGTGAGAAGGATGGCGGAAAGAACATAATGAAACTTTGTCCCCGCCCACTTGTCGTCTCGGTACATGAAAGAAATATCATCCATTGTGTCAGAATGTATAGCACTATATTTTAACGATAGTTTTGGGAGCTACTGTAGCATTATAATCACTGACCCATTTTACCATTTCCAAAGATATTCCTTTTTAGAACCATAAGTCAAATGAAATTCACACCCTATGGAATTGAATCTGAAATCAGAAAATCACTTAATTATGAAAATAATTATGAGATCTTTTTTTAAGCATGAAGTAAGAGCAGAGATGCAGCAATGACCACCAAGCTCACCTGTTGCCTGCAGCTTGACTATTGCGTCCTGGGCCAGTACTCTGGACGGGACCATTACTGGTCGCTGCTGAAGACGATGCAGATGATGACGTATTGTTTGCAGTTGAAGAGGCAGTTGTAGAACTGGGAACAGCACCCCCAAGTCTGACTCCAAGCTGATTAGTGATGGAGGATACAATGTTCTGGATCAGTTCTGGTGGAGGTGCAGAACCACCTGTGGAAGTAGAGACTCAAGTTACATCCTGTGCAAAAAGAGCAAATGAAATGATCAAATCATGACTAAATTAGAACAAGCAACTTTCAATTCAGTTCGGAGAAATCTGTATCCTTCAGATTTCTTACATCCAAATACGTATATCTCTTAATGCATTTGTATTTTGCAAGAACTAGTTCATAATAAATGTTCCACTTGAAACACCAATAACCACTGGCAGTCAAAATCTAGCCAACATGAAATGAAGATCAGCAGACAGCCAGGTGAGTCCTTCCTTCCTCCTCACCTTACCCCATCACTGCCAGCCTCCGTCATCCTCCAGAGAAGGAGGATGCTTGTAATGGGATGGTATCAGGATTACCTACCAAATTCATTATCATCTTTTATTTTAGTACACTTAGATGGCATGAAATGTTCCAATATCTATGACAATGCTAGCAGTGCATTTAAATACAACGAAATTTCTCTTTATTTTTTCTCCCATCACTTTTATTATGTGCCATTCTGGTATTCCTAACATTTATATTTGATTTGTAGATTGCCTTGTTACATATAATTATATTTTTGCCATTTTCTCCCTTATTGAAGTATACTTCAACTAAATTATAAGTTATTTTCCTCAGAAACATATACATTACCTTATGTAAAATATAGGGTTTAAAATAACCTATTATTTATTTGTCAATAACAATATTCTATATCAAATGCAATATAACAATTATAATTTATGTAGGCAAAGCAATGATTTAGATTATTTTTATTAATATACCAGTTCTGTAGTATTACTTATTCATTTTTTTTTTAAATAATAAAGTAGCAGAAGCACACTCCGTTACAGCTTATTATGAACAGCGACACCACTTTTAGTGCCCAGCACTGCAATCAAGGATACATGCAAGATACAAGAATATAATCCTGTGTCACCATTTAAAAGTCTCTTAAGGACCCTGTGATCGTGTATGAAAATTGGAGACTTCTGATTCCTCCTAACAATGCCACGAAACACGCTCCTTCCCTATAGGTGGTGTTTCGTGGCAATATTTGAAGGACTTATTTATCTCCAATTTTCTGACTACAATACGGGGTCCCTTAAACAAGTAATTACTCACCAGCAGGACCTCCCTCAGTAGACACTGAGTCTATTGTAATCCCGTGTGGCCCCACTTCCATCAATACCAGGTCTCCCCCATCCACAGGAAAACCTTGCATTGATCCCAGGTTGAGCAAAGAGGCAAGGTTGCGAGCCTGGGCAGAGGGTGCAGAGGGTGCAGATGGGGCAGTGGGTGCAGATGGGGCAGAGGGGGCAGTTGTGGAGGATGGAGTAGAGGCTGAAGGACCACCCAAGCCAGTTCTGGGAAACAGCCTTGTTGATGACGAAGATGAAGAAGATGATGAAGATGTGGTGGCAGGAGCAGATGTAGAAGATGGAGTGGAGGAGGGGGTAGAGGAGGGAGTGCCAGGCTGAAGGTTGGTCCGGGCACTCAGGCCTCTTGAGGGATCTGAGCTTGTTGTCACATTAATCTGAGCCTGAAGGGTGGAAATGACAAAATTTGTATCAAAGTTAGTTTTAATATTCTACTTTATATCTAGTATTATAAAAAGCAAATACTATAATACTGCACAAGATAGATAAGTTGATCTACTGATAACTAAAACAACTACTATGGCTGACCTGGACTAGAGCTGGCTGCTGGATGATGATGGGCCTAGCTCTCAGCTGACGAGGTGGTGATCGTCGCAGGTCCACCATGATGTCACTGATTGCGTGCATGGCGTGAGATACAAAGTGCAGAACCTCTGACACGCGCCACAGCAACCACTGTTCTTGTTGTAAAGATGCCGACTCCTACCATCAGTGAAGAATATCAAAGTTCAAATGAGCATCTGATTATTATTTAAAATAATTTAAAAATAAATTATAAAATAGTTAACATCAACTAAAACAGAAACTTTATAACTTTTATGTTATAACAGAATAGTAAGACATTCTGGCTGCACTTGCTCTATAGTGCCTGGAGTATGATTATGGATGAAGTATGAAAGACAACTTTATATAATATATATTATACTTTTTCTTTGACTGTATAAGTGGGAGAAAGATCATTTGACAAATTTACTGATGCCATTCTGCCAGGAACTCCCCAATGTAGCTTTTTTCTTTTCTTTTTTTTCTATACCTCAACCTCGGGGCTGTAGGCTGTCAGTAGCCCGTGACTCTTGCGGGGCCCCGAGATTACTGGGCGTTGCACCAGATGAGACAGTGGAGCTTCGTGGTGATGTTGGTACTGTAGCTTCTCTTCTGACCCACTAGATGTCGACACCTTATATATACTTCACAATCATAGGAGAGCAGCGTAGCCAGGATAATTGACGAACAGCTGGACCCAGTTCACCTTTGAAAATCCCAGATGTTTTCTCTTGGATTTGAACCAGGGTCCCTTCACAGCCGCAGTCCGTCTCCTTATCCACTTTGCCACCGCCTCACCCAAGTCGAACCATGGCAGAAACCATCCAGGTTAGTTCTTGCATTAATTTTCTCTCTCTCTCAACTCTTACCTCTCCTTTGTAAATCTCATACTATTAATGGACATCCCCTTCCTACTCTGTCATATACATTCACTGATAAAACTTTATCACCATGTTTGCTATGCAGTAAGGTCCCGGTTTACGTCGGTCTCGAGTTACCGGTATGTCAAACTCATGGTTACGTCAGTCCATTGGAAGGTCATTTAAAAATCAAAATATTGAAAATTCATCAAGCTTAAACCGCGGGGCGGGGTTTAGTGTTATTGTCGGCCGCCAGGTGTCACTAATGTTTTCCCGCTCTGCCTACCTCACGCTTGAATACAAAATCACTCCACCACCCTGCGTGACTTCCTGCCTCAGTTTCAGTTTCACTGCCGCCAGTCAACCCCAAGTTGATGTTCATTTCCGGACTCCCCTGATGCACTTCCTACTTCAATAGCACCTTAGTAACATTTATGTTACAATAATTTAACCTCCTTAAATTAATTAATTAAACAGAAGTAAATATTATTTGAAATAAAAATGTCTTGTATGATAGTAATGAAACTGCTTATGTATGTTAATGTTAAGGAATAAAATGTATGTTGGCAGGATAAGGGAGTGAGGCAAGGAGGGAAGAAGAGAGCAGGAAGCCAGCAGTTACCATGACAACAACCTTGATGGGCAGGAAGAACACCACCACAACATAAATAAAATCCTCTAATCCAAAATCTTGTGTGTCATATAACCATACACATACTTGTAGTACTATAACCTACCCAATAATTGGTTGGAAACGCCACAATATACTTTGGTGTGAATCGAAATGTACCGAAACTCAAGTTCCATACAAAACCAACTTACGCCACTTTTCAGGAACATAGCTCGACGTAAAGCGGGACCTTTCTGTACTCCCTTTCTTGGCCTGAAATTTTTGTTAATATACACCTGACAATCTCTAATCATACATATAGGTAGATCTTGAAGGGGTAAGGATTTTACAGGTTGACTGTATAGTTATAAGCATGAACATACTAAATTATAAACATCATGGACAGGCTGTTTTTTAGAAATAAGAAAAATATTTGTTCCTGTAAGTTAAGCAAGAAAGTGAAGATAGGATAAAAATAACCATGCAACCAATTAAATAAGAAAAAAGAATTATGTGACTTACAGCCTCTGAGAATGTGGGGTCAGTGGCCATGGCTCGATGATACTGAGCAAGGTATGGCTCAAGACGACGCTGCACCTGGGAATACTGATCCAACACCTCAACCATTACCCCACAACGGGGATGCTCCAGCCGTAGGTTGCTGTTCCCAGTCCCACCACCTTCTGCTGATGCAAACATCCTTTCTGTCATATCAAAGCTAGACTTCTTCCTCTACAATTATCCCTCATAATTGAAAAATAATAATGAATGAGTCCCCATGATAAAACAAAATTTAATAAAATTGAATGTTATTTCAGTGTGTGAAGACAATAGAGAATGGAAATATTCCTCAAGATGCATACATGTACTCGACACCTAATTTGATAAATAGAACATAATCCCCCCCCCCCCATGTTTTTAATCTCTACCATGGGAATAGCCACAAAAGAAGCCTTGATACACAGTAGTGCCAATGGAACACAGCCTCTATCTATCTATCAATCAATCACTATTTCTATCTATCTAACTATCGCTCTATCTATCTAAGCATAAAAGGCCAAAAGGAACAAAAGTTTTGAACAAGGTATAGTATGAACCAATAGCAGATCACAGCTGAAGTAATCTTTGTTTGAGATTGTCACACTGGAGGATAGAGATGTACAACTGAGAATCAATAGATGGGTGGGTGGGATATAGAAAAAGTATGTAAAAATATACCCAAGGATGATGAGGCAGAAGGTGAACCATCAGGACTGGTTCTCTCTTGGGCAGTAGTAGAGGCACTACTACTGTTGTTGCTGCCACTAGAGTCTGCTGTACTTGATGTGGAGGCCTGAGGAGTGGCTGTGGTACTGCTGCTAGTAGTGGAAGAGGAGCTGGCAGAGTTGGTAGTGGAGGGGGAGCTGGTAGAGCTGGTAGTGGAAGGGGAGTTGGTCGAGTTGCTAGTGGAGGAGGAACTGGTAGAGTTGCTAGTGGAGGAGGAGCTGGTAGAGTTGCTAGTGGAAGAGCTGGTAGAGTTGCTAGTAGAGTTGCTAGTGGAGCTGGTAGTGGAGCTAGTAGTGGAGGTGCTGGTACTGGTGCTGCTGTTCTCAGATCCTGATGGTCTTGAGTGGTCTGTGTGGCAGAAGGCATAAAAATGGGTTAATTAAATATATTCCATGAAAATATTATACAAAATGTACTTGCCCAGCATATTTTAATTTATAAGCCACTTTCTGAGACCACAATAATAAATGTATATATATA
Organism: Petrolisthes manimaculis; assembly: GCA_034508575.1. Lineage (NCBI taxonomy): Eukaryota > Metazoa > Arthropoda > Malacostraca > Decapoda > Porcellanidae > Petrolisthes > Petrolisthes manimaculis. The sequence continues at coordinate 275,517 of JAWZYT010000108.1, read as the reverse complement.
TATATATTGTTACATTGATTGTATGAATATATTCTAGTTTAGCTTTCCAGGTTAGCTATAAAGCTTTATATGTAATGTATAATCTGAGGAAAGTTTAATGATTTATGATTTATTATTTGTTCAGTAATGTAACCCTAACCAATAAATAGACAAACTGACTACCATTAACCCCAAGTAAAGATAACATCTTCACTAACTTCTTGACTACCCTCGTTTCATACTGGTGTTACATTACAATGTAACAATATCTAATATATAAAACACTGTCTGTTTAGCCGCTATGCACGGCCGCATCATTTGACATAGATTAATAATTTGTACATGAATTTCATCGCTGAAAGCTCAGGAGTGTCCTCCGCTTACAATTTTTTTTTTTTTTTTTAAAGATTAATGGGGGGGTTGGAGGGTGGGGTTCGAACCCATGCTGCCAGCTGGTGGACCCTTCCAATGCATGCTTTCTCGCTCGTTCTCTCTCTCATGCACAGGGGGGTTGGGGGTGTGTGTGGGAATAGGATATAGATATAGAGATAGATAGATTGATAGAGATTGATATAGATAGAGAGATAAAGAGAGATAGATAGAGATAAATATAGATATAGATAGATAAATAGATAGATATAGAGAGGTAGATAGATAGATATATATATAAATAGATAGATAGATAGATATAGATATAAATAGATAGATATATAGATAGATAGATAAATAGATATAGATTGATGTAGATAGATAGATATAGATATAAATAGATAGATAGATAGATATATAGATAAATAGATAGATATATAGATAAATAGATATAGATAGATAAATAGATATAGATAGATAAATAGATATAAATAGATAGATATAGATATAAATAAATAGATAGATAGATAGATAGATAGATAGATCCCCGGACAACGTCGGGTATCGCTGCTAGTATATATATAAATAACAACAACAACAATTCTGGATATAGATCCAATAACAGCAAAGTCAAGGGAAAATCCTTTGGTAAATATGATATATCATAAAAAACATACATACATTTTGCACAATTTTACAAACGGAACCAAGCAGGAAAACAACTTAGCTTGCCATAAAAGACTACAGTATTTCCCTCCATTTACACATTACACCTCAACTCCCCCACCCTCCCTTATCACCACCTTGCTCTTACCTATACCTATCTTTACTTAGTGACATTCATACACCTCTCAAAAACCCTTGCAGTATTCTTTTTAAATCTCTTTCACTGGTAGGTACCAGGCATATACTCGTCTCCATACATGAAGTTTGACAGAAAATAATTTTTCCCAACCTCTGTATCTTATTCACATTTCCTTATTGAAACAATGTAGCCATATCAGCTAACCTTTTACCAAATTTGGCAAAATAATGTATCAACAAACAAACCTCAGGTCCGAGCTCCCTCTGAGGTAGTATCTTTGTGTGATTAGACTTGAGAAGCATCTCTCGTAATAACTTAGAAACAATATCCTCAAAAGGGAGCCTTACCTGAAATCTAACTTTTGAGGGGACACAAAATAGTTGGATATACTAACACAATATGTTACCATGGAATACAGTATTATACATGCAATTCCTTGCATGCACATACTGTAGCTGCCACTGAGTTAGCAACTTGTTAACTGTCCTCCATTTAACGGAGTGAAGATGTTAAAGACATATTGCAATATCTGACTTGATCAAAATAATAGTGAGAATTGTAGACAATATTTTGATGAAGTGTCACTTCCATGAAGAATCATTTGTTGTAACTCAGAGGCAGCTTACTGGCCTTACTTGTGATTCTGACAGTCAGTGTGCGCACACTACCCTGGGGAAAGCCACGAAGGGGTCCACTACTGCTGGTGGTTGTTGAGGAGGGAGCAGAGTTGGTAACTGAATTTGAGGAGGCTGGTGTAGGGACTGGGGATGGCCGAGTGGCTGGCGTAAGGGAAGGGACACTATTTGCCACACCACCCCGGGCCAGGGAAGAGAGTGCTGAGGCTACGGCTGCTGAAGCTGCCTGAGCTAGACCCCCAGCCAAGCTCCCATTTATAGCTCCCATCATCGGTGGCGGGGGAGGAGCAGGGATTAGTGTGGCCGGGTCCATGCTGTAAAAGTCAAACTGAATATTAATACAGGAATGGCTTGAAGAGTACACATTCATTATTATTATGGCCTCACCATATTCATTAATAAAAGCTTAAACTAGGGAAGTACTGATGTTTTGTTAATTGATGATGGTGCACGAGCTAAAGTTGAAAATGTTCTCGCATTTGGACTTTAATTTGTAAATTGAAGTAATCATTTAATAAATATTAAACTTACAATAAGTATATTTAAATAGAAAAGTAATTTGAAATAATGATACTTTAAAGCTATGAAAAGCAATTTCAATAAAGAGGGGAATTAATTCCCTCTTTCAGGACAGATGACCCAGGTATTCACTACAACCTTTTGGCTTTTCAAGCAGACAATAGTAATAAGAGGGCATCAAAATCAATGCAAATGGCAGCACCAATAATCAGCTTTGTAGGGGGAAGTCAGTTTGCCAAATAAATAGTGAGGTATGGGTTACTATAATTATCTATCATACGAATTATTCACAGGGCATCTTGACTGTAACCCTTTAACCTGTCTGTAATAAGTGTATATACCAACCTAAAAAACTTATTGAACCCTAACCTATTTTCATTCCAATGCTAATTTTAGTGCTACAGAACCACATACTCTGATTAAAATCTCATACATTGATGGGTTCACTTATAGTCGATTGTAATGTGCAAATAAAATAATATTTAATACACCCGAAACTCATGAGTCATGGAATCCAACCTGCCTTGTGTAGAGTTAGTATTTTGGTTGGTGTCTGAATTGTTGTCAATGACTTTCTTGATAGTGTTAATTAATTCTACTAGCAAAACTGTACTATTTTAATGAACCTTCTATTCATTATCTTACTCAGAGAAGTTAAGGTAAAAACTTTGGGAAATTACTTTGAAACTGACTTTCCTGTAGCACCGCAAGGAAGCATTTATGAAGTAAAATGTTTATTTCGGTGTCCCCTATTACTAATTAAATTTTTACACGTTTTTTTAACACCCTGTATATACAGTATATAATATATACATTTATACGGTATATGGTATATACATCAATGACTTACGGCCACTTTGATTTTGTAGTTATTTTATATAGGAGTAAGTGTAAAATCAGTCGTATGTATATATATATCTCTCTCACTAACTTCCCTCAGTGATTTCTATCCTTAAGTCTCAGAATGTTTACTAAGAGGAATTGTGTTACTTCCGCCAATAGACCAGCCATATTTCTTTTCATCTTAATATAACTTTGCATTGGTGGAAAGTCAAGGAATTTACAAGACACTGTACACCCACATTACATACTTGTTAAGGGCATCTATCTCTGAATAGAGAGCTTCCATGTCCTCTGTAGGTGGGTCTGTATTGGTTGGTGTTGCTGATGCTGCTGCCTCTTCAGTTGTGGTGCTGGCAGACTGGGCCTCTCCACTAGTGACTGCTGAGTCTGTCTCCATCTCTCCCCCTTCTACTCCAGCTTCTGATGTCTAAAATTAAGGATTTCATTAGTTAGCTATGGCTTGCTTCAAAGAATTTCACTTTCCAATAACACACAAAATGCACAATTGCTTTATGTATACAGTATTACATATTTTTTTCTTAACCTACACGAATCTACCCACTATCAAGACATGCTGATATTTGATCTTTGACATTGTCATGCAATAAATGGGCATAACAATTAAACTATATATATCTGTATGTGTAGTACAAATACCAGCACTGTACTTGTACACAAACGGTACTAAAATTAAACTGACTTCTTCCTGTGTCGAGTTGTTATTGCTGGTGGTGGCAGTTTCCCCAGAAGTTGAGGGAGCTACTGGTGTTGCTGCTGTATTGGATTGGGTAGGGTTAAGGCGCCAGTCTAGCTGATCGAGGACAGCAGCAGCTCGATCCAGCATGCTGCGGGCCTGGTGAAGACGTACCCCAGACGAGCTGGGACCCTGGGTTGGTGGGACTGGGAGAAGGGCATTGGCACAATGCCATAAATGAGTTAGTACTATGCTAGTACTGTGCTGACAGGAACCACATCTACTTAAACAAAAACTTGCTTATATACCAGGTACACATAATTGATGGACAGAAATAGCTTTCCACAGTAAACAAATAAGAATCACCATTGCTTTTTTTATACAGCATGTCGTTCTCAGAAAGGGATGCCTTTCTTGCATTACATAGTTAAGCGAATATCGTGCCTCATGCATTTTTGGCTTTTCGATTAAGAAGAAGTACTTCACGTTATCTGGGTTAGAGCACTGGTGGATCAAATTAAATTCCCCAAAAATAAGCAGGCTAACTTTCAAAAGGTGAAAGAGCTAAAAACAGTACAATACCAGAAGAATTTCATCATTTGCATGCTGGGTAATAGGTAACTAAAGTCATAAACCTCTGATAATTCTACTGAAATGCAACTCAAAAGGAACAATGGCCATCTTTTAAAGCAAGTTGCCACTTTTCTGCAACTATGTTGTAAACTATCTTCTCTCTAGCAACTATTTTGCAATCATTCCTAGTATCATTAACTATTGTAGCAAGAAATGCTTTAATTGGAAATCAGATCTCCAGCACATCTTGACTAACATTTCCTAATACAAACCTATTGGTTCATTATCTTCTGGTACAACAAAGGATCCAAGGAGAAGCTGTGCACCTTCAGTTGGCTGTTGTCGACGGTGATGATGATGATGGTGATGGTGATGGTGGTGGCCCGGAGATCCAGTGCTGGTGGAACTGGCACCTCCACTCCCATTACGACTGTTGGCTGGCGGGGGCGCTCGCATCACCAAGTGCACCACCTTCTCATGAACATCTGGTAACAAATACATGGATTAGATTATACAGTATATGTATACTGCTGTATTATCACAACCCCTTTTATATATATTGAATGGAACTGTAGTGACAGCAACATGAACAAGAATAACAAATGTATAAAAGTTAGTGCTACTAACTGTAGTCAGCAAGCTTCTTGTCATCTTGTAAGACACGGCCACAGTAGATAAGTCTTTGTTTGTCCGCTGGGATGTCAACTGATGATGCTATCCGTTCCTTGAATTGCTTCACTGTTATCTGCATATCAAAAGACAATATGAAATTACAAAATGAGTCCATACACTAATGTTCACTCCAAGCTGGTTCTGAATTAGGCTACCTCATATTACAGTATATTTGGTCCTCAAGTGGCGGTGTCTACATCATGAGACCACCCCAAGGGCTATATATTCACAAGTAACAAAACTTTTTTACATGGTAGCAACAGTCTTAGTGTTTTTTTCCACTCTTCTTCCACATAAAATTCACTTTCAAACAATCTATATAATCTCTTTACTTTAGAAAATGTCAATTAAGTGAATATTGCTCTTAAGGAACCTACATAACAGAGAATGAGCAGGGGTAAATAAATATAAACCCTAAACCAAGAGAGTCTAAACTGTGTGGAAAGAGAGGTGCCAGTTGCCAGTTTAGAGTTTACTGATTTCTTGTGTTACACAGACCTGCTGGTAATAGCTTATAACCCAATCTCTATATAGTCATACAATTGTTAATATTCTGCATCTAAAACTCCTTGAATCTTAGGACCTCACCAAGCAAGCCTCTACGAATACACCCTACCCACTTCCAACAACTCTCAGCATGAATCACTGATTTGCTTCAACCTTTCAGGTCTTGAGGTTCTCTTAACACCAACATTAACTAAATAATACTCTCTTAGTTAAGCAGTTTTTGGAAGGTACTTACGTCATCTGGTACTGAATAACGCCGATTCTGGGAGTCCAGAGTTTTGACTGTGACGTCAATCATCTTCTCTGTGTTTCCTACAAAAAATTAAATATATCATTAACAAACATGATACTGAAACTTCCTACATTTCTTTTTAGCTCATAATTCAAAATTATAAATGTGGTACCTGTGCTGAACTGTTGGCTGAGAGAGCTTGTGCACTGCCACTGGCAGGAAAAATAAATAAAAAAATTTGCTCATCATATGTATAAAGTATATATATAATTTATATATATTCAATCAACAGTAATATGAAGGTGTCACATCTATCATTCTGAACAAACACAAATACAGTTAGACAGTAAAAGAGTGAGGGCTGAGGGGAAGTAATGTTGGAAAATTTGAGCAATTGACTCCTTCAAACTATTCCAAGCAACAGGCAACCATTATTTTTGTTAATCTGATCCTGTTTCCTGGCATACTTTGGAGGAATAAAGGCATTCTAATGAAGCAAAAGTATATTATCCCCATTAGTGCCATAATAAGTGTTTTATACCATATGTAAATGCATTAAAAACTCAAGTAAGTACAATACATACATCAATTGTAAATCATAAGTTGACCTACCTAAAAACATCATAGGATATATATAATTCTTGCAACATCAACAGATCAGTCAAGGAAATCAGAAATATCTACCTAACTTGATCAGATAATCTGGAAGAGACAGCAACCTCCCAATCTATCAAATGGTGTACAATATTTGGTGCACAAGGAACAAAAATTAAAAGGAAAACTAACAATATAGAAGAGGAAATCAAAGAAACTGAACAAAAACTACTGTAGTCACTGGCAAGCAGTATAACACAAATTTCTTCTATTCATATGCCAACAAGGCTTCAGTCCAATAGCAAAAAAATATAGGCCAATAACTCTCACATCACATCTGATAAAAATTATTGAGAAAGTTGTAAAAATTAAGCTCATCACTTATCTAGAAGGAACAAACGCTTTTAACGAGGGCCAGCATGGTTTCACACAACGCCGCTCATGTCTCTCGCAGCTGCTGTTCCATTATGAAACTTTATTGGAGGACTCACAACATGGCATCAATACAGATGTGATCTACCTCAATTTTGCCAAAGCCTTTGATATGGTGCACCACGGTGTTGCCCTATACAAACTAAGGAAACATAGCATCTGCGGGAGGTTGGGAGAATGGCTGCACAGTTTTCTCTCTGATCCTACCCAGTAAGTAACTGTACATGGAAGCCTGTCTGAACAGAGCCGGGTTATCAGCAGTGTCCCTCAAGGCTCAGTACTGGGCCCCCTACTATTCCTGATAATGATAGAGGACATAGACAAGGATCTACAGCACTCTTGCGCCTCATCCTTTGTCGGTGATACTAGAATCGCCAGGAAAATAAAAGCAGAAGAGGAGGTTGACCTATTACAAGAGGACCTAAACAGGGTGTTTGCTTGGGCAGAAGAAAATAACATGTAGCTCAATGGCGACAAGTTTTGAGTTGCTCAGGTATGGCCCTACACAAATACAAATGCCAAAACCAACTCATAGTGGCCACAGACCATGTGAAAGACCTGGGAGTCCACATTAGCACTGACTTGACCTTCTCCCACCACATTAACGAAATAACCAAAACGGCACGGAAACTAACTGGATGGATTCTGAGAACCTTCCAAACACGGGAGAACGACTGTATGCTGTCTCTGGAAATCTCTGGTGCTTCCAATATTAGAGTACTGCTGCCAACTTTGGTTTCCTCACAAACCAGGGGAAATAGTCAAACTAGAGGCAGCCCAGTGGACATTCACCAGCAAAATAGATGGACTGCAGCTCTTCAATTACTGGGAACGACTGGAGCATTTGGGACTCTCTCCCTCCAGAGACAACGTGAGAAGTATGCCATAATTTATATATGGAAAATTTTGGAGCTTCTGGTGCCAAACCCAGGCCTGCAGGTCAACAACCATCCCAGAAGAGGCCGGCTGTGTTTCGTGAGGAGGGCAGGTGGTGCATCCCAAAGGGTGCAAACATTAATTCACCACAGCTTCACGCCTCTTCAACTCGGTCCCATGATAAATAAGAAACCTGACAAGCATTACACCAGACAGCTTCAAGAACAAATTAGATAAGTGGTAGGCAATAGTTCCTGACCAACCTCTAACACCAGGATACACCAGCACCAATTCCCTCCAGTAATTGGTCCACAACATGAGAGAGGAAGAGCTGCTTGGGACCAGCGGACGTCCACGTTAGCTATGTTCATCGCGACGAGATTCTACTAAGGAATGTATGGTTACCCTCCAATAGTTGCCACTTTCAATTAGGTGATAACTTTCAAAACGGAAAAAGAAGTGTGACACTCCTGGACCTTTGTAGTTCATGGTTTAACTCCACATCCTTTTAAAGTCCAGTCTCTAAAAGCTTTTACACTCACTCTTCCAAATAAATGAGACATTATTAAAAAGGAAAGACAGGGTAATACCGGGTACGGTACTGATATTAGTAATGGGTAATACATACTTGTATAAAAAATTGGATTAAGAGTCAAATAAGGTTAGCTTAACTTTTCATAGCATCATTATAGTTCTTATTGATGTGGAAGTGGAAGTGTGATGTGATGAATCGGACAAGGAAATGAATACAAACAAAACTAAACAAAAAACTAAAACTAAATTATTGTTTATGCCTGTCAACAGATGTGGCAGAATTTGGTTGTGAGGCCTAACACACACTCTTGAATTTCAAGTCTCTCATGTCCTCAGCTGTTATTGCAATGCTTGTTTTGTCAAAATTAGCATGCTTCACAAAATTTAAGTCAAGGCAGTCAGATTCAACTACCTATCCTCCAATAAGTGGACAATAGGACCAAACACTGTACACCAGAGTTATATTTAAGAATCATGAATCGACAAAGTGTAAAGTGAGGAACGTGAATGGAAGGGGGTTTCATTGAGTAAGGAGGTAATGTCAAAACAGGGAAAAAAGAAAAGCTTCAAATGGCTATAGATACGTTAGTAATGAGAATGCAATGGTATTGCTGAAGTTTCTCCATTTCTTCCATTGAATTTAGTTTTCCATCCCTATTGTTTGTTACACATTCTCAGCCTTAGCTATTGTTACACATATTCAACCTTATGTTACCTAATACCCAACCTAACCTCAGAGCTTTGCCTGGAGCTAATTCAAGCTTGGTTGATTAGGAAAAGTTTGGTAATAAGCTACATTACTCACTACATTATAGTAACAAATGAATACAAACAAAACTAAACAAAAACAAAATTGTTGTTTATACCTGTCAACAGATGTGGCAGGTTTTGGTTGCGAGGCCTAACATAACACACATACACAAAGGTTATATGAATTACACCACCTCAACAAACCTTCACTTACTCCTTCACAAAAAACAATACACTGTCATCAGAACAAACAAACCTCAATAAGTTGGTGTAACTTTACTGCCCCGGAAACATCTAGAAGCATCACCACCACCAAACCTAACCACCGAGACTTTGTTGGGGGAAACGTAACAAGTAAATGTCACCGCCATAACTGTCTTCTCGTCTACACACACACACATATACATCTTCACACATCCAATATACACCTCACTGTCCATATATTCTTAGGAATGTGGCTAAATAAACAAACCCATCGTAGAAAAATACCTGACATATTATTGTCACCGCCATAACTGTCTGGTCCACACACATACATACATACAAACACACATAATTACACATCCTATATACACCTCACTGTCCATTTCATCTTAGTAATGTGCCTAAATAAACAAACACATCGTAGAAAAATACCTGTGACATATTATTGACACCGCCATAACTGTCTGGTTCCACACACACACACATACATACATACAAACACACACACACACTACCCAACACACACCTCACTGTCCATACCATGCTAGGAAGGTGGTGGCTAAATAGATAAACACCCTAATGGAAATAAAATAGATATAAATAAAAGGTTGTGATATAATATTGACAGGATAATAATAATTTGTTATTCCCCTCGACACCTACCAACCCACCAGCCTCTGCTACCCGTGGCCATTTTAACACCATAATACCCTCCTTCAGCCACCTTATCTCTCCTTCAGGTACACCACGCCCTACCCTGCATGTGGAGGAATGTGTGTACCAACCTTTAAATTCAGCTTGAGTTCATTTATAGGTTGTTTTTTTTATGAGTATAGTGGGAACAGCTGACGGCGGCTCCCTTGACTCTTCTCTCACTCTGCGTGTTGCGTTGGGTACAGTGTTGCCAGCTCTGCTAACTCTACTTCACTAAATATCCCTTTAGAATTTCCCCTTTTTCCCTCAAGAATTCTCTGTGCCGAACATTGACGGTCTTTGAGGGGATCTTGTCATTGGGTAGAAATTTCCCTGCTTGCTCTAGTACAGTATCTATGTAATTTTCCCCGTGTGGCCTTCCAAATTCTCTAAAACAAGGATTTTTTTCTGTACCTGGCAAGACTGGTATTGGGTGAGACAAGTGAGTCTCCACAAGCACAAACCACCTACAGCACTTCTTTTAATGCAGCTCCATTTAAAGGGATTACTGATTGGTATATGTTGCTCAAATAGTCTCTAACAGTAAAGAAAGGCACCATCGAATAAAAATTTACAATTAAAAGTACGGATTGTATAAACTTTCAACATGACAATCACCGTCCTCTTTCATCATTATGCCATGATGATGGAAACTGTGTGCTGTAACATGTTTAGGCTTATTTCACGATAACTGAAATGGTGTAGAAGGATCTTATATGGTATATTATATAGCTATACTTCATGCAAAATAACCATATTGATGCAGTATATTAACTTCCACCTCATATTCATGTCATTTATGACCTTTAATTCTCATAATTAATTAAAAGCAGACCCCATAGTGCATAATTTACAACATTTATACTCTCAAATCCAAGCACGTACCGTTTCCCTCCCCAGTCACAGCCCATTCCTTCTATTAGTTACTTTTTGCCCCGTGCGTCAAAATTAATTCATTTTAGAGCCTTTGCAATAAATTATCTGGTAACTGTCAAAATTAAACTCCTGGTTGGCTATCCACTTTACAGGATATATTTCCTTGGCCTAGTCTATTCTCCCTATATATACTGCCACCCATAGGTTGGGAACCCCTAATGTAGATAAATAATAGCTGAAATTTACAGTTTGATCTACTACCCTGCTGAAGCATTGTGACTTGCCGGCCGGTGTGTGACATGACACTGTGTTAGTCTGCAAACACCTGCCAGCAGATTCCCAGAACCACCCTTGCCTTTGATCTCAAATACACACACACACACACATTAATATATTCAATTTCATCTTCTGCATGAACTCATGCATAAAAGCTACGAATAATGACCAGTCCTTGCTGGTGACAGGAAGGATGTCCGTGGGAGAGAAACATTACAAAAGCGGTCACTGCTTATACTAGTAGATGAGTAACTATGTGATGTGTTGTTTGTTTTGGGGTTCACGCATCAACATTATCATAATGAGAACAGTAGTTATTAGGCTACCCTTCACATACTGCTTGTAATTTCTTCTGTCACCTTTTTCATCGTCTACTGTAGGCTATAACTGTAGTCACCACATACGTATAGTTACATATAAACGTATTATATCTTATCCATGCGTTGTTATACATGTTGGTTTGGAGGATTGTGGCAAATAATCTCACCTTTCTAACCCATTAATAATATAGATCTGGTGAGATTGTACAGGTGCAACCAATAGTTAGTTAGTATCGTCAGTATAGCCTTTGGTGGATGGATGAAGATAAGAAGATGTCTGTGTGATTAGGGCCGTCACTACCCAAACAGCTTTACTATTCTTTGGGCGGGACCTTCACTACACAAGCATTTTTATTACTGGTCACAGGATCAATGGGTGTGAGGGGGACTATACCCACCATTCCCAGTCCCACATGGCACACAAACCCCAGAATCTCAGTTGAAATTTAGTACAGCACCACGGAATACCCATAATAAATGAAAGATGAAGATATACAGCATATAATATAGCAAACAATACGGACATTTCATTACACTAATATGGAGGAAAATAATTAAAGAATGTTAAACGGGTATAGTTAAACGTCTCAATCCCAGACTAATGTGGTGGAGGTATGAGGATAAAAAGTTGCTGCTTACACCACCTGCCCTCTCGTGGGAACCTGCCCACTGAAGTGAATAGATGACAGAAGGCTGGGAAAAACACTTGGCTCTTTGACATCCTACACCGCGTTCCTTTTTCTCTCTCCTGCCATTCCTCATTCCAGTGTACCCGAACCTTGAGATGACACTGTGACGTCACTGGCTAAACAAGTGAAGGGAAGGCAATAAAGCATGTTTTTAATGACGACTTTACCTCTTTTCCTCAATCTTTTGACGAAGTGACTGATCTATGTGCGGCGGTGATGGGGACAGTTATACCCAACTAGACTGAAAAGACAATACTAATACTATATATGTATGTTCTTTATTCTTCGAACACACAAAACGTATAGAATTTCCTGGATTTGTCATGTGTCCCAAACGTATAACACACACACATGCTCACAACACAACCAGCTCAGCTGAAGTCAAGGTTAGTAGAACACAAAGAAACTCACAGAAACCTACACGGGTGACTCATTACTACAAGGGAGTTATTACACTTTAATCACATCTCTCTCTTGGCAAGGACGAAACGTGGAAGGATTCACACGATTTGACCAACTTATTAATTCATACCAAAATGTTTCAGATTTTTTTTCCAAGAAAGTGACTGCTGCTGGATTTTATATGGTGGTGAAATGTATACTAAAATGTTTCAGATTTATTTTATTTTTATATTTTTTCAAGAAATTAAGTGACTGCTGCCGAATTTTATATTTTGGTGAAATGCATCTTGTTGGTTATCAGAGAACATAAAGTTATCGTTTTCTATATTTCTCATACCCCAAAATCACTCTAGCTCTTTGCTCTTTGTCCATTTTCCTGATTTTCAACAACCTTTATGATGGACACTTATAAAATTACTTACTTATCAGCTGACTCTCTCCTGACTATAAACACACAAAAGAAACATAAGTAACACAGACAGACTCATAACACTAATTTGACAAAGGCCTAGGTGTAATGTAGACCTATAAATAAGATCTACAAGTACCAGTATTGTAATATAAAATTATATATATGAACAACACCCGCGATTAAAAATGATATACATGTATACCTGTACAATACATATAGTTATTATAGTCTGCACTTCCTCGCTTCCTTATCACATTTCCTCCACCTTTGTTTCCTCTCCTTCCTCGTGGTAATTACAGCGCGGGGAAAAACCAGCGGGAGACTCACTCACTAAAGAAGATCACCCATGCACTCACTCACTGTCCGTCCTGAGAGAGTGAGGTAATAATATATACTGGGTAAATTGAGGCAAGAGGAAGCTAAGTATGGGTTTTGTTGCAGTGACCTCTGAGGTGTGAAGGCGAGAGGGTGGGTATATACGTAAGGGCATTATATATAGAGTGCCACATTATATATAGAGTGCCACATTATATAATTATAGAGTGCCACATTATATATAGTGTCACATTATATATAGAGTGCCACATTATAATATAATGTGGCACTCTATAATTATATTATAATTATAGAGTGCCAGGATTATCAGGAAAACTATATGCATCAACACTATATATCTCTAGCTATGTGGAGGGAAGTGATAGTGTTGCAATTGATAGATATACATGCAGGTTGTGTTGTGTAAGGAGGATTTATTAATTAGCCATTGAAAGTGAGTACTGCGTGCTGTTATGTTAATTAAGGGGGACAGTTTGTGTTGGTAAATCTGAATCCTACAAACTATTCCAAGCAACAACAGAACACCATCATATTTGCACTTCTGGTACTGTTTCCTAACACATATATATACTTTGGAGGAATCAAGGCACTCCAATGTAACAAGAGTGAATTACACCCTTAATGAGAATACTACAATTTTGTGATGGTAATAATAAACAATACTATTATTTTTTACCTTCGCCATAATGAGTGACAATATATTAAAGAGTAAGTTACTGTATATATAGGGAGGTATATTATTATTTTAAGGGGATATTATTTACTTTTGGTATTTTGGAGTGCCTTGATTCCTCCAAAGTATGCCAGCAGGAAACAGGGACCAACTTGACAAATATAATCGTGTCCTGTTGCTTGGAATTGTTTGGAGGAATCAGTTGCTCCAGATTTACCAACACTGTACACTCGCAATCCAAAATTTGTATCCAGGTCTTGTTGAAGTTTCGAATCATTTGACACACTAGTGAACCAATAAAACGCATATCCTGTTTCATATTTGCTGAAGCTCGCTTGATACTCGATCAGGCTATTCGAAATATGCCCGCTGGATACATAAGACGTCATCTGGTCGTCCAAGCGGAGGATTGGGGCGGCGGCGGTGAAGGGGCGGCGGCGGGGCGGCGGCGGCGGCGGCGGCGGGGCGGCGGCGGCGGCGGCGGGGCGGCGGCGGCGGCGGCGGCGGCGGCGGCGACAACGACGAAAAATAATAATAATAATAATAATAATAAATAAAAAAAAGTAATAAAAAAAAGTTAATTATTAAAAAAAAAAAATAATAAAAAAATATATGTATATTAAAATATATATATATATTATTATTAAAACAAAAATAAAAAAAACTAATTATTAAAAAACGACGGCGGCGGCGGCAGCAGCGGCGGCAGGGCGGCGGCGGGGCTGCGGCGGGGCGGCGGCGGGGCAGCGGTGGCGGTGGCGGAGGTGGCGGGGCGGCGGCGGCGGCGACGACAACGACGACGAAAAAAAATTAATAAATAAAAAATAATAATAATAATAAAAGTTAATTATTACAAAAAAAAATAATTAAAGTTAATTATTACAAAAAAAAATAATTAACAAAAAAATATATATATATTTAAAAATAAATATATATTATTAAAAACAAAATAATGATTACTAAAAAACGACGGCGGCGGTGGTGGCGGCGGCGGCGGCGGCGGGGCGGCGGTGGCGGCGGCGGGGCGGCGGTGGCGGCGGCGGTGGCGGTGGCGGTAGCGGCAACTAATAGGAACTCTACACCTGCTCTAATCTGTCATTGCTATACTTAAAGCCTTATTTGTGTTGCTATCGCTCTATTTTACAGCCTGTTGCACCTACAATTCATGTATTATTATACTATTAACTTACTTGTCATATCTTTAATGGCCGTCATATTTACTGCTATACTTCTCCTACCCTTCGGGCCTTTCTAAGCTGCCCGAATCGGTGGTCTGAGGCGAGCTTGGATGGGTACGTTGTTGGTCTTGGTTTCAGTGGCTGGCAGCAGGGTCCAACTTGGTGGATCGACGAATCCTTTTGTCCGACCAGAATAGTTCCGCTTGCTTTGGCTTGGTTTCACCCAAGCGAACTTCGTATCCGATTGACGTCCAGATGACGGCTATAATATAATATTTTTATTGCGAGTGTACGTACAGTTGGACACAGGAATGGGTGGTACAGCCCAGGTGAAAGATACTTGTCCCATTTGAGTAACCAGTGTCTATTATCAGGTACTTGCTTTTTATTACCATCCTCAATACTGACTTCTGCCCCTGATGTATGTCTCCTATTTGGTACTAAGGAACTTGATATTGGCAGAAATTGACCATCTTTCCCTTGGGCTGTACCACCCATTCATGTGTCCAACTGTACCATCCCCTTAATAAACTGACCTTGGATGATGGGAAGTAACTGGACGAAAGTTTCTCATCAAGTACCATAAAGGGACCCTGTGATGTGTATATAGTATTGAAGATTAACGAGTCCTTCAAATACTGCCACGAAACACCACCTATATAGGAAGGATGTTGTTTCGTGGCATGGTTAGGTGGAATCAGAAGCCTCAATTTTCATACACGATCACAGCTAGGGTCCTTAAACGTGAAATATGAAGACAAAAACAAAAAAAGAGAAGAGATTGATTTAAAAAAAGAAGTAAGAAAAGAGGAGGAAAGAAAATAATAATAATAATAATAATAATAATAATAATAATAATAATAATACAAGAACATCAGGAAGTTTATATTTACCCAAAATCTGCTGATAAATGATGAGCTGCATGTGTTTTTGGTGTGACGGAAACTTTCTTTAATTGGTCTCTGTAAGATTAAGGGGGTGTAGGAATAGGGGGACAGGCCTGGGGGGGTTTGGGGGGTGCAGGGGTAGGGGGACAGGCTTGGGGGGGTGGGGGGTTTGGGGGGTGCAGGGGTAGGAATAGGGGAACAGGCTTTCTACCCACCCCAAGCCTGTCCCCCTATTCCCGCACCCCCCAGTCCACCCCAAAGCCTGTCCCCTACTCCCACCCCCCCTTAAAAAACAAAAATTAATAGTAGTGATAGGACACCTGCAGGGCCCACAGGCTGCTTGTTATTGATTTGTTTGAGTTGGTAACACTGCTGGTGGAGGGCGAAGATATAAATATTAGGCTTAAAACTTTATTATACAGGTGAGCCACTACGAGACTAAAGAATGATTGAGGATGACAGCAGCAGAAGACCATCGATCTTGCTATAGGCCTGTTGCTCGAAATTAGACGAAGGAGAAAAGGATAGAGTAATAAAGGATAATTATAGGAAATAGAGGAAAACAAAGCTAGGATGCAGTTGAAGATTGGAATGAATAGATGTTTTAGAAATATCTTCCCAGAATAATAATAATAATAATAATAATAATAATAATAATAATAATAATATGACCATGAAATGATAATGTAACAGAGTGAATGGTTTGACTAGACTAAAGAGAGAGAGAGAGAGAGAGTGAGAGAGGGAGTGGCTTACATGGCAGGGAGGAGACATTGTGGTAATTAACTATTTTGCAGTGATAATCATAACAAGAGAACAGAGGAATGGGGAAGGGGAGGGTGTATGGGAAAGGGGGGGAGGGAAGTGACATTGAGAGAGAGAGAGAGAGAGAGAGAGAGAGAGAGAGAGAGAGAGAGAGAGAGAGAGAGAGAGAGTGGGGAGGGGGGCGTGGAATGGAGGAGAAATTTGGAGAGAATGAATGATTGAGAGAGAGTAAACGACGACTCAAGAAAGAAGGATAAACTGAGAGACAGATAAATACGAAATGAGTAAAGAGGAAAGATAAAGAGAGAGTGTTTGTGTGTTTGGTGTGTGTTTGTGTGATGTGTGTTTGTGTGTTTGGTGAGGACATGTATAGTGAGTGTGTGTGTGGAAGGAATTAAGGAGAAAGTTTCTTTTAGGTAAATTGGAGTGCCTCGTTTCCTCCAAAGTATGCCAGGAAACAGGACCATATGAACAAAAATAATGGTGTTCTGTTGCTTGGAATTGTGTGGAGGAATCATTTGCTTAAGATTTACCAAGGATAAGGAATAAATGGATGTATGTACGTATGTATAGGTGTTGGTGTATTGAGGGGGAAGGAAAAGGAGTTGGTGAAGAGTGTGTGTGTGTGTGTGTGTGTGTGCATGGTACGCGAGAAGGTAGAATGTGTGTGTGTGTGTGCATGGTAGAGGAGAAGGTAGAATGTGTGTAGTGCATGTGAAGTGAAAAAAAGAAAATTGAAGTGAGGAAAAGTGTTTTAGAAAATGAGGTGCATGAGGAATGATAGAGTATTAATAATAGAGGAGGTTTGATGGTGGAGGAGGGGAAGGATGGTGAGGAGAGAGGAGCTGTACAGTAGGTAGACAGTATTGGGGGTGAGGGGAGAAGGGTTGGGTATAGCGTGTGTGATTGAGGGGAAAATGAGGGTGAGAAGTGGATAAGGAATGGACTGGAAGGGAGGGAAGAAGAGTGTGGAGGAGGAAAGGAGGGAGGGAGGGAGGAAGGGAAGAAGTGTGTAAAGGATGAAAGGAGGTGAGGGCCTGATAAAGGAACACGAGAGTTGCATGAGTGGGGGTGTATGGAGGAGTGAAGGTAAGGGTTGAGGGGAGGAAAGATGAAGGGAGGGGGTCAACTGAATGAGAAGGTAGGAGTGAAGGAAGGGGGAAATGGGGGGTGGGGAAGACGAGTGTGGTAAGGGAATAAGGATGGGGGGACAACTGCATGAGAGGGGGGGGGGGGTATAGGAGTGAAGGTAACACACGAAGGAAGGAAGGACTCCAAGAAAGAAGGTGGAGTATATATAAGTAAGGTATGGAGCCACAGAGCACCAGTCTCCACCCTCCTCCATCCCTATATACATACACTTCCCTCTCTTCCTGACGATGGCTGCTTCTAAGGTAGAGTTGTTGGGTTTAGTTAGTGGGGGTGTTGGGCCATGTTCTCTCGTTGGTAAAAAGTAATAATTCCTCTAAACTAAACTATACGTGGGGGTTGTTGGGCCATGTTCTCACGTTGGTAAAAATTAATTATGAGAGCTATATTAATTCCTCTAAAGTTAAACTAAACTATACGTGGGGGTTGTTGGGCCATGTTCTCTCGTTGGTAAAAAAATAATTATGAGAGCTTTATTAATTCCTCTAAACTAAACTATACGTGACGAAAGAGAAGAAGAGTAGAGTGTTAATGGTTAAATTTTGATCAAGTGCATGCCATGGTTTCTCCAATTTCAACAGGATACCATTATATTTATTCATTCATTGGTTCTGTTTCCTGACCTACAGTATATGTCTTTGGAGGAATCAAGGCATTCCAATGTTGCACCAAAAGTATTATAGGACAGAGTTACTTACATATTAATTGTAAGTAACATAAGTAAAATAAGTAAAAATTTAATAAGTAAATTAAAATATAAGCCAGTTAAATCAGGATAGATTTTGTTGTTGTTTTTGTGGTAAATTGGAGGACTACTGAATCCTCCAAAGAATATCACGAAACAGATCCCCAATGAGTAACGATGAAGTTGTTGTTGGTTGATTTGTTTCCTGGGATGGTTTGGAGGAATCAGTAGCACTCCAGTTTACCGAAGAGAATAAATTTAGTTCCTCCCTTAATTAAGGACCCTGTGTTCGTGTATGAAAATTGGAGGCTTCTGATTCCTCTTGACTATGCCATGAAACAAGCTCCTTCCATATAATTGGTGTTTCGTGGCAATATTTGAAGGACTCACTAACCACCAATTTTCTGACTACATCAAAGGGTCCTTAAAATGATCTCGGAACAGTGCAGAAATTATGTCCCGTGACTGAACACCTCCACGCTCACTGCTTTGTCACGCTCCTCCCATATACAGAAAAACACGTCATTATCACATCACACATACACACACACACACACACACACACACACGGTTATTTGACTGTGACTGAACACAAGGCCACTAGAATATATACTAGTCTATTGGTTTTGTCTGTACTGTACTCATACCATTCTTCTTCTCCTTCAGGTTGTGTTACTGACGGTACTGGTGGTGGTGGTGACTGCTGTGTTGTCTGTACCTCAGTTCGCCAGGGACCCACACACTTCAGTGGTAAGATAATAGTAAGGGGGTGTGCATTCTCTCCCCACCACCACCCACACTTACATATTATCACCCATCCCTTACCTTATCAACCACATTTCCACCACATTATCCTCCCTCAACAACCCCATCCTCTCCCCACCATAACCCATGCATACTTACATCTCCCCCATTCCCCCATTCCCACCTCACAACACATTTACTTTCCCCTCACTTCCCTTCATTCCCATCTCACCACACCTCTACCTTCCCTTCACCCTTCACCTCCCACCTCACCTCACCACACTTCTACTTTCCCCTCAATTCCCTTCATTCCCATCTCACCACACATCTGCCTTCCCTTCACCCTCCACCTCCCACCTCACTTCACTACATCCTGACCTCCCTCACTTCATACAGCCACGGTACGAGTTCGGATACGAGGTCAACGCCCCAGAGTACGGCAACGACTTCGCCCACGCAGAGAGGCGAGACGGGCCGGACACCTCGGGGCAATACCGCGTCCTCCTCCCTGACGGCCGCATCCAGGTGGTCACATATACCGTCAGTGGAGACTCGGGTTACGTGGCTGAAGTCTCCTACCAGTGATGTCATGTGCACCAACACTTAACTCCTTATTCTCTCCTTAGTCTAGTCTGTATAATAATAATATCTTTCTTCTTTATTATAACCTCCACCTCCACCTATATATACTTTTTCTTTCTTAGTCTAGTCTGTATAATAATAACATATTTCGACTTCATAACCTCCACTCCTCCTCTGATAGTCTATAGTCTGTGTAATAATAACATTTTTCGACTTCATAACCTTCACTTCCACCTACTCTTTTTTTGTTAGTCTAGTTTGTATAATAGAGAAATTTCTCGACTTCGTAACCTCCAACTCCTCCTTTGTTAGTCTAGTAACTCTAGTCTGTAAAATAATAATATTTCTCAACTTGGTACTTATGTAGTGATACGTTTAGATATATTGTCTTATATAGAACAGCGGGTACATTTTCCAGTCTGTCTTCAGCTGTAATAATTCTAACCTTCTACAGCTGTATACAAAATAACTTCTTCAGCAGTAGTACAAATAACTTCGGCTGCTTTAAAAAAAATTACATTATTGATATAAGTGTATATGTGTTTTTAGTATCCCTTGACAATTTATGTATTATTAAAACGCCTGAACACACACAAATCACCTTCTCTATACAACTTGTGCCGGGATGGTAACAGTGGTGAAAATTATTAGCCATTACCCCCTCACTAAAAACAAAGTATAAATACAAGTAAGTATCTTGAAGGAAAAGAAGGATGTGAGTATACAGGAGGGAATACCGAAGACAGCAGCAGCAGCAGGACTTTCCATAGATGAGTCGTGCATGGATGGACATGAAGTAACAATTAAGACGTGGGGTAGAACAGCAGGGAGGCAAAATTTATACCTCTGGGAGAAACACTACATCATGGGTATTATTGGACAGAGATGTAATAAGAGCAAACAAATGAGAGGCAGACAAAAAAAAAATAAAAAAATAAAAAGGAGGAGCCACGCAACACAGAAGAGTATCAAAGGCAGAAAATAGTTTGTCAGGAAAATCATAATACTCTTTAGGAAACTCATCTATATCTGGCTGGTAAACATTCCAATCTATCAAGGTAAGATCATTGCGTGAGGTGACAAACATTACACTCTCTACCCTATAATGTTTATCACCATCCATCCATCACCTTGGCTGGACTACAATAAATATTATGAAACATTGATTCTGATCACCTACTTCACTTTTTGTCTTACCTATACCACACTACTACTACTACCTTAATTAACTATACCTACCACACTACTACTACTACTACTACTACCTTAATTAACTATACCTACCACACTACTACTACTACTACTACTACCTTAATTAACTATACCTACCACACTACTACTACTACTACTACTACCTTAATTAACTATACCTACCACACTACTACTACTACTACTACTACCTTAATTAACTATACCTACCACACTACTACTACTACTACTACTACCTTAATTAACTATACCTACCACACTACTACTACTACTACTACTACCTTAATTAACTATACCTACCACACTACTACTACTACTACTACTACCTTAATTAACTATACCTACCACACTACTACTACTACTACTACCTAATTTAACTTACCTACCACCACCACTACTACTACCCTGCCTTATCTATACCATGACCATCACTATACCACCACTACCCTGCTTTTGTCTCCCATTACTACCCTGCCACCCTGCCTTATATCCCACCAACTTGACCCTGCCTACACCTACATACTTATATACACCACGACCATACTTACTCTTTTATAACTATCATCATTACTCTCTCTTGCTTTACCTATCAACAATCCCTTGCTCTAAACATGCTTCAGGGGGTGTGGGAGTAGGGGACAGGCTTGGGGTTGGTAGAAAGCATGTCCCCCTATTCCTGCACCCCCCTAACCCCCTCCCCCCCCCAAAAAAAAAAAAGCCTGTCCCCCTATTCCCACACCCCCTTAAATTAATTTCATATAATATACTCTATGAAACAAAAAATCCAAGCACCTAGATTCATTCATACAAACAGGAAACTGAATAATTATGCTGCCTGTCGTACCGAGGCATCAAACTGATAGGCGTAATTTCCTGGAATTTACAGTACGTTATGAAGAGTATATATATATATGATCAGTGACTCAACACACTGTAAGAATTATCAATGATGCATTAAATTAACAAAATTATTAAATACTGTACGAAGTAAATAGATACATGTATATGAATAAATATATAATATATCTGTACTATATATACGTGTATGTATGTGTGTGTGTGTATGTATGTGTGTGTGTGTGTATGTGTATGTGTGTGTGTGTGTATGTGTGTGTGTGTGTGTTGAAGACCAAGAAAGAGACTCAGATCCACGGATAAAAATACCTGATTAGATGACTGCATGTGTGACTTCTGGTGACGTCACATGATAAGGTATCGAGATAAAATGTTGTATTTCCGGAGTTGCCAGCTATTGTATATAATGCACTCTGTCTCCCCATCGCGTCCTCCTTATCTTAACTATATATAACGGTCACCGGAAATAATAATAATAATGTTACAGTATTGAATATTGCTTTATGATTTATGCCTGATCCCCGGAAAATTGTATTGAGGAAAAAGGAAGACCACACTAAACTCAGAAGACCCCATTAAGGCGAGGACGTACAGTTGGACACATGAATGGGTGGTACAGCCCAAGTGAAAGATGGTCTATTTCTCCCAATATCAAGTTCCTTTAGTGCTAAATAGGAGATATACATCAGGGGCAGAAGTCAGTATTGAGGATGGTAATAAAAAGCAAGTACCTGATAATAGACACTGGTTACTCAAATGGGACAAGTATCTTTCACCTGGGCTGTACCACCCATTCATGTGTCCAACTGTGCACTGGCGGTCAGAAATTGTGTCCCAATCCCCTGGCAAAATTAATAACTTTGAAGATTCGAACAACTGCATGTGCGTCTCCCTACAACACACAGTAGTTCGAATCCCTACAACACACAGTAGTTCGAATCCCTACAACACACAGTAGTTCGAATCCCTACAACACACAATAGTTCGAATCCCTACAACACACAATAGTTCGAATCCCTACAACACACAATAGTTCGAATCTCTACAATACACAGTAGTTCGAATCTCTACAACACACAGTAGTTCGAATCTCTACAACACACAGTAGTTCGAATCTCTACAACACACAGTAGTTCGAATCTCTACAACACACAGTAGTTCGAATCTCTACAACACACAGTAGTTCGAATCCCTACAACACACAGTAGTTCGAATCATCAAAGCTCAGTTAGTTGCATGGGATTCATCATACCAAAGAATCAGGACACTATTTCTGACCGCGAGTGTACAGCAAACATGACGGAAGTAAATGGAAAGGAAGGACAGTTGTAGAATTGAAAGGTAGTGGAACGGGCCCGAAGTTGCGCCAAATCCCTAAAGGGGGGCATCAAACTATAGCTCCGCGTAAGGACAAGTGATATCTCTTGACCTTGGCTCCGAGTACGAGGTTTTTCGTGGGACTGGCGGAAGTGTGTGTACTGTACAGTACCCCATACAAGGCAGCGAAGCAAGACGGATCCTTATTTTCTCTTTTGAGTTTGAACATTATTTTTTTATTCGCAGCTTTTATACTATAACATATATAATGTTATTGTTTATTAACGTTGTTACCGCAGTAAAACTCTACGTCAAATATACATAAATAACATCGTACAAAAATGACTTGGAGCGGTAAAAACATCTACGATTAATTATTATTTATACACAATGCAACTCTAAGATACAGTCACGTCCTATCAACCAACATCTTTGAATGAAATGGACTCTATAAATTATGTATCATTATCATGATAATTGGCGAATTTTTTTAATAGTACAGTAAAATTTGGTGTATATATTCGAGTCGGGTACTTATATGTATTGGGGTCATGAGGTGGAACACACACAAAGGTAGCATCAGGGCCAAAGCCAGTAGGGTCCTGGGATTCTTGTGCAGGAACCTCAGTAGGTGTAACACAGACATCAAAATTATTGCGTATAACACTTTCGTTCAACCACACTTAGAGTATTGTGACACCGTCTGAGACCCACACACTTACAATAATATCAAGAAATTAGAGTCCATACAAAACAAAACTGCAAGATGGGCCAGACGTGATTACAGACACACTACATCAGTCACTTTGCTTAAACAAGACACAAAACTAGACCCATTGGCAACAAGAAGACAAATACACAGACAACAGATGATATACAAAATCACAAACAAGTTAGTTGACATAGACAAAGACACATATCTACACCCTACAAGTATACGGTCCACTAGAGGCAGCCACAACTTAAAATACCATACATACCAGACAAGCACTGATATATTTAGGCACTCATTCTTTCCCCGTAGCATCCAAGAGTGGAATCATCTCCCATCTCATATAGTTAACAGCCCCACTCTTGACACTTTTAGAAATAGGATCACCAATCATTACCTCCCCAATCCTAATCCTCAACCCTCATCCTAACCCCCTTCCTAATCCTACCCTGGATCCCTAAATCCCCCGCACAACCCCCGCATATTATGCTGCCCACGAGCAGCCCTCTGCGGGACCTTAAACTTGAACTTGATTTATGTATGTTGCGCATCATGGATGTATCTTGTTTGCCCAGTGCCCACTACCTGTGTGAACATGGTCGGCCTGGCGAGCTTAACGAGCTGCCCGCCCTCAGTGCCCCTCACTGTACTATAGGGTTTTGGTGTGTTTGGACGTCGTCCTGCAGGTTGGTTTCTACATACAATTTGTTGTAGTGATATAGACAGTTGATGAGTGATTATTTATATTATTGTGGTGCATTATAGTAACATTAACATGGGTGGGCAAAGTTTAGGTTCAGTGTTATTGTTGACAGACGGAGGAGGTACAGCTCAGCCGGACTGGATTAGGATGGGATTTTATTACTGGGATTCGAAGGATATTGCTGTGGGCCACTGAAGTGAGTACTTTTGTGAAGTGATTATATGGTTTGACTTGATAATTGTGTGATAATTAAGTGTATTTCTGATTGGGGAACGTTAGTGAAGATATGGTGTATTTGTAATTGTATTGTAATAATTATTGTATTTGTATTTGTATTTGTAATTGTATTGTATTGTACTATTTTTATGCAGGTTATAAGTACGTACTTCATGTCTGAAACTTGATGTTGTGAGAGAATTATGTGTTTAGGGTTTGGAATGCATTTATCTTTTTTCTCTGTATGTGATGTTGGCGTTTGCTAAGTATACGTTGTATTACAGGTCGAAACATTCTACAACCAATAAAGAAAAGTTACGATCTGTGGTTGCTGTCTTTTTCGGATGCCCAGTACAAATAATGCGAAACAATGGCTTTTAAGATGGAAATTTTGTGTTTGTTAATATGGAGCAACTGCATGAAACCTCCAAACTATTCCAAGCAACAGAACACCATTTATTTTTGTTGATCTGGTCCTGCTGTTTCCTGGCATACCTTGAAGGAATCAAGACACTCCAATGTAACAAAAGAAAATTACCCTCTTAATATATATATATATATAATATTAAAATTCTATTTGCCTATAAGAGCTTACTCCTTTTAGAAACGCGCGCGCGAGAGAGATTGTGTGTGTGTAGGTGTGTGTGTGTTATTCCCCAGAGATAACGATAACTCAGTTGCCATGTTTCTTAATTGTTATTATAGTGATTATATAGAGCCAAGGGAAGTGTATAAAGCTTTCAGTACTATACCAGATTCCACATCACCACTAACCAACCAACCATCCAAACACATCCATCCAAACAAACACACCAACTAACTAACCATCCAACGACACCAACTAACCAACCAACCAACCAACCAACCAAACACACTAACCAACTAACCACACACAACCACAACTAACCAACCACACCAACTACCCAACTAACTAACCAACTAACCAACCACCCAAACACACCAGCTAATCACCTCACATTCAGCAGGAGTCATTATTACACAGTATGTATTATAGCATTTAAGTTCAGTTGGTGATAGGCATAATTATTAGACATGGAAATATTATAACTTTCATATTAAAATACTTCATGCCCATTAATTCATTTATAAAACATTGCATTCTGAAAACTTCGAGTCGAAAACAAATTATGGACAAACGCTTGACTATTACCTTTAAATATAGTTACTATTTAACTGTCTCTGTGGAAAGGAATAGATGGGCATGGAAGGAAGGGAGCAAGAATAGTATGGATGACTGGAAAGATTGGTATTGTAAAGTATGCATGGGTCTGCGCACATGCTCCGGTAAATGCGCAGACCAAAGTAGGAAAGGAGAAAATGAAAGAGTTTTGGAATGAATTAATTGATTGCCAGAGGAAGTTTGAGAGTGGGAGGAGGATAGTGATGATAGTAGATATAGATAGATAGATAGATAGATAGTTTATTGACCACAAACAAAATACAAATTTTTACAAATTTAGACATGAATGGGAAAGTAGGGAATGAGAGAAGAGGAAATGTAGTAGGCAAGTGGGGTGTGAATGGAATAAATGAGAATGGTGACTGCCTGGTGGATCTGTGTGCCGAGGCGGGGTTGTTCCTCGCCAACACCTGCTTCGAGCACAAACTGATCCACAGGTACACGTGGAAGAGGAGAGATGAAAGGGGTGAGCAGATGAGTCTGATTGATTATGTAGCTGCGGATGACACTGTGCTGATGGCTGAGAGTGAAAGGAATTTACAGAGAGTGGTGGACGAATATCAGTCTGTATGTAAACGAAGGAAACTGAAGGTGAATGTGGGTAAAAGTAAAGTGATGGTGTTTGAAAGAGCAGAAACTGAAGTGATTGACTTTGCTACACCTGGGACGAAGTGTGAGATAACTCTCAGGGGTGAGAGGATGGAGGAAGTGAAGGAGTTTAAGTACCTGGGGACAGTTATGTGTAAACATGGAAGTATGAAAAGAGAAATAAGGGAGAGAGCAATGAAGGGTAGACAAGTCATGGGATCACTGGGGAGGATAATGAAAGGTAGAAGTGTGAGTATGGAAGTGAAAAGGGAACTACGAAATAGTATAATCCTGCCAACACTGACATATACGTCGGAGACATGGACATGGAGTAGGGCTCATCAGTCAAGAATAGGTGCTGTGGAAATGAGTTACTTGAGAGGTACATGTGGACTGACAAGGTGGGATGGAGAAAGTAATGAGAGTGTGTATAAGAGATGTGGTATGAGTGAGAAGGCAATTGGTATTGAGTGTGGAGTGGTTGAGAGAGTGAAACGTAATACTCTGAGGTGGTTTGTACATGTAGAGAGAATGCAAGGTGAGGAGTTTGTAAAGAAGGTGTATGGAAGTGAAGTTGTGGGATGTGGTGTGAGAGGCAGACCACCAGTTAGATGGCAGAACAGAGTGGAAGAGTATGTAAAGGAAAGAAACATGATGGGGAGGGGAGGGCTGGACCGAGTGAGGAGGGAGTGTTTGAACAGGGAAGACTGGAGACTTTTCTGCCGTGGCCACCTCCTTGGGGGGAGATCCCGGAGGGAACGAGGCGTCAGAGCTATAGATAGATAGATAGACTGTCTTTGTTAAATATTAATTTTCTATGATGCGCTCTATTAATTTTGTGTCTGTATATGTTCTAGATCTAACTGGTACGGCATCGTTCATTATCATAAACAAGGAATATATATAGGCGGCAACACTGCTATTCTGCTAACCAACCATCCATACAAAATGTGCGAAGGCGACTTGGGCCAGCTGTGTGAGTGTTGTTGTTGCCTCTGTGACAGCGATTGTGACTGTTTGGACTGCTGCTGTGACTGCGATGGTGACTGTTTGGACTTCTGCTGTGGGAATGCTAACTGTATAAGGGGTGGGGGTATGCACAGTTCGACCCCTTGCTGGGATTCTATCTGTGACTGCATCTGCCCCGATGAAGGTACAGTATAGCATTAGCTCTCTTGGTTCACCTGCAGATAAAACTACACTAATGAGGGTATATTAATTAGTAATTCTCTTGGTTCACCTGATAAAAACTACATTAATGAAGGTATATTAATTAGTAACTCTTGGTTCATCTGATAAAAACTACAGTAATTAGGGTATATTAATTAGTAACTCTCTTGGTTAACTTTCTTGGTCCACCTGAAGAAAAAAACTACACTAATGAAGATATATTAGTAACTCTCTTGATTAACCTGTTAGTCTATATACCATCTCTACTCTAGTTGGCTGGTGCAGGTATTATATATTTTAATTATATTTCCAAAGGACACTAATTCCTCCCATCTGTGCCACGTAACAGCAGCTACAAAGGGAAATTGTGTCTTGCTAGAATTTAGGGGACTCGATCGGTAACCTCCAATTCACTGGCAGCATCAGAGGCACAAATAAATTAACCGCTTCACCCAGGGTCTTTCTCTACAAGTCGAATACCCCGTAAAGGGAAGTATTGCCTGCGGAGACGTGGGCAGTACTTCAAGAGTTTTGGCGTACCTTCGGGCCCAGCTAATCCTTTTCAGTTTTTCATGTATCCCTCCGTTCCTTCTCTTTCCTTTGTATAAGATAATGAAGTGGTTTCTAGAGAATGCTATTTATAAAAAAAAAAAATCTGATCCTACCAACACGTATAGAACATCAGTCTCTTGGCCAAAAGGGATCTATAGCCGTAGCCTATATACACCGAGGGTAGGTGGGTTGCCCGATAACTTGCCTTATCTAGGTAAACAAATAAGATAACACATATGTACCCTTCCGCCCAATACGTGTACACCTCACCTCACCCATCTACCCCAAAGTGATTCTCTGATCCGAGGCACAACAATCAACAACATGCATCTCTACCAACCACGTATTCCCCAAACGCCGTTGTTCGGACCTCGTCGGTTGGTAGAGTTTCACATTGTGCCTCAGATCAAGACAGAAGAACTATTGATTGATAACCAGTGTATTGTATCTAGAATTGTATCTTATTTTAACTCCCTTACTCTTCGAGTGCCAATCCAATAAGACTTTTTTAGTAATGGTTGGTTAAAATAAACTAGGATTAGATAATATTGATCTATATTGAATTTGCATTAATTTCGCCAAATTGTTGTTACTTGTAAATATGATTAGACTATGATTAATGAATCCGTTTCCCTCTAAATACCGGTGAAAATAAGTTACTAGAGAAGAGAGTGTGGTCTGATGTGGGATGGGGATAATACTGTAATAACAATGCATAAGAAAGGTGCATGTGGTTTGGCTGATAATTGAAAAGATAGTCGGTGCTGAGTGTGAGTTTTGTGAGGTGTGTATGTGAGTGAGGTGAGGGCCCGGGTGTGTGAAGCAGATTAATTAGATTACTGGCAAGCAGATGGGTAAACATAGTGGATTAGTACAGGAAGAAAACATGAATGAAAGAGGAGGGCTTGACCAACCGAGAATGGAGTGCTGGGAATAGATATCTGGTGACTCTTCAGCCGTGGCCACTCCTTTGAGGGGCAGAGGGCCAGAGAGTTCCAGAAGAGAAAATGGTGACGGAGCTATAGTGTAGATAGATATTTGTACAAAAATGTGTGTTTTATGTTTTGTTAGACACTTTCTATCCCCGGTACTGATTAATTTGTATATGTTTTTGTACTGCAGATTCGAAAAAGAGAAAGAAGAAGAAGAATAAAGAACATGAAGTGGTGACGACGCAGCCAGGCCGAGTCACTACTGACCTCTGACTCTGTGTGTTGGGTTTGCTCCAAGTTTTCTACACTCTATATAATTATACTCAACGACATTCAAATGTAGCTGACGGTCGTATACAGATAATTTAATCCTATACCGTACTATTAAATCTTCTGAAAACACAATTCCAATGTTAACAAACTACCAAAAGGTTAAGAGTCCAAAAGATACTCTAGATTCGCCGGGTAAACGGGTATTGACAAGAACCCAGCAGTGGTTCGATATAAAATGTTTCTTGTAGTAAATATAAGTAATTGAAGTCTATTTACCTCTTTAATATTTTGATAGATAGCTAAACTATATTCCAAATTGAGACTTGCTGCAATAAGGTGGTTTATAAAGATTAATAAAGCCAAATTCAGTCATTGAAACGGTCATAAATTATTTTATTTTGTGTTCAAACTACACATTTTTTGGAAGTGAAATTCCAGTTGATGCATAACGAGCGAATGAATGTTTGGGCAGGTCACGAAATGATGTCATTGACTAATATGCATAAAATATTGAAACAAGAACATGAAGGAAAACCCTTCAAAAGCTCCGGCTCTTAATGATTCAAGTGAAATGAGTGAGTGAGTTGAACCCCCTTTTTAGAAATGGTCGACCCAAGAAGAATGAGTGAGTGAGTGAGTGAGTTGAAGCTCTTTTAAGAAGTTGTCGCCCCAAGAACAAGAACAAGAACAAGAACAATAATTACGATAAGACCGTGAGCTCTTGGCTGAGGCCGGAGCTAAAAATGGTTGCCGAATTTCCATTACACCCAAATTGCCGACCGAGATTGATTATGTTGCTATCATTAATTATGCCTACATATTGTTAAGTACAGTATTTAAAGGTTCTAAAATAGTATTAAATATTTCTATGACAAAGAGAATTAAGGTATACAACAACCAATTATTGGAATGGGTTCTGTAGCCATTATGCAGGAAATTGTAGGTAGCGCCAAGGATGAGAAACAGTACTCATCCTTGGGTAGCGCAGGGGTATAGGGTATAGGATAGGGAGCATTGACCTGTATACAAGGTCAGTGGTATAGGGAGACTGAGTTAGCTTGGTTTCCCAAAGGCAGGAAATTAAATTGCTTCTTTACGGTGGACTGAAAACATGTTTACTTCTTTATAAAGTTGCTAAATAATTTACAACCCTTGAAGGATTATTCCCATATTTTATTTTATTTCAATATATTAGAAATGTATGTGTACTTAGATTCTAGTATGAAAATAAAAGCATTTTGCTTCAATGGCAGTTTCATAAATCCCTGCATTACAGAACTCATATCATATGGAAACCAAATTGCAGTGCATTGAAATATATCCTATAGATATACAGATCTATCTACTCTCGGAAGCAGATGCTACAAGAAACTAAAATACGAAAAGTTAAGCATCATAAATACAAAAACAATATGTAATAAACAAAAATGCATTGCCAAAACGAACATGCATCTGTTTGTGGTAAAACAGAAGTCAGAATCATTACGTACTATACTTAACATCATTAATATGCAAACAATTATTTAGATTTATTAAGCTAGGTTTACACATATACTAATAAGCTCCCGATGTCACTACGAATATGTAAAATTATGAATGAAATCCTTATTCAGGTCCTACAGTACCTCGGTGATTTGGGTGTTGCGACGGCAGTTTGTGTCGCACCAAGAAGAGTTGGTCAATATCCCAATTTCTTGTGATGGATGCAGAATAAAATAAAGTCATAGGTGAACAGCAGCGGCACCTACGGCTCCTTCCCGTGGTATTGTGTTGCACTGCAGGGAAATAAATACGTTGCGGTACACCCCCGACCGCTAGACGACCATGCAAACACCTCGGAAACATCACCAGTGATGTATCTTGGGACATACTTCCGATATACAAATTCATACACATTTGTATATAGTTTAATGTCAGGGGTGGTACGGGGATAAGTCGTAGATATGCAGTAAGTCTGGAAGTATCCTCTGGGATAATCGTGAATGAAATGCTATAGTTTGGGATTATTACATTAACATTTTCTGTAGAGTATAAGTTCAAAGAACACACACAGACGGTTGTATTTCTTTATATGTTTTATGTTTCGATCAAATATTTCAACAACCTTATGCGAGTTGGAGGTTTCCTAATAGTTCACAATGTAACTATTCCCAGAAAAAATAAATTGTTGTAGAAGTCATTATGTAGTAGCATCTCAGTGTTTATAGGGTTAAATTTAACATCTTGGAATGTACACCCAAACTTCCATTTAATGTAAGCTGGTACACCCGTGCCATTCCACGACGTGTACAGCTGGCGAAAAAACGTTAACATGACCATTATAAATAAGTTGTGCCAGTGTCGCCGGTGAATCCAGGGACTTCCCTGGAACATTCGTGATATACTACCGGTCCACCGCAGTACGGCCAGTACCAGCTGTGGATGGTCGTAGCAACAGATAAAAATCGGAAATTCGGCTCGCAGGTCCCCAATTTTTGTCGGTATGTTTATTCATGATGGCTTCGGGAGCTTATTCACTTATGTGTAAACTAGGTTTTATACTCTTACCTATACATCACGGCCCATTCTTCCACAAACATCATAGATATGTGTCTACGAGACCCTGTATCGGGGATGGGTCGACACTGGGTATAAAATTAGTTTGCGTTGCTTCTCGTGCAAAGGACAAGAAAACCTGTTCTAGTGTTGTGTCTGAGGCGGCGTAAACCTCCACTATGTTGTCTTCTGTTTTAAGTCCCTCCATCACTGTGAAGAGCTGACCCCAAGCCACACTGCTGGGTATACGGTACGCCACCATGCCCTGTGTTGATATGGGGAAATTATAGGTCATTGTAATGTATGCACAATCAACAAGAAAAGTCAGTTGCATTAAATCCCCTTGGGTGTCTTGCCAGTGTAAGTCAGGTATATTTTTCTGGAGTTATTTATGAAAGTAAAGAATTCAGAAAGAGGATGACTGAGCCATGTCTACTTCTCATCTAAAGTGAACAATATAAGTAACTAGCATCTGTATGTTTAGTGATATGAGTGCTGACAAACAAGCAGATTTGACTTTTGCTAACACCAGACTTACCCTATGCTGGTCAGTGATGACGGCACCTGACAGGTTATGAGTGATGGTATTTTGTAGTTCTGACACCTTCCTCGTGTATTCCTGCTCGTCAACTTCTTTGT
The DNA here is from genome assembly GCA_034508575.1 of Petrolisthes manimaculis. Classification (NCBI taxonomy): domain Eukaryota; kingdom Metazoa; phylum Arthropoda; class Malacostraca; order Decapoda; family Porcellanidae; genus Petrolisthes; species Petrolisthes manimaculis. The sequence continues at coordinate 242,730 of JAWZYT010000108.1, read as the reverse complement.
CAGTGCTGAAGCCATGTGTCTTTAGCTTGATCTGGAGGCTGTACCCTTGGCCATATTTTGCCTTGAGGTGAGCAGGCGTCCCAACACATCGTAAATTTCCCTTTGCCATGATGATGATACGAGAACACAAGGCCTCACACTCTTCCATGGAGTGACTGGTGAGAACTATACTTTGTCCTCTACTAACTGCCTGACTCACTGCTGCCCACACCCTTCGCCGAGATGTAGGGTCTACACCTGAGGTGGGCTCGTCCAGGAACACCAATTGTGGCTGTGCAATGAGGGCCATGCCAGTGGACAATTTCCTGCGATTGCCGCCAGAGTATGTGGAGGAAGGACGATTGGCACACTCCGTTAACCCAACTTCAATCACAAGGCTCCCCACCAACTCTCGTAATGATTCTTCCCTCAGCCCTCTCAGACGTCCCATCAGCTCCAGCATCTCCACTCCAGTTAAGTCACCAAGAAAGGCGTCAAACTGGGGGCAGTACCCAATGTTCTGCAGAAACTGTTGGAAAACAAAATGGAAAAGTTATGTAGTTGAGAAATATTACTGTACTTCATTTTCATCTATCTTATAATTAACAGGAAAGTTTATCTATATCCTATAATTTTCCATGGCCCCTTAATTAAATGGTTCTCAGTGGGCCCTCATATGATGCAAATACAACTGGTACCTCACTACCTCACTTTACCTTGTTTCTTTGGTGCTTAAGAGAGAGACCATCTATCAAGGCGTCTCCCGCTGTGGGCTGTTCTTCTCCTGTAAGCATCTTGAATGTTGTAGTTTTGCCAGCCCCGTTGACCCCAAGTAGACCTAGACACTCTCCCCGACCTACTCTGAAGCTGATGTCGTTCACGGCTCTAACTATGGAACCCAGGTACTTCTTGGCCAACTTGTGAACGAGCAGGGAGTTGTCCTGGGCTCCGGGTGGCATCATGGTTATATCTTTCTTGTTTTCTATTAGACTATCCACCAATCTCGTCTCAGCGGCCACGTCATCGTCTTCCATCTGGTACTGGTTATTTTCCACTGATAATCTCGCTTTGTTGAAGGGCAGTGAGTACCACCATCTCCTGCAGCGATGGGACGACAGAGAAAAAACACAATATAGAAATGGCAATATTGTCGTGTTGAGTTTGAATAAACTATGATAATAGTTTATATAATGAATAGTGACAGAAATCTGTATCAAAGAATCAAGAGGGGTTACAAAACTTTAGAAACCAACTCACATGACAGAGCGGCCTGCACCAAGTTCAATGGCACTGATGATGGCGAAAAATACGATGCCGTCCACCACAAGGGAGATAAGGTCTAGTCCCAGGCCAGGCTCCTTAGTGCTGAAGTATGATATTTGCTGGAAGCATTCCCTTTGGCCAACCATACTACATAGAAGACTGTCGTTGCCGAACCATGGTACAGTGATTCCTGCATGGTGTTGGATAAACGTCACTTGGATTACATGGGATGGAGTATACCTTGATCCGCAAGTTGAGTAATTAAGTTATAGTTTGTTCAAGAAAAGCTACACTTCATAATTATATTTCCTCTCTGCATGAATGTTTATTTATAAGTATCAAAAGGTCTCTCCTGCCATTGAAAATAATTGACAAATGAGTTACTTTAGATATACAATAGAGTGGGAACGTCTTATTTTGATTAGTTAACGTTTTTAAGGGGAAAATTGGAATGCTATTTACTCCTCCAGACTTTACTACAAAACAACCCCCATTTTTGTAATCAAAAGTACTATTCTATTTCGTGGCATAGTTTTGGTGGAATTAGTTATCCTCCAATTTGTCCAGCAGGTGTACTATGTGTTGACGTCTCATAAACACACAGTACAGTCGGCGGCATAAGTCGTGTCGCCTCACCTGCTTCACCGAGACAGGCAGTGTTCATGAACTCGAAAAATACACACGTTTTCTGCACTTAATAATCTCGAGTCTTTGAACATCACGTGCCTCGGTGAAGCAAGTGAGGCGACAGGACTTTTGCCGCCGACTGTACCTCTTTTTCTCATAAAGGGAATAGTACAGTGTTGGTACATTGGATTGCCTTCATTCCTCCAAAGTATGCAAAGAAACAGGATCATATGAACAAAAATAATTATGGCCTGTCGCTTGGAATAGTAACTTTGAAGGCATATGTTTTGTCTAAAATTACCAACACAGTACTGGCCCCTGAAGATGAAATATTCTTGTTGGTAAATTGGAATGTGTCTGATTCCTCCAGACTAAGCCACGAAACAGATCCCCTATTAATACCATTGCGGGGTGTCTGTTTCCTGGCATATAGTTTGGAGGAATTAAAGATTTTCCAATTCACCATTAAGAGAATTTCCCCTTCTATAGACAACAGAAGCAATAGATGACCACTAACGGCAGCACTCCATGAAGTCATTGTCCTCGAGGCCGTTGGAGACAAGGGTGAGACACAGACCCACGGTGGTGTTAACATCGAACTGGTCACATTTGACGTTGTGTACACTCGTCTCCACCAGGTGGCCGAACCCCTAGAGCAGACAACATACAATCACACACAGACACATTACTTTCTCGAGTCGATATTTTTTACGACTCGAGGAAAATACATAATTCTACAAAGAGTGAGACACGAGATAATATTATGCGAGAAATATTATTATTCTATTGTTATTATAGTATTGGTATGTACATGGTCTTGAAGCCGACACAACTTATTAACTCTTCTAGTCTTCATAAACGCTAAGAAGAAAAAACAAACAAACATTGCAGAGATTAAAAAAAAAAAAAAAAAAATCTAGACTACACAAATCTTTCTCTGGTGAACTACAGACATTTCTTTCGATGGGTAACAAATATTGCATTGTATGGATTGTAAGGATTGTGTATATAGTAAGACTCACCCTGGCAGCACCGTAGCTTGGGATAAAAGAAGAGATCCAACTGAGGACATGAGCTGCTATTTCTGTACCTCGTGTCTCTGCTAAATTCAGACCCCATACCACAGCCACCAGCAGCTGACCTGACCATTAATGAAGGGGACATTCTCTGGTTAAGGGGAGAGTATACTTTTGGTACATTGGAGTGCCTAGATTCCTCCAAAGTACACCAGTAAACAGAACCAGATAAACAAAAATAATGGTAGACTGTTACATGGAATAGTTTGGAGGAATCATAATCTCCAAAAATACAAAAACTATACCCTCCCCTTAATTGGTGAATAGGAATTAAGGTCTGTGATTCATCCAAACTATGTCATGAAACAGATTACCTCTTAGTAATGATGAGGTGATTGGTTTCGTGGAATAGTTAAGAGGAATTATTATTTGCCTTCCAATTTGCCAACCAAAGAAAATTATTCTCCCTTTAACATACTTTTATGGACTTAATTAAAAACTATATTATATTTCGATCACTGTCTGCCATTTCATTACCTGGATATGTTTGAATATCATATGTTTTATCGTATTTAAGGGAAATAAATCATGCTTACTTACTCTTGGAAAAACATAAACATTTCCTATACATATATTCCCACTACAAACACCAGTAGGTCCTATTATTATTTGAAAGAGTTAAGGGGGTGCAGGAGTAGGGGACAGGCTTGGGGGGGGGTTATGTGGGTGCGGGAATAGGGGGACAGACTTGGGGGGGGGGGTGTAGAAAGACTGTCCCTTATTCCCACACACACACCCCTAACCCCTCCCCAAGCCTGTCCCCCTACTCCCGCACCCCATAAACTCCCCTCAAGCCTGTCCCCCTATTCCCACACCTCCCTAAACTCCATCCAAGCCTGTCCCCCTACTCCCGCACCTCCCTAAACTCCCCCCAAGCCTGTCCCCCTACTCCTGCACCCCATAAACTCCCTCCAAGCCTGTCCCCCTATTCCCACACCCCATAAACTCCCCCCAAGCCTGTCCCCCTATTCCCACACCTCCCTAAACTCCCCCCAAGCCTGTCCCCCTACTCCCGCACCCCATAAACTCCCCCCAAGCCTGTCCCCCTATTCCCACACCTCCCTAAACTCCACCCAAGCCTGTCACCCTATTCCCACACCCCCTTATGTACAGTGAAGTGAGTAAAATATAAAATGCACCCACCAGCCACAATGTTGACGAGAGCGAGGACAGCAAAGCCCGAGGCAGCAGTCTGGAAGAGGAAGCTGAACAGGTAGGCCATGGGGATGCTACCAAACCCATACAAGAACAGCAACATGATCAGCGCCCCTGGTGGTGGAGGAAGGATATTATATTACTACTACACCACATCATTACACAATATACAACGCATCATCACACATCATACAACACATCATCACACATCATACAACACATCATCACACATCATTATTCTACTCAACATATACAACACATCATTACTCTAACTAACTATAAGATCAATTATTTGTTTATGCATTCACTAAAGATATAAATTGAACGAAAAACTTGGGTATAATAACTATGTGATCGATGGCCCACATTAATTAAGATCCTGAATTACATAATATTATCAAGATAGGGATGAGTTTGAGTCCCATGCAGCACCCAACTCACCCACGGCTTCACCACTCGCTGTAAAATAACCATTGGGATCAAGTGCCACGAAAGAGAGAAGAATGAGGACGAGGGTGAGGAGGTAAGCAGCCATGTCCCACACGAAGGAGGTTGCCCACAATGCCCACACAGGAGCACCGGTCATGATCTGTACCTGTGGGTAGAGGGGTATAGGGCATGGGTTAGAGAGGAGGAGGAAGAGGAGGAGGAGGAGGAGGAGGAGGAGGAGGAGGAGGAGGAGGAGGAGGAGGAGGAGGAGGAGGAGGAGGAGCAGGAGCAGGACGATGATGTGAGAGATACTATTAAAATTGATAATATCCTTAATTATTTGCCATATGGTTGTGCTGGATTCATTTAACAACACTCACTCACAAGTATTATCGCTTCAAGTATTCGTGAGGACTATCTGGAAATGCAGTTTGTGGATGGATGGATATATGGATGGATACCAATTTACATGAGTACAACACAATACTGTTCCACTCCATTTCACTCATTTCTCTCTACTTCACGTCCATTCTATAATTCTACTCTATGTATCTAACCAAACCATTACCCAGCGCTTTTTTTTTTTTTTTTTTTTTTTTTTTTTTTTTTTACCTATACCTGTTTGGTGTTGGATTCCCTCTCTTGTAGCGGGAAGACCAAAAAGGAAGATGAGAGGAAAGCCAAGGCGAGGGGCATCATGTAGGCGTACACGTAGGAACTCGTAGAAAACTCCACCGAAAACATCCACTGTAAAATGAATAAAATAATAATAGTCTGTGGTCATGCTAGGGAATAATTCTTTTACTAATAGAATAAATATAATCTAACAATGAATAAACCACAAGTAAGTAAGTAGATAAATCAATATAGCAAATAAAACAGCATAATAAGTAAGTGTATAAATCAATATAGCAAATAAAACAGCATAATAAGTAAGTGTATAAATCAATCATTATGGTAAACAAAATACAAAACATAAACAAAAAACAAAACAGTAAACTAATATTGCAGCATTGACTTATATACCGCTCTGTCCGGTGGAAGTGGTCTGTTGGTGGTGGAGATGGTGTGTGTTGTGGTGTTGGTGGCGTACTGGAGTAAGGCGTTGGTCACCAGGGAAGTACCAATACCCATCGTGTGGAAGGGTACCGTTTGGCCCAGCACCCTCATCTTGGTGGTCGCTTCGTTGTTCAGGAATGAGGCCTGCATCATGGTATGGGAGGGAAGTTGATTAATAGGGGTGCGGGAATAGGGGGATAGGAGAGGGGGGGGCTTAAGGGAGTGCGGGAATAGGGATACAGGCTTGGGGGGGGGGGGGGGGTGCTTTCTTGTACACTTGTATGTAGGAATGAGCTGTTTCCTGTACACCTACAAAATCTTAAACTCCCTTAATTAAGGAGACTGACTGTCTTGTTGGCAAATTGGAAAGCCAGAAAACAAATGCCCTCAGTGTTACTAATAAGGGATCGGTTTCGTGGCATAGTTTGAAAGAATCAGAAACATTCCAATTCACCAACAAAAGAATCTCCACTTGATTAAAGGTTGCCTGGTTTGCCCTATTAATTAACCTTGAAGTTCCCTCCCCCCTGGCTTGGCTGACTTGCGTGACTTACAGAACAGATGTGGTTCTCTCGGTACAGTAGGAGGTTTTCGTCTGCAGTCTGTAGGAGAGTGGAGGTCATGTTGTCTGTCGTATACACCTGGGGAAAGAGGTGGTCAAGAGTCAGGGTAGTATTTATTATCTTATATATGACTTATGTGGAACGAATATTTGGGATAATTTGGCAAGCTATTGATTTCACCAAACTATACAGTATATTATGTCAGGAAGTAGGACCAGATTAACAAATCAAATATCATGCATGGTGGTCCGTTGTTGTTGTTTGGAATAGTTTAGATATACTGTAGATGAATCACTTGCTGCCAGATTTACCATGAGTATAATTATCATCCCCTACCAACAACATATTATTATCCCCATAACAAGTGAGGATAGCATGCATCGCTCTTACCTCATAGGGATCATGGAACATTGACTTGTAGGTATGGGCCAGGTCTTGTGTGATGATATTGGACTCTGCATGCACGTAGGAGTAGGTGTAAGGGAAGAGGTCTATAGAGAGGGTGAGTGGTGGTTCCGTGGTGGTGAAGAAGTCCAAGGTTTGGTCAACAAGGAGGCACACGATTGATACCACCACCGGTACCAAACCCTGATACAAAAGCAGACGATTATTGTGGCATCCCTAAAGGAGGTGCGGAAATATGGGGACAGGCTTGGGGATATCGGGGGGGTTGGGGGTCTTGGGGTTGTGGGGGTTAGGGGTCAGGACGGTTGGGGGTGTTGAAGGGGTCGGGGGTGCATGATGGGGGGTGCGGGAGTAGGAGGACAGACTTGGGAGGTGGGAGTTAGGGGGCTGGGAGTATAGCGAACAGGCTTTCTACCCACCCCAAGCCTGTCCCCTTATTCCTGCACCCACCAAACATCCCCACCAAGCCTGTCCCCAACTCCCGCACCCCCTTTAATGGATATCTATATTAAGATTATTTTTTATTCCATTTTACAAGATAGACGAATTTGTGATGAATATAAAAAATAAAGCAAACATGACTGCATTTATTACAGATATATATAACTTGAATTCTGATACAAAAGCTAAATAAAGAGAGTTTGAATCCGTGTTCCCACCTGTGTAATGAAGAGGGGCCACTTCCTCTTGGTGTAGATGGCACGTTTGATGAAGAAAGCTTTGAAACGAGCCAGGACCAGTGACCAACCATGAAGCCTGTCCTGTTCCCCTGGTGTACATGGTGTGGGTAAACGAGTGACGAGTTAGATCCGTAGTTTTAAAACATTTGAGGGCCCTTACTGGAGCTCTATGAACCCTCCAAACTACTCCAGGCAACATATTCCCTATTCGAAACACTGAAGCGTTCTGTGGCCTGGATTATTTGGAGGGTTCATAGAGCTCCAGTAAGGGCCCTCAAATGTTTTAAAACTACGGGTGTAATTATTTCCCAACATAGGAAACATATAATTTTTCTATACAAGATATAAGACTATTATGAGGACGACATTCCTTAAGGGGGTGTGGGAGTAGGGGACAGGCTTGGGGGTTTTGTGGGGTGCGGGAGTAGGGAGACAGGCTTGTCCCCTTACTCCCGCACCCCCCCCCCCCCAAGCCTGTCCCCCAATTCTCACACACCCTTAATTAAAAGTTACAGCACTTACTCTTATATAAAACTTTTTGACTGGAGAGTGACAAGCCATTCTCAGCATCGCCTTCCTCCGGTGAAGACTCACTCGCACTCAGTCTTTTCTCAGCGTTGAGTTCCTTTAAGCCAGGCAAGTGGTCTTCTTTATCTAACACTTCACTAACCCTGGAAGTAAAAAGTAAAAGATAAATCTAAAGTAAACTCTAACCACCTTGTCACTCAATGGTAGGAAGGGAAATATATAGGCCTACCTTTTTATCTGTGCATGGGAAACATATTAAGTACAAAAATCTAGATAAATATATCTTATGTTATAGCGAGGTATGAGCTGTTAAAATATGACGGAGGCAAAGAGAGAACTTATGTCCTGGACTGTACGGTACCTGAGGAAGACCTGCTCCATTGTGGTCAGAGAGAGACCAACGTGTGAAATGCCAAACTCTTCCTTGTGTGTGGTGAGGGACGTGAGGAGGGAGGCGAAGTGTGAGGTGGTTGGGGGCAGCTTGTAGGACACCTCACCACCTCGTTGGGACTTTAATTCAGCCAGGGGCATGTGTTGAGTGACATTTTGTGTGATGCTGTTCAGGTCACATCCCTCCTTCACTATCATATCCAGGGTGTACCCGTCGCCTGTGTGGTGTTAATGTACAGTTGAGGATACATGGAACTGACACAATTCAAACAGGTCCCTTTATCAAGCATAGAATACGTCTTACACTACGAGTCTCTGTATTATTCACATCGTCTCGTCATACCCTACATATCCTATGCTTAATGAGCGGTCCCGTTTCAAGTGTGTCCGTTTCTTATGTCCGCAACTGTACATAATATGCTCAAGTATGAATCTGGCACATTATGATACTTATTGATACGTGTGTGAAGACTTCTTGATAAACAATGTTGACTCTAGTGTTAATTAACTGATTTAAGCTTTCTGAATTCCTTAATGCATCAATTATAATACGAGAAAATGATGGAAATGTTACTTTTATTTGCAGATACAAGTAGCAAGACGTGACAGCTTCATGCTTAGTTGTCTTTACATAAGATTATGTTTCTCATATTGCTCTCATTACTATCAATTAAAGGCTTCCTCCTCCTTCGTCTTCCTCCCTTTTTACTCTCTGTTTTTATATTATTTATACTCGAATTTTCTATGTACAGTTGCTAGCATTTATAACTGATACAGTCAGCATTGTCACTCCTCTACTCCTGTACCAGTTATAAGTGCTGGCAATTGTATACTAATATTCCTATTTGTCAATATTATAACATCTAAAGAACCATATTTATGTATTATCATAACCCAAGCATTACCGATGATTGTTATGTATTAATGGATCTATGTAATGTCTTATAGAGTCATCGCATAAGTCAGCGTCTGATCAATGGCATTTCGGGCAAATTGATGAAAACCTCACCGAATTTATTCTTAAGGAAGAGAGTTGATCCAGCACAGACAACACGTCCAGAAGACATGATGGCCACCCTGTCTCCTAGAACATCAGCTTCCTCCATGTGGTGTGTGGTGACGAGAACAGTGCGTCGTCCTCTCTCCCCCTGAACCACCTGCCACACCCACCGTCGGGACTCAGGATCTAACCCACTGCTTGGCTCATCCAGGATTACTACCTGAATACACAGTTATACACATTACAGTAATTAATTAATAATACTACTGTACTGCCTTCTAACCCACTGCTTGGCTCATCCAGGATTACTACCTGAATACACAGTTATACACATTACAGTAATTAATTAATAATAGTACTACCTGCTGTCATATACACCATACCACATAATTATAATATTTATCCTTTGAATACTGTATCAGAATTGTTCCCTCTCGAAAGGAAAACATGGTCTGATTATAGTCAATAGAATTCCAAAGTTCTGCAACAATTGTATTTATATGTTATGTGAGTATAGTGTAAAGTACCTTGGAACCACCAATGAATGAGATGGCCAGACACAACTTCCTCTTCATTCCACCAGACAATTGATCACCAAACATGTCCTTCTTATCCCAAAGGTCCAGTCGTTGTAGCACTTCCATTGCTTCCTCCATCGCTTCCTTCGTCTTCATTCCCTTCAGCTGCATAGACATGAATTGACAATAACTTATCACAGACAATCATTTACCTCTATTTGTAGAGGAAAGTCGACATTATTAACCATACTTCCATGACTATTAAATTATATATGTGTTGAAGAGACTTTGAGGTTGAGACTTACTCTACCAAAGAACAGAAGGTGCTGAAGGACTGTGAGGTCAACAAAGAGCATGTTGTGTTGAGGACACAGACCCAACTCCTCCCGTGCCTCCTTCAGGTGAGTGGCAATGTTCCAGCCTCCCACTTCAGCTGCTCCACCACTCGGGGCAAACACACCTAAACAAATAATACTTTATTGCTACTGTAGAGAAAGTAACAAACTGTTGCACACTGTCCTTTAATATGTAAAGTACAGTTGTTATAGTTATCGTCTCCTGTACTACTGTAGTTATAAGTGTCTGCAATTTACAAACTGACAAGTTAAACTTACCTACTGTACAACCGACCGAGAGTATTTCATTGTGGTACAAATTCTTTCAGGTTTTCGTTATACCTTGCCCTAACAAAAATAATGAGGTAGAAAAGTTTGACAAAGTGTCTGATATAATTATATGAGTTACATAAATGGTTCTAAATACTATATATCCATTACAGTGAAGAGGGTGTGTCTTTATACCTGTAAGTATAGACATGGTAGTAGTCTTGCCTGCCCCGTTGTGTCCCAGCAACACTGTACATTGACCCTCGTAACACGTCATCGATACGTTCTCAACAGCCACCTTTGTCTTTCTTCCAAGGGCCCGGAACTCCTTCCTGATATACACATCAAGTTGTTAAGTACTCGAAATAAAGCTGAAGTCACTCATTTATTTGAAGAAGCTGTTTTATACTGATCATTCATAGTGGTGAGAATATACGAAGTGAAAGTGAGAGAGGGGAATGTGAGTAGCTCTTTATGTTTTTTATTCATTTCAACAAGAGCAAGAGCTGTCTTAGTAGAAACTACTAGTAGTAGTACTAGTTTAACAGAACTACCAATTAACTTCTTTCATTCTTTCTTATGCAAGCCCTACCCTCTGCCTGCCACCTTTGCCACCTCACAGTGACACAGCACTCATAAAGCAGCGAGGCAAATGAAGGTTGTAAAAGTGAGTGGTTGATATGTTTATGACCATGAGTTAACGTGAGCTGTTTTATTATCCTGTGGCTCTCCTCCTCATCTTCCCTTACCTGAGGTTCCTGATGACAATGCCAGGTCGGAGTCCCTCAGGTTCCTCCTCAAAGTTTTGTTGAAGTTTGCTGTCCACCTCCCCATTGCCCAGACCCTCCTCAGACGGAACAGTCCCAAACCAGTAACTCTTCTGTAACACCCACAACGAAACACACATGCAGTAGCAGACATTGGTTTTGTTTCTCATTCTGATCTTTGATTATTCGGAATTACACTAATTTTGTAACTCATAGAAAAAATGAAATTACACCATTGCACCACAAACGCTTCAATGCTTTTCTATTATTATTTCTATTTAGTTAAAGAGTAAGTTATGGCACAAATAGACTGTGTTATGATGTGCAGTATATGCATGTAAACTACAGTAGTGTGTTAAGGGTGTAATTCTCTTTGTTACATTGCAGTGCCTTGATTTCCTCCAAAGTATACTAAGAAACAGGACCAGGTTGATAAAAATAAAGGTGTGCTGTTGTTTGGAATAGTTTGGCAGAATCAATTACTCCAAATATAACAAGAGCGAACTATCCCCATAACACACAAAGGCCAACTATTTTAAAAGCAAGTACTCAAAGGCGACTTAAACTTACTTGAAATGGGAAGTACCAAGGGAGCGAGACACCGTAGGTCCCCGGGCTGATTTGATCCACGTACCAGATGAGGAAACAATAGAGAAACAAATCCAGCACCAACATCAACATTATCATCCCAGGGGTCAACTCGTCTCGTGGGTTCCCGGTCGTCCATAAGTTATCCCACTGAACACCCAGAGCTGCATGGACCACGAGAAAGAAAGTACAGGTGTGACAACAGTTTGATTGCTTTATTTTTTAGAATACACACACACACACACACACACACACACACACACACACACACACACACACACACACACACACACACACACACACACACACACACACACACACACACACACACACACACACACACACACACACACACACACACACACACACACACACACACATTTATTCCAACCCCAAGAGGGAATATAGATAGGTGTGTGTGTGTATGTGTGTGTGTCCTAACAAATCACCCATGACTGTGTTTATCATCAACTTAACCAAGTGAAATGGACATTGATCGCTGTATCATGAAACTAGAAGGATAATGCAAAACAGCTGACATTATGCGAATCATAATCGTATCGAATACATAATTGACACGTAAACAAGATTAGGAGTTATTTGTTTACATACGAACTGTGCTCCATGGATGGCTGCATGACACGTAAAAGGGACTGGGAGTTTTTGTTTATATAATAATAATGTTGGTTGCCTGACACGTAAAGAAGGTACGGGAATTGTTTTATTTACATAGTGTGTATAAAATTAAGTGTTATCCTCACCTCTGCCTTCAAACATGGAAATGACTCTGAAGCTAAGTGTCATGGCCATGTTGGGGAGGAAGCAAGCCAGGATCTTTGGAGTGAGACCCAGATCGTCGTAATTGAAGTAGATAAAGGTGTTGGGGATGTAGTAGGAGAAGAGCCACACAAGGATACCCAGTGTGGTGGCCAACGTGGCTGTGAAAGACGGAAACATCAAACATAAACACGTAGTCTATAGATGAAGGGGGGGAAGTTCACTGTTGGTATTTAAATCTGGAGCAAATGATTCCTCCAAACTATTCTCCAAGGAACAGGCCACCATTATTTTTGTTAATCTGGTCCTGTTTCCTAGTATATTTTGGAGGAAGCATGACGCTCTGATGAACCAAAAGTAGACCATCTCTCCTTAACGTATAGATAAACAGGTAACCTCGTAAAAGGATCTCCTGTTACCTGTACTTCCTTTGTATTCCTTTGTATAAACATTAATAGAAACTTTTGATTGACGAGGTGTTTTCTGTAGATGGTTTGGTGTTGGTATTTAAGTATGTCATTTAAGACTCGAGCCCTTGATTATGGAGTAATTGAAGTGGTTAAGGTGGTAATTCTTTTTCGGTACATTGGAGTGCCTTTATTCCTCCAAAGTATGCCAGGAAATAGGACCAGAAGAGCGAAAATAATGGTGTTCTGTTGCTTGGAATAGTTTGGAGGATTCAGTTGCTCCAGATTTACCAACACAAAACTACCCCCTTAATAACCTTTCGCTCGCCTCCAACAGAAAATTCGTAAAAATAAAATCAGATACAATGCAAAATTCGTCATCATCCAGTTTGAATAAAAAGAAAAAAGAAGAAAACTTGTGTGAAAATAGGAATGATAACTTACATCTCTCTAATATAATTGAGTAATGGATGTATGGACTCAATATATTGTAGAGAAGTGGGTAGAGAAATATCACGTTTACAACCCGAGCTTTTTTTTTATTATTATTTTTTTTATTAATTGCGCCGTAGCGTCAATCAAGAGGCATGCAACTATACCTACTCGAGCTGATACCGAGTGAGTACCTCCTCTACATGTATACATATATATATATAGTATAAAATATAATAAAAACACAATAACAGTGTACTCACGTCTGCTGAAGAAAGTGGAGACAGTGAGACAGAAGGCGATGGAACAAATACCGTAGAGAAAGAGTATGAGCCACACAAGGAATGGATTGGAGTAGTTAAGTATAGGAGGTATACGAACACCACCTTCCCCTGGCAGACCAACAGTGATCATGATGGTGATGATGGTGACCACTAGGATGACCACCACCAGGGCATGTAGGAACCATCCACCCCACACCAGCCATCGGTTCATCCCCATCAGACGTACCAACTCCTGAACACAAACACATTATACATTACAGTATAGGATTGTGTTCAAGGCTACCATACACACTTGATAATTATGTCATGTGTGTAATAACAATACTATAATTACTAGGCCTACTACTATTATTATTACAATACTATATGTTCTACTACTACTATTATTACTACAATACTATATGTTCTACTACTACTACTACTTGTAATAAAAATACCTACTACTACCATTACTACTACTTTATTTATTATAACAATACTACTACTATCTACAACTCCTACTACTACTGCTACTCGTTAATATTCCCCAGTGTGTAAATATACGTACGGGGTCACATTAGCGTGCGTACATGTCTGTAGGCTACACACACACACACACACATCAACACGACATGAGACTCACCCTAACGCCAGTCTCCTTTTCATGCACGACACTCTTAATAAGGGATGGAGAGAGGAGGATGAAGGAGAGTACCACGTAGGATGGCAGGAAGGAACCATACAGCTGACTCATACCCTTGTCCTCGAAGTACGAAGGGTAGGGATAGTTCTGTACCTCCACCTGCAGAGAGAGAGAGAGAGAGAGAGAGAGAGAGAGAGAGAGAGAGAGAGAGAGAGAGAGAGAGAGAGAGAGAGAGAGAGATTGTAGAGTTATTATTAAGGATTTGAAAGTACTCATAATGGGTATATCGATGAGTCACCTAATGTAAACAAATGTTGTGAAAACCTTATAGTTACATGTGTGTTTCTCATAATTAAGAAACGATAGAATGTAGCATAACAAAAAATGGCATAATATTACGGTATAACATAAAAAATAAGGCATAGCTGTGTAATTTGACACAATTTAATTCATTACTAAATAAGAAACTCCTCGGAGAAATAATTATAGAGAAACTCGTAGACCAACAAACTCTATAATCAGTCGTAGGATACAACGTTGTGTCCTCCTTCTGCCTCTTGGTTGGTTTGACTCACCTCATAGTCGTCCAAGAAGGAAGTGTTGCCTGTGAGCTGAGAGATGTATGACCGGTCCACCAAACTCTGAATCAGTGTGAAGCCTTGTTCGTAGTACTCTGTCATAATGTAAACAGAAGCATTGGTTTGTAAGGGAAGTGGGAAGACGAAGGAAAAGAAAAGATGAGAAAGGGAAGAGGGTACAAGGGGTATGAAAGATAAAAGGGGAAGATTGAAGAGAGGGGACAGCGAGGAAAGGGAAAAGGGAGAAGCATTGGTTTGTAGGCAAGAGGAAAAATCAAGGACAGAAAAAGATGAGAAAGGGAAGAGGGTACAAGGGGTAAAATAAGTGGGGAAGATTGAAGAGAGGTAAAATTGGGGAAAGATAAATGTGGGGAAAGGAAGAAGGTGACAAAGGAAGAGTGTACGGAGAGGGATTAAGGGAGAGGGAAAGGAAAAGGAAAGAAGAGGAGGGAGGGGAAAAGAGGAGAGATAAGGTGGAAGAGAAAGGAGAATAGAGGAGAGAGAGATGGGGTTTACGGGATAGAGAAGTAGGGAAGGAAAAAGGAGATGAAGGAGAGGGACATACTGAGTAGAAACATCCAAAAGGGAGGAACAAATGATAGAACATAATTGGTTTGTGTTTTCATTTGTTTCACTCCCTTGAATATCTTCTTTCACCATTGTGGACAAACTTTTCCTTCATGCATCATCGTTCACAAATTCCTCCCTTGCATAATTTTACTTCCTTCACCCTTCTGCCATCCTTTTTATCTTTATCACTTTCTTCTGGCACTATAAGACCTCGCTATTGCGGCGCCTAACATCAGTCAATCATACAACCTCACCACCAGTCACCAACACCACCACCACCACCACAATAAATTACTTACTCGCAGTGTTGTTTGTATTTGGTCCTGCTATCTGAGTGAAGGGATATACGGCCCCTGTTTGCCACGACCCACTGATGCCCAAGTTGTAGGTAAGGTTCCAAGGCACTCGATGTGGGTCGTCGAGGGTATCAAAGAAGAGGCCGATGTAGTAAGGAGGGAGTGTGTTGGTGGTGTTGACGGCATAATACGATTGGGTTATTATATTGTCCATTTGTTCAAGGCTGTCCACCAGTATCGTATCTGTGGGATGGAGAAGGAATAAACATGCTGTGTTAGAGTATAATTATATTGGTAGAAGATACATGCAGTAAGTTGTTCTTTTAATTAAGGGGGAAAGTATAGAAGAGGAAGGGGATTAGATTTGTTGGTAGAAGGGAAATTGGTAGAAGATACAGTTTGTTGTTCTTTTAATTATGTGGAAAACGATAGAAAGCAAGTGGTTTAGATTTGTTTATGGGGGAAAGTATACAAAAGCAAGGTGGTTAGATGTATAAGTGGAGGGGAAATTGGTAGATGATACAGTTTGTTGTTCTTTTAATTAAGGGGAGAATATATATGCATACTTTTGGTTAGTTAGTTAGAGTGCCTAGATTCCTTCAAAGTATATGTATTTGGAGCAATCAGTTGGTCCACATTTACCACCAACACATTAATTAAGAGAACGTCTTTTGTTACATTGGAGTGCCATGATTCCTCCAAAGTATGCCAGGAAACAGGACCAAATGAAAAATAATAATGGTGTTCTGTTGCTTGGAATAGTTTGGAGGAATCAGTTACTCTGGCCAGATTTGCCAACACTGTACTTCCCCCTTCATAGTTTGGAGTAAGCAGTTGCTCCAGATTTTCCTCCAATATTGTTTTAGCCATTTAAACCTCAACAACAACAACAACAACACAGGGATGGAATATTTTGTAAAGGTCTGAGATAAGATAGTGTGTTTTAGTAGGAGCGAGAACAAGATAGTGAACCTGTGACCATGATTATGTACAGCCACAATCAAATAACCACGTACTAACACTTTCCTTCCATCGTACAAATTAATCAGTATCATATCAAATACAATCCTACAACACCTTACGTCAACTCAACCCCCTCAATTATTACTATAAGGTGCTGCAAAATCATACATGTGTTGTTCTTTATTACCAAGATATTTACTATGATGGAAGGAAAGTGTGGGGTGGATATTTGATTGTGGCTGTACAGTCAGTATCAAAAGTACGCTTCATTTCCACCTGCGTATGTATTAGCTATAAAGATATTATAATATAATTTTAATGCAGAGATGACAGATATAGTTCTCATATGGTAAATTACGTATGTTGTTGGAATAATGTACAGTTGCCAACAAAACTTCCATCCCTTCTTCTTCCTTTCTGTACGTACTACATAACGTTACATTATTATTACTTACGTACGTATGTTGGAAAATAAGGTATGATAATTATATAAGGCTGTGGTATCATACATGTAATAAACACTAAGTTAGAGTTAATTTAGGGGAGATTCTCTTGATGGTGAATTGAAAGGTTTCTGATTCCTCTAATTAAACTATATGCCACGAAACAGATTTTATATTAAGTAACATTAGGTTCGTCTGGTTCTGGGCATAGTTTGGAGGAATCAAGACGCTCCAATCTATCAAAGTATTTTTTTTCTATCCTCATAACACTTCCCAATTTTCCAGATTTAAAGGATAGAAGATAGAGTATTATTTTTTTAGGCAACTGTATACATTATTATTATATCCCTTATCACCTTATCTCAGTTCTGTGTACAAAGAGAAGGCTTAGGAGTGCAAGTGGACCTGTCAAAAAAACAATGTCAGGTGTGGGTGTGTGTGTGTGTGTGTATGTGTATGTGTGTGTGTGTGTGTGTGTGTATGTGTGTGTGTGTGTGTGTGTGTATGTGTGTGTGTGTGTGTGTGTGTGTGTGTGTGTGTGGGTGGGTGGGTGTTTTGTTCACTCGCATTAAATCCTTTATAATTGTATAGATCTGTAACTCTCTCTCTCTCTCTCTCTCTCTCTCTCTCTCTCTCTCTCTCTCTCTCTCTCTCTCTCTCTATCACCTTTATCTGGCTCTATATGACCTTGCTGTTGTAGTGACTAATATCAATCAATCAATCAATCATCTCTCTCTCATCCAAATACTAAAATAACACTAACACATTTCAAATTCACGCTTAGTTTTCTGTAGGGTTCATGGTGACATTTGCTTATTGCTATTATCTGACCACAAACACTTTTCCTTGAAGACGAGAAGCTTTCCACATCTCCAGAGTAATTGACATAGATAGCTATTCCAGTTTACTCATGAAGATCTACCTACGTTTTACATAACATAATCTGTATTTGACCAAAAAGAAAGCGTCGTTCAAGTCTGTATTAACTTTTTTAAGGGTGTTGTGGTATGTGTTGGTAAATATGGAGCAACTGATTCCTCCAATCTATACTGCAGACAACAGGCCACCATTGTTTTCGCTAATCTGTTTCTGTTTCCTGGCATACTTTGGAGGAATCAAGGCACTCAAATGTACCAAAAGTGTATTACAGTACTCTGTTAATTAAAGACCCTGTGATTGTGTATGAGAATTGGGGTCTTCATATTCCTCCTGACTACACCACGAAACAATATTCCATATTGGTGGTGTTTCGTGACAGTAATTGAAGGACTCATTTACCTCCTATTTTCCGACTACATCACAGGGTTCCTTAAGATTTTTTCCAAGTGCATGTCTGGTAGATGATTCCTGGCCCTTTGTCTTGTAATTGGATCTGTTTTACGAGAGTTTGGTCGATACATTGTAAGTTAGTGTACAGTCACGTGCCATAATGAGTATCCAGGTCTGCATCGAATACCCAAATGGAATATGAAAAGAGTTCCAACAGGTATGAGACTGGATAACTGCATGGTTCAATGGTATGTCACAGGATTCAAAACTTCAACAACAAGACCTGCTGGATACTAATTATTGCTCGTGACTGTACACCTGTGCCAATAACAATATGTGTAAGGGTTAGAATTCATCTCCCAAGCAATTATAGTGACGACTGCAAAAGCAGCTGTATGTGTACACTCGTGATACATAATTTCTGACCAGCATGTGAGGAGCAGAAAGCTTCGAATCGCCTGGTATTGTTCATTTCCCCACTCAGTACACATATAGAGGCTGAGGCCCGTAGTTTTAAAAAAAACTCCTTACTGGAGCTCTATGAATCCTCCAAAATAATCCAGGCCACAGAACCCTTCAGTAATTCTAATTGGGACTGTTGCCTGGAGTAGTTTGGAGAATTCATAGAGCTCCAGTAAGGATCCTCAATTTTTTTAAATCTACGGGCGTGAGTTCAAATGTAGGGTAGCCTGTGTGGTGGTGATTGCCGTTCGTCTCTAGTCAGGGATTATATATCACGAGTGTACAGTACCTACCTTCATCCTTAAAGTGTAGTGCAGCATTAATATCGGACATTACACGCTCGGTGAATTGACCAGGTGGGCCATAAAAGACCTTCAAAGTGGTCCTACGTAGGTTTGAACGGCATGATTCGGTTTGGTTGTCCCACAAGGCGTAGTTATTGCACACAAAGATCTTCTGCGTTAGCTCATCCACGGGCTTGAAGATGGTCTGGAGAAAGAGTTTGGAAATGTAAGTGAGGCGAAACCAGAATGAGAAGTGAAGTGTGTGTCATTTTGTTTTAACGAGTATAGTGAGTAATAATTTCAGTGGTCCGAATACTGGGTGGACTTGTCTGAGGCATAATGTATACAACAACTCACTTGATCTCTGTGTTTTGGAACGAGTGCTGAGTTGGGGAGTAGTCTGAGGAAGAGTATGACCGAGAAGAGTGCTGTGGGGAGGAGTATTTCGAGGAGAGTGATGAGCCAGTGTTTCCGTCGCAGCAGGAGACTTTTCCACAGGAGCAACAGAAGGTGTCGCCACCAACTCCTCTTGTGGCGGCTGCGGGAACCTGGAAGGGGACGCAACAAACAATACATAGAATTAAGAAAAACACATATGAAACGAAAGCCGGGAAGCCTGACGAGAACACACACACATACACACACATATCAGCACAGCAGACAACACACATGCACACACATTTACACAAGGGAACAGCATTAGACAACACATACACACACACACAGATTAATAGATACATGAAAACACTAGACAACACACATACAGACTGACAGACACATGGGAACAACACTAGAGCAACACACACAGAGACACAAACACAAACACACATGGTCTACTGTGTGGATGAATATATACCTTGTTTGAGCGACTCTGAGGTGGACATGGCGGCGTAAGTAGTAGTGGTGGTGGTGGTGGTGGTTCGGATGTAATGGTAGTGGTGGAATTAGTAGTAGTGTTTGTTGTGACGTCAGTGGTGGTGGTGGTGGTGGTGGTGATTGTGGTCTATTAGTAGTAGTAGAAGTAGTAGTGGTGGTGGCTGTGGTTGTCTGGAATTAGTGGTGGTGGTTGTGGTGTTGGTAGAGGAAGAGGCTGATTATTAAGGAGATAATATATACTGTACTTTTAATAGATTGGAGCGCCTCGATTCCTACAAAGTATGCCAGGAAACAGACCTAGATGAAGAAAAATAATGGTATCCTGTTGCCTGGAATAGTTTGGCGGAATCATTTGCTCCAGATTTACCACCCAAAACAATGTGCTATATACCCCAATAAAATGTAAGCCTATACAAGCCTTGCCACCAGTATACAACAGGCCTCCATGAACCTGTCACGAAGAAAGAAGTGCAAAGTGACGTCACAATAGAAATGTCACTCCGTCCATAAAACTCCATTATATAAACCCTTGACTTTTTCCTCGCATTATAGTGAGGGGGAGGGAGGGGGAGGGTGTGGTGTGGGGATATACTGGAGGGGGGGAGGGTGTGGTGTGGGGGTATACTGGAGGGGGAGGGTGTGGGGTGGGGGTATACTGGAAAGGGTAGAGATAAATTGATTGATTGATTGATTGATTGATATTAGGCGCCACAACAGCGAAGTCATAGCGCCAGAAAAAGGTGACAGAGAGGTGAGACGAGAGGGTAGAGAGAGTCACCTGGAAATTCACTGACGGTCATTGAGATAAACATGTTCCCGAGGAGTGATGAGTACTGTGTTTATTCAGGAGGTTATAGTGAGTCCTTCAGATAGTGCCACGAAACACCACCACTATAATATATGTTGTTTCGTAGCATAGTCAGGAGGAATCAGAAGCACACCAAGTCTCATAAACGATTAACTACAGGGTCCCTTAATAAAAATATTGTTAATAAATAAATAAAAATGAAAATGTTGCGAAAGTCTAAGAAAAAAAATCTTTAATCCTCATTCTACCAGTGTAAAGAAATAATAATAATAATAATAATAATAATAATAATAATAATAATGGAGCCAGTCACTTACTCCTAACGTGAGATTATTTCTATCAATCAGACAAACAAAATTAATTAATAGACAAACAAACTGAACCAATGAAATAACCTCGTTGGAGGGAAGTTACGAATGAAGAATCATATAAAGACTGATATTTACTGTAGAGTGGTATGTATAAAAACTGATATATATATATAAATAAAGACTGATATGTATAAATATAGACTGATATATAAACTGATGTGTATAAAGACGGGTATGTATAAAGACTGATATGAATAAGACTGATATATGAATAAGACTGATATGTATAAAGATTAGTAGGTTATATAAATAGAATGTTATGTATTCCTTGTACCTTACCACAACACTTTCGTTTTCTCTACGTAGTTTCTGCTGACTGTCCCTCTTGGCTCTGTAGTAGGTGAATAATCAACTGATCGAGGTACACACACACACACACACACACACAGAGGCTGGAGGGGCACCAATAGATATCCGCCCTGCACACACACACACACACACACAGAGGCTGGAGGGGCACCAGTAGTTATCCTCCCTGCACACACACACACACACACACACACAGAGGCTGGAGGGGCACCAATAGATATCCTCCCTGCACACACACACACACACACACAGAAACAGAGGCTGGAGGGGCACCAATAGATATCCTCCCTGCACACACACACACACACACACAGAAACAGAGGGTGGAGGGGCACCAGTAGTTATCCTCCCTGCACACACACACACAGACACACACACACAGAGAGGCTGGAGGGGCACCAATAGATATCCTCCCTACACACACACACACACAGAAACAGAGGCAGAATGGGCACCAATAGTTATCCTCCCTCAGTGATGTTCTTAACCAACTCACTCACTCACTCTCTATGACTAATGAGGGACACCAATACTGATCACTGTAGCGTCTTATCTCTCGTTATCTATTTATCGGATAAGGAATTGTTTCAGGCACCACTTACGGGATGGGATCTCTAATCAGGAAAATGTTGTTCTATATTATTCCTTCTATGGGGTACGGAGGTATTATATTTGTTGTTATATATAGCTTTGATCTTTCTACATATACTTGCTTGATTTAATTATGTTTGTAGTTTATTTATAGTAATTTTATTGTTATAATTTTGCTCCTTTTTTCATTTTTTGTCACTGTATAATTTGTAGTTTATTTAAGGGATAATTTTAATGTTGGTAAATTAGAAGGTTTGTGATTCATTCAGTAAATTGTAGTGCTACTGATTCCTCCAAACTATGCCAGGAAACAGATCCCCAAGAAAAGCCACGCTGAAAACTCATGTAGTCAAAAGAACATTAACAGCGTATCTTCTCTATTAGTTCAGCATGATGGAATCCATACTGAGAATTTGTACCACACTGCTAATGACTGTGATATGCTACAAGGACTTGTTTATAATGGAAGCTATGCTACAGAAATTCTCAGCAGAAACCGAATATTATGAAGGCACAACTGAAGGTGTCTGCTGGCTCTCTTAGATTAACATACTACAAAACCTTCATCCACACAATACACTGCTATTATGTATATGTATATATAAATATATATATATTACACTTGCTTTATGGATTTGGTAATGAAAAGTGCAGTATTGTAATAAAAATTGAGGAGTTTGGTAATGAGACCTATTTTTAATCTGGCAACTCTGCAACAAGCATAGTTGTAACGATTTGTTCAGTGGTGCCTTTTGCTCAATGTGTGGCTCGTTTTCAGGTGTGTAGTCTGTTTTATGTGTCCACAATTGTACCTATATTGTGTCGGTTAGTCCTTCCATCAATATCATATATTATAAAGAATTGTGTTGCAAGGAAGGCTACAGTGAGATGGTGGTCGATAAACTGTTGAAAAAGAGAACAACAAGAGTGTCACCATATCAGCAGACAGGAAATGACAGAGGTGGGGGGAGAATGATATGGAGATTGGAGAGTGCATGATTAACGGAGATAATATCAACAATTATTCTGCTTGGAGTGTTATGTACGAGAGGTCATTTACATTAAGGTGTTTACGTTGAAAATGAAATATTAACGAATAGAGGATACCAACCAGAGAGCCGCTGGAGTATAACATTTAAGGCTAACGACATGTATAGCCTAGTAGCCTTCATAGTTATACAAATTTTGAGTTATTGATAAATAAGTGTTTGTTAGAATTACAGTACAATGGATTACTTGGGCATCGTGTGGGTAGCCTACAGTGATAACGTTATCGCTTTCCGTCCCACTGCTTTAATCATACCCTCCCCCACCCCCTAAAAAAAAGTAAATAAATCAAATCAAATCTGCAAGCATGTATTATTAAGGGGATAATAATAAATGGTACTTTGGTATATAAAAGCGCTTTGATTCCTACAAAGGCTCCAAGAGTAAATAAAATATTGGCTGCCTGTTGTTGCTTAGAATAGTTTGGTGGAATCAGTTACTCCAGATTTGCCGACACTGTACTTCCCCTTGTATAAGTATGAATGAGTAACGCCCTCTTGTAACCTTATAGTGAATTACCGAGCACCCATGGTTACGTTATACTGAAACATAACAGTCATTGTTTACGTTATACTGACACCGAACAGCTGGACTGCTGGTGCTGGTGTTAATAATAATTAATAATTATACTGAAACCGAGGCATTCAAACTTAATATTATTCTCTGGGATGAAAAATTTTTCTCTGGGAATAATCACACCTTGAAGGAAATACTGTACATGAGATATTTGTGGTTTATTTTTATTACTACTTCTGATGCATTTCCGCGTCTCTCTATTTCAAGCATACATGTAGCCTATTGTTTAGCCTACTTAGATTAATTAAAATGCACCAGTTGAAGATATAAGATATAATTATGTACCGTACGAAGTTTTACTTCACTGCAGCTTACACAACTTTTATTACATACCACAATGTTATTACTAATTTACTTTTTTATGGCCCCCACTATCTTTCCAATTACTGGGCTTTTACGTAAAAGAACCAACTCATGCTTACGTCTGCATCATGTCGGGTATGTTTGTGTGTCAAGATTACCCCACTAGAAGTAGGCTATAGTGACTAGGCTACTCCATTGCCGAAAATTCTCCATCCAGTCTACTTTTAACTATATAGGCTAAGTGAAAGTTGTGAGTTATAATCTTGTTAATGCCATAAATGCAGTTTTATATTTCCGCAAATAAACAGTCACTGCTTTTCTAACTAAATGAATGACTAATTTTATACAATGATGAATGACATTTGTTTATATGTAGTTTCATTTGTGTTGCATGAACATACTTTCTAAGACCACATCTCATTTGATATAATGTTTACTGTACACCTTAAAATTTGCTCGCACTGTTCCACAATTATACTGTAGCCGACCTGCCAACCACAGACTGCAACTTGATAAACATGGTAGGATTGAAGAGTGCTGTATACACATTTCTTTGGGGGAGCTGGAATGAGTCTCTATCAAGTTTCATTGTGAAGGAACATTATGTGATCTGTGATACCGACTAGGTGCCGTGGTAGTGTAGCTATGTAACCAAATAATTAGTGAGTTACGTGATCTATATGGCTAAGACAGGCTATAAATCATTTCAATTCAGAGGTGTTCTACCAATATACATCATCATGGATCATACACAGTTTACACACATAATATCCTCAAAGTCAGTGACAGCGTTATTTATTACACAGAGTACTGGATAAATTATGCTCTCCTAAATCCGAAATTAATCAATTGAGTGAATTGAACTTGGTATGACACTTTTCAACATTAAACGCCATGTCACTCTTAGCTTGTTCATCTGAGTGGGTGTGAGTCATTTCCGTGCCTCACAATCATGCACTCAATATGCCTGTGTTTCTTTAAAAGACTCTGTGATGTAATCGTAAAATGCGAGGTAAATAAGTCCTTCAGATATTGCCACGAAACACACACACCTACTATAAGAAGGAGCTTGTTTCGTGGCATGGTTAGGAGGAATCAGTAGCCACCAATTCTCATACACGATCACAGAGGGTCCTTAGATTAATAATGTCCACACTTCATTGATTTACTCCCGCTATTAAACATCCATTATAACCATTCTATTTTTTATTATCTATATTACCTTCCTTCTTTATTACCTTTCTTCCTTGTTGTACACTTGTTATTTATATTATATTATACTTCTCTCATTCTATCAATTGCTATCCTTTCCCACCAAACTTAAGCAAATTATGTCCATGTTTACTATGTAAGATCTATATGGAGCAAATCTATGGGGTAACGAGTAAGTCGAAGGAACTGCATATAATTATAACCTTCCTATAATTATTAATATGAGGGGTGTCGTGCAAAACGTCAAACTAACCCATCCAACTTTAATTTATTATGAGTAAATAGCGGTCAAAGTTAATTACTAATTACTACCTTAAAAAGTGGTGCAATATATTACTATCATATATAATTTCAAATGTCTAAGCTACATCTTTTATGCCATTGAGTTATTAATACATTTTTTTTTTTTTTTTTAATAAGGTCTATTTTTTTCCCTCTCCTCACGCACTACTTTTTTTTTTTTTAGAAAGTCATGGTTTGCTCTTTTTTAAGGAGTGTATGAAAAAAGAGTTCTGTAAAAAAAATTATGTTGCTGTGCATATATAATTCCTGATTTTTTACGATTTTTTTAGATAATAAAATATTATATTCTTGTCATTGTTGAACCAGAAAAAATAATTCTATAATTTTACATTATTAACATCCACACCTGGATGAGAGAGAGAGACCATACCATAGAGTTAATAAAGGCATGCATATTACATCATAAGAGATAAAAAGGCTTATCACAGTGCACTATTATCATTTTGTAAAAGCATATACCGGGTAATGTTATCACAGCGATAACAACTATACGTCATGACATTGTAACCTTTGCCTGTTAGCATTGTGAAACTTGGAAGTTGGAACCCCTTCATTGCACAAAGGAATCTTTATTATTATTATAATGTTATATTTACTTTAAATTCGCCACGGTTTCTAAATACATTAAATAATATTCACTCGACATAACATCTATTCTAACTTGTGTCGCACCAAGATGAAATAATGTGTGATATGGTGATATTACGAAAACAAGGAACAACTGTATTTATTTATTTTTGGTTGTCCTTGTCATTTAGTCACATCAATATACTGATGTAGTTTTATGGTTTAATATTCCCAAGGTGGATGAGTGAGATGCGATTTCAGAAACAAATGAAATGGTTTGTAAAGGTTAATTTAAGACGTACACAAGGAGCATAACATAATTCCACACATTCATATAAACGTTATTCCCGGTTAGGTAAGGACGAGAGAGAGGGTAAGGTTTGAGATAAGGGAAAAGGCTTGGCTGTTGGCTTATCAATTCAGTGCACACACACACACACCAGCAGTAGAAGGTTACGAGGACATGAAGCTGTAAGTAACACTCAGTCTGTGTCTAGCAATTGTTGGGAGCACTTCAGGAAGGTGTGAGCGGTTTTTATTCCTTCTGAAAAACGATACAATAATATTGTTGAACCAGATTTGTGCGTCAATCGGATTTTCCCGTTTATGGAATAGGCTACTATATGTTACCCAATGTTTTATAGGTTCCAAAGCATCACGATAATGCCTCGAGAAGTAAGAACAATGGTATATAGTAATGAAAACTTGATATAAGGGTTTATTTCCACCTTATCTAACTTTCCCAAAATACACTGTACTTTAACAATATAGTATTCCTTCTAAAGTCTTGAATGCAAATAGGATTTTCTCAATAAGGCGTTCAGCAAGGACGGGACGCGAGTGATTTTGTCTCGTGTAAATGTGCGTATTTCAGAGAAGTCACGAAACATACTGTACTTAAGTACAAATAACAAAGTACAGTATCATTACTTCGTTACTCCCTACCGTTAGTGGTCAGTGTTATGATAAAAAATATATCTAACTCAGGCGAGTCTGACAGGAGGCGATAATGTTAGCACTGCAGTCTTGTGTCTCCTCCACAAGTTACATAATAATGTTAGCGTGACTAACCGAAAGAATGTTATTTCATATTTTTTGTTTGTATTAATAGTTAGCGTTGCCTTTTTTATAGTTTCCCAAACAACACGTACGGTAGACCACAGATATGACATGAAAGATATCTGATGTTATAAGAGTGTAATACTTTACAGATTATTGTTAATGGGCCGCTAGTTGAGACAATCTGACGTTAAAGTTGGTGACACCGGAGAATAATGAGTACTTACAACACAACAATGCCTACAAAATCATCGCAGGAAACTTCAGGTAAATATTTGGAATGCCATTTTTCTTAAGTTTTCAATACTGTACTAATCAGTAAAAGGAAGCAGAATAATTTTAACCGGCACATTTCTTTGCACTTCCTTCACAATATTTATGTCAAGGTTATATTTTTTTTTAACAAGATAGTAAATGAAGAGTTCTTGAGTGGGTTACGTAGCTAATCTACGTGTGCGAAGTAAGAACATTAATTATTTGCCCATGATTTATCGAGCTCGTTCATAATTGCCAATGAATAGAGAGATCTAGAGGCGATAACACAATGTTTAGTACCACTTCACCAACCTGTAATAATTATTGTCCTTATACCTTAATTACTACGGTTTACAAAGACCTTAAGGTGATATATATTTTTTTTTTTTTGTACATTGGAGTGCCTTGATTCCTCCAAATTATGCCAGGAAACAGGACCAGATGAACAAAAATAATGGTGTTCTGCTGTTTTGGCATAGTTTGGAGGATTCAGTTGCTCCAGATTTACCTACATAAGTAGGGTTAAGGGGAGAAATAATTGTGTTGGCAAATATAAAGGAGCCCACTAACTGATTCCTCCAAACTATTCCAAGCAACATATGGGCCACCATATATATACTTATAAACCTATAATAGCTATTGTGATCCTTTATCCTCATGTTAAGGCCCTCTACTGATGTACAGTAGATACCCCCTCAAATACACACACTCGTTTATCTTCCCACCAGGTCAAAATAGCAGGAGGAAAAAGAGAAATATGTGGAGGAAATTGGGACTGCTCATGTGGAAGATTTTGTTGTTACGGAAGAGACACTGGCTACTCACAGCCTTTGAGATCATCCTGCCTTCACTCCTGTTCGTTCTTTTGCTCACCATTAGAATGATCCCAGACAGTGATTTTGCCCCAGAGTATATAAACGAGGTAAGATTATTCGAATATAAAGTTATAAACATAATTATGAAATACTAGTCATGTTTGTTCTCTGACGGTATGTGAAGTAGTAAGTATGAAGTGATTTATCATTTACAAATCGATTAGATAACCACATAAACTAAACAATATTTAGAATTGAATAATAATCACCTATTGTTTGGTGAAAGAAAACCACATCAAGATAAACAATTATAAATAAAATGGTGCCGACATGACTAAAGCAAAAAGCCATGCGGCCATCGTTATTGTGGAGCATGGGGCCGTATTCAAGAACATTCATGGTGTATATGTACGATGGTGTTGTACTGATACGACGACTCCATGTACAAACAATAGAGCCGTCGTACCAGTACCATGCTATCGTATACATCACGAATGTTCTTGCATACAGAAAACACTACAGAAAGAAACTAAACAAGCAGAAACTAAATACACATCCACTTTTCTCACAGACAACATACAAAACCACAAAAAATTCTTCGGCTTCTTTAAAGCACGCAAACAAGACTCGACCGGTATTACAACATTACTACACAACAATTCCTTGGTTACACACCCACAAGACAAAGCCAACACCCTTAACACACAGTTCCAGTCCGTTTTTACCCATGAACATGAACACTTACCAGA
Source organism: Petrolisthes manimaculis (assembly GCA_034508575.1). Lineage (NCBI taxonomy): Eukaryota > Metazoa > Arthropoda > Malacostraca > Decapoda > Porcellanidae > Petrolisthes > Petrolisthes manimaculis. Next base: position 213,870 of record JAWZYT010000108.1, on the reverse strand, counting down.
CATGCCAACACCGTCACACCCACCTATCCCTCCCATTCATATAAACACCCAAGGAATTGAGAAACTTTTATCTGAGGTAGACATACACAAAGCGACTGGACCAGACAATATACCCTGCAGGATATTGAGGACTAATGCTAAAGTTCTTGCCCCTGTCCTGCAGGTTATATTCTCACAGACTTTACAGACCGGTGAACTCACTCAAGACTGGCTTTTGGCAAATGTGACCCCAATTTTTAAATCCGGAGACAGAACCCTTCCCATTAATTATAGACCGATTTCTCTTACCTCAGTCCCTTGCAAAATTTTAGAACACATAATTCATAGACATATAATGGACCATTTTAATAGACAAAACATACTGACTGACAAACAACACGGTTTTCGACCCAAACGCTCGTGTGAGACGCAGCTGCTGGTGACTACACATGACATCTTGCAGTCCCTCAATGACACAAAAACTAGACAAGTTGACGCCATAGTATTAGACTTTGCCAAAGCCTTCGACAAAGTCCCTCACCAAAGACTACTACACAAGTTAGAATTCTATGGCATACAGGGACAACTTCTTCACTGGATTAGAACGTTCTTGACCACCAGAAAGCAACGCGTAGTTCTTGACGGTAGTCAGTCTCCACCTGTTCCTGTGATCTCTGGGGTACCCCAGGGCACTGTCCTGGGCCCCCTTCTCTTCCTTTCATACATTAATGACCTCCCACTTTCACTTTCCTCTACCACTAGACTCTTTGCAGACGATAGCTTAGTTTACAGACCAATTAAAGATAGGAATGACTGCCTTCGACTACAGGACGACCTAACTGCACTTGAAGACTGGGAAGTCAAGTGGCAGATGACATTTAGACCAGACAAATGCCATCACATCCGTTTTACCCGTGCTCATAATCCCATACCATATACATATCAGCTACACAACACTAACCTCAACACAGTCCCTTCCCACAAATACTTGGGCGTCCACATCTCATCGGACATGAGGTGGAACACACACATAGGTAGCATCAGGGCCAAAGCCAGTAGGGTCCTGGGGTTCTTGCGCAGGAACCTCAGCAGGTGTAACACAGACATTAAAATTATTGCTTATAACACTTTTGTTCGACCACACCTAGAGTATTGTGACACCGTCTGGGACACACACACTTACAATAATATAAATAAATTAGAGTCCATACAAAACAAAACAGCAAGATGGGCCAGACGTGATTACAGACACACTACATCAGTCACTTTGCTTAAACAAGACACAAAACTAGACCCATTGGCAACAAGAAGACAAATACACAGACAACAGATGATATACAAAATCACAAACAAGTTAGTTGACATAGACAAAGACACATAACTACACCCTACAAGTATACGGTCCACTAGAGGCAGCCACAACTTAAAATACCATACATACCAGACAAGCACTGATATATTTAGACACTCATTCTTTCCCCGCAGCATCCAAGAGTGGAATCATCTCCCATCTCATATAGTTAATAGCCCCACTCTTGACACTTTTAGAAATAGGATCACCAATCATTACCTCCCCAATCCTAATCCTCAACCCACAGTCCTTGACCCAATCCACCCTCATCCTAACCCCCTTCCTAATCCTACCCTGGATCCCTAAATCCCCCGCACAACCCCCGCATATTATGCTGCCCACGAGCAGCCCTCTGCGGGACCCAAAAACTTTGAAAACTTAAACTTAAACGGCCCATAGTTCAGTATTATTAACACATGTTCTAAGGGGGTGAGGGAGTAGGGGACAGGCATGGGGGTAGGGGGTTTGGGGCGTGTGGTAATAGTAGGACAGGCTTAGAGGGGTAGAAAGCTTGTCCCCTGTTCCCGTACCTACCCCCAAGCCTGTCCCTCTGGCCTCTACTCCCGCACCCCCTTAAAATACATGAGACGTGAAAGACTACCGGTACAGTAACAGTATCTGTATTTGCCATAATTTCTAATACTGCAGCAAGGAAAGGTATTATGATGTTAATATACTTAATTACAATATTATGTTGTTTTTGGCTAACTACTGAAACAAGGAACAAGTTTTACGACGACAGATTGTCATATACAGTACAGTACTATACAGTATATTATTGTTATTGCTCTGCTTCTGGTTGCCAACTTTTTTGTCAGAAATCCTATATATTTTGTCAATGAGTAAGAGAATACAGTAGGTACATTAATTTACCTCAAATTTCACTGATATTGTACAAATATACTAATTGACAATGAAATGTTTAATGCAGCCTACTATAGTACACTTAATTTTGTCCACATTTTATTTAATAAAACTATATTATTATTATTGGTAAATTTACAGAAGAACTGGGGGAATATTTTTACAAGTTGCCACAACTCCAATTCGAAAATTTTACTATTACCAGTGTTTATATTTCACTATTACAAACAACTTTTCTATATACCATTTCTTCTGCAAATGCTGCATAACAGTAGTTACCTCTTATAGTTAGGTCCCGGTAGTGTGTCCCAGTCCAGATTAGGTTAGGTCAGGTCAGGTGAGGTCTGACTAATTTCTACTGTATATTTTTTCCTGCTTAGGTCCCGGTAGTCTGCCCAGGTTAGGTCCCGGTAGTCTGCCCAGGTTAGGTCCCGGTAGTCTGCCCTGGTTAGGTCCCGGTAGTCACACTAAATCCTTCTGGGAAATATATGTTTTTCCAGTGAAATCCTGTTGTGGCAACTTGTAAAAATTTACCGGTGTTTCTCTCGGAGATATAACATAATTTTGAAACTAGTCTGACCTGACCTGACCTAACCTAAACTAGACCACAGCAGACTACCGGAACCTAACCTGGGCAAACTACCGGGTATAACCAGTGTAAACTATCATAAAGTGACTTGGGCAAATTCCCAGGACCTAGCCAAATGTGGTAACACTGAGCAAGCCTAGCCAAAAACCCAGTTATTCTGTAATAATACTGTACCTTATTATTATTTAGCCATCCTATGCACAGAACTGTATTATTGTCCTCTGAAGATTGTTATTCATTATTAAAAATGAACTTGTAGCCTATCCTATTTTTTTCCAGACATCTACCTTCAATGTGGCTGATGAGTTTCTTCTGAGGAGGGAGTTGTGTTCTAAATATGGTGCATGGGTCGATGATGAGTGTTCTGCGTGGCCTGTACTAGCACCTGGAAATAGGAAGTTCTTTTATGGTCCTCCTACAAACTTCACAACCCGAGTGGCTCACCATGTTGCTGCCTCACTTGGCCTCGAAGTGGAAGATAGTAAGTGTTTGATGTTTGTTAGTCTGGATATATGATTGATAACTATATAATGACCATCTATATGTACCTCTACAATACTGTACCTACATTACATACGGTAGGTTGAGATATGCAAATTTGGATTTTAAAATATACATGTATGATGGATATACTGTACTACGAAGCCCTAAATTTACTCTCTTTTTTATTGTGACCTAGCTAATGTTGTTCACTGTCCAGTACAGTATATTATAATGAATAGCTCTTTTTCAACAGTGGTAGAGGCTGTGAAGACAAATGAAGAAATGGACAGGATGGTTCAGAAAGCTTTTGTTGAGTCTTCTGACTCTCTTGCTTCCTTCTACATGGGTCTCTACTTCCACGACCTTCCTGATGAAGACCAGGATTTACCCCCAGACCATCTCAGTTATGACCTAAGATTGCTCAAGTACTGGTTTACTAACCAAATCTACCCCTTCTTGCAGATTCCTGGACCTAGAAACTTTACTAGTGAGTACTGTACTGTACACTCGGATACCATAGTCTCCTGCCCAGCTGAGTCGAAGCCAGAGATCTGATGCGGGTGGTTTCTGGCCTACAGCCCACCCAAACCATCACTAGGTTACCCACATCTCAAACATATTAAGGCTTTAAGTGAGCTGTTGTCCAGAAACTGCCTACTTCAGATCGTGGGTTTTGACTCAGGTGGGGGAGAGACTATGGTATCCTAGTGTACATTTTATATGGTTTTGTAAAGTGTAATGAGCAACTTATGTGCCATAGTAAGCCCAACACTGGATACTATTATGGTAAAAATATCCTCATAACATCTACATGTACAGTCGTCAAATAAATTATTGGAACCACCCTCACATTGAAGTTAACTATTATTATTTATAAGGAAGTTCCAATACTTATTTTACCAACTGTACATACTTACCAGGATCCTCTGTCATAATTACTGTAGGTGGAAACCAGTCAGGGCATATGACGGAAATTTTGCTAAGTAACCTGATCGTGTCCTTGTGAGTGGAAGCTATCATGTATGGTGGAACGTTGACCTTTAATTTTATTGTCATTGAGATTACAGTACATAATACATACGGTACACTTAAATATGCATAATGTTGTGCATATATGTTATAAGGCAAAAGATGTATGCCTTCATACCCACTCCAAGCCAATACTGTAAACTGTAGGCTTATAGTACGTCTTCATTTTGGATTATGGTTACTGAATGTACAGTACTTAGAAATTAAGATTTATAAAGAAAAGAAATGAATGATGTCATGTGGGATAGTATAGTATTGTACTGTACCTCAGTGTCATTTAGGCTGCAAGGTAGTTTGACTGTCTATGTATGTTTTACACTGCTGAGTTGACTAAATGGAAATAATCTTATACTGTACAGTACTTTGAAAAAATATATATACTGTATAATATATGACACCTTCATTGTCACAGAGTTGTCAGGGGGAAGGAAGATTGACAAGTATAAATAGATTCAGTAGTAGAGATAGTTATAACTCTCCTGTATGTGTTGGAGTTGTAAGTTTATTGTAAATGTAACTTTTGATAAGTTTTGTTTAAAATTTATAGTTTTCATGGCTCACCTGCATTATTTCTTTATTCCACAGCTACCTTAAGTGACAATTATGCAAGTTATGGCATGGATGGCTTCTCATTGATTCAGAGCATTGTTGATCGTTACTTCATTTATGAGGTGACAGAAAATACATCTTATACAACTGACTATCAGGTAAGTTTTGTGACAGAGGATAGCAAATCTGTATATATGTACTGTAGATACAGTAGAGGAAATACATTAGATGAAATGCTTGTGTCCTATCTGGAAATTTTTTGATAAGTTTTGATTTATACTATACCTTATACTGTACTAACAAGTTTGTGCAGAGGGAATTTGAAAGTTTAAAAAAAGAAGTGTGTAGAGATTGGTGCCAAGTATAATGTCTAAGCATGTAGAGTACTGTACAGTACAATAGTACTACAGTATACTATATTAACTTGCTATGGTTAGATGTTAGAATGTGCTGCTACTGTGATGGGCTCAAAAGCTGGATTTCCATCAAAATTATTTTAATTATTCCCAGATTAGTTTCATTATTTCACCTTGAGGCTAAAGGTGATGAACCTGTACTTACATGAAAGACTTAAGGTGAGAGGTTATCTGAGTCCGATATGTAAATGAATTGAAGGGATTAAAACAGGAGGTTTGTGGAAGGTCTTTAAAGTGAGTAGTCATGATAGATCTTGCTTAGTTGGATTACAAGCTAAAGAAATCATACATTAGATATGAAATAAGATGACACTGGTTCTGAAATTGAGTAATGGACAAATGGAACAAGCTTCTGGTGTAGGAACAGAAAGAATGCAACCAACACCTTGAAGCTGTATATTCTCTATCTGATTCTAATACACTCCTTAATTTTGGGGGCATTGCATGAGCTGCAGGGTACTGACCTACTAATAGCCTACAGACCCGAGGTTAAGAATATAGATATGGGGCTTCCAAGAACTGGGCCAACAAACCTTCATTTGTTTCCTTGTCTTAGGTTTATGTAAATATGTAGCCTTGACACTCGAGTCATTATCTCTACAGAAAGCATCACTTTCAATTTTGATTACAAAAGGCTTGACAGTAGTTCCAATTTTGACCACTACTTCAGCAATTATGATGATGATATACACCATTAAATATATTAGTAACCAGAAGTAACCTGGTTGAGCAGCTTAAAGTGTTGTAATAAATATACTTTTCTACTTGTTAATTCATGAAATACATATTTCACTCTTTTGCTAAATCTGTCTCTCTTTGTCTCCGCATAGCCTAGCACTGTACAGTACCTAGTTATTCTTCAGCATATGATTATGCTGTTGAACTTGTTGCACTGTTTCTTAAGGATGTGACTTTGATTTATTTGTTTGGTGATAAAGGGAAAATAAAACAGTGTACAGGTATATGAGTGTCATAATTTTCCTTTTACAGTTCCAGACACAAATGTACCCATATCCTCCATATATTCAAGACAGAGGTATGAGCCAATTTTATGGTGCCTCACTCCCTACGTTCGTAGTGATCTCCTTGGTGCTCCTTTCACCATCCCTCATCAAGAGTATTGTGTATGAAAAGGAAACAGGTGTTAGAGTGAGTTATGCATACATACTGGATTGTATAATTAGAATTTTTATTTGTTGATATTGTTTTACTGTACACGTACATTATACTCCATAGTATTTGCTGAAGTGGTGCAGTACAGTACTTTGAATATCAACTGTATAATGATGACCTATTGAAGGTTTTAGTTTGTAGTACTGTATAACAATTTTATTGCAGTACTGTACTGTATACAATTTCATGTCTCATTCTGCAAATCAAACAAAACTCTCATATGATATGGTAATATTACTTTTTTGGAGTGTATGAAAACTGTAAAATTAAATTCTCATCATATTGAATGAAAAAACCTAGGGATGTGTTGTATACTATAAATTTTTATCTGACCTGGCAATATTTAATTGATTATAGAAAAATATTGCCTTGGAACATTATCTGGCAGAAATATATCTGTACAACATAAATTTTATACAATTTCAGGAGCTGACAAGATTGATGGGGATGGACAGGTGGCTTGTGTGGTTGTGTTGGTTCTTCCACTCCTTCTTTATTATCCTAATAGTGATCACCATCATGACACTGATGGTCAAGCTGGAACTCCCCAGTCAAGACAATAACTCTGGTGACATGCTGCCTCCCATTATTATCAGTACTGACCCCATGTTTATCTGGGTCCTTCTCCTCCTATATGGCATCTCATCCATCACATTTTGCTTCTTTATTGCCACTTTATTTAGCAGACGTGAGTTTCACAGTCAAAACCTGTACAGTACAGGATGTTTATTACTTATTATTCTCATCCAAGAGATTTAGGATATTGTCATGCACTTAAATTCCAATAATGATAAGCTAAGAAAAAGTTTGTAGCATGAGCTTGCTGCCTAATAGTCCACTTAAAGACTATGATTGCCAATTTAATACTTTTTTCGTGATTTTTCATGTGTATATTTGAACACTGTACAGTACTCTACTGTTTTGGAAAGTTTCATTTTAGAATGAATAACTATAAACATTGGTAATATACTCAATTAGCCATGAAAAATGTGCTAAGCAGTGCCTGTTGTGTTTATTAGCATGTAAGCATCACAGTAAACTAATGTACTAAAGGGGATCCTGTATTTCCATAACAGCAGCCACCTTTTTTTTTTTTTACCATCCACAGCCACTCTGGCCACCACCCTTGGTATTGTGATTTGGTTAACATCTTACTTCATACCACGCACTCTCATGGACTATGAGTATGATACCATGGGACTCGCACCCAAGATTCTCTCCTGCCTTCTCCCCAACATGGCAATCACCTGGGCATTCAGAATCATCGCCATGTTTGAAGGCAGAGGTAAGTGATAGAGATAGAGTGAAGGTAGAGTGTGTGGAAACTAGTAAAGGTAGAGTGTGTGATAGTTAGTGTAGGTAGAGAGAAGCAGGTAGTGAAGGTAGAGAGAGGCATCTCTAGTGAAAGGAGAGGAAATGAATCAGCAGTTGCATGAGGATGTGGAGACTCCATCACTCACCACTTTGATTCAATTAATCTCAAGTTCCCCCTACTCTAATGGGGTTGGCAACAGTAATGGCCGACTGCCATAAAGCCTGCTCCAAAGCTGTTTACTTGCAGCTTCTCTGACTTACTGAAAGAATTCCCTCAGCATATAATGGAACACATGCTTGCATGATAAAGACCTTTGTTCAAGGAGTACAGTTATGCAAAATAAAGCATTATAAGTACAGTATAGTAAATTATCTTTGAACTGCTGTATATTTATTTTTTTGTTATTGCAATGCATTACATTTGTTCAAGTCACTTGCCTATCTGTGTGTTAATATGCCTTTTGTGATTGGTGGCAGGTGTTGGTGTTCAGTGGAACCATCTGTGGGAGACTGGTAACCCCAGAGACCAGCTGACTCCTGCCATGGTTCTCCTTATGCTAAGTGTGGATATTATCTTGTACCTTCTGATCACCTGGTATGTGGACCAAGTCAACCCCGGCCTCTTTGGTGTACCAGAGCCCTGGTACTTCCCTTTTCAGGTAAGTCATGGCATAGCACCTAGTAGCAGCAGCAACTTGTTTTTATTTTGTAATATGAATAAGAATGCAATCATGCAGTTAATATTTTAGACAAAATATTATCTTTTAATTTCCTTATTTAGCTGAAGTGTAATATCTTGTATACAGAAAAAGTACTGGTGTGGTTCAAAGCCAGAAGATTCCTTAACTGAAGGTGTACATCACCAAAGAAATGAGAGCTACTTTGAAAAAGATCCTGAAGGACTGACACCTGGAATAGTTGTCAAGAATCTCAAGTGAGTGAAGTGTGTTGATTAATAAAGCTGAGATAACATTTTTTAGATCATTGATCAGTAAACCTGAGTAAGGAAGAGGAAGGTTATGCTATAATGATAGTGTGATGTAAGTGAGAAATATAGTGAGAGAAGTTAACCAATGAAAAATCTCATTTCCACACTATATTTCAAAGTGTTCACACACACTAAAACCAGTTGGTATATTAGAACTATCAGTAGTCAATAAAGTGAAATGCAATTTTTTGGTTCCAGGAAGGAGTTCAAGAACCTTACTGGGAAAGTTACAACTGCTGTAAAGAATGTGTCCATGACATGTTATGAGGGACAATGTACTGTATTATTGGGCCATAATGGAGCTGGGAAGACCACTACCATGTCCATTCTCACAGGTGAGTGCAGTAACCAATGTATTGTTGAGGTTTGCTTTGTACTAGAAATGATGAGTCTGCAATTGAATTTTTATGTAACTTCCCTTATGTACTGTACATTGTAACCTTTCTAAACCCTGTTATTTTTAAGGTAGGCCATCAAAAACAGATAGATCAGAGTACCGTACTGTACCATAGCTTTAACATGAATTACGAGTAGACTGCATAAATAATATATAGCCTACTCTTTACATTTATTCCCACTCTCAACAGATGTTTAATATTTTGCACTAACTCTGTTTCTAACAGGTAATATTATGTACCATCAATTTACAGTTACAGTCATTCATTAGGTGTGTATGCCCCAAGTGGTGGAGCAGCTGAAGTGGGAGGCTGGAACATTGCCACTCACCTGAAGGAGGCACGGGAAGAGTTGGGTCTGTGTCCTCAACACAACATGCTCTTTGTTGACCTCACAGTCCTTCAGCACCTTCTGTTCTTTGGTAGAGTAAGTACTCTCAACAGCACAGTTGAATATTTACATCTTTGGTAGAGTAAAACCTTACAATCCTTCTTTCATCACCTCCCTTTTTTTGGAAGAATTAATCCTCGGACATCTCTCAACCTCAAAGTCTATAACCATAGAGTTTTGTAGATAGCATAAGAACAGAATAAGGTTATAATTTCTTCAAATTCTTTACATTTTCTTTTCTGTTGGTCAGCACCATATAACCTTACTCATTCTTCTTATAGCTGAAGGGGATGACATCAAAGGAAGCTCGAACAGAAGCAGAGGAACTGATGCTGAAACTAGATCTGATGGAAAAGAAACACCGGTATGGTAACCAACTCTCTGGTGGCATGAAGAGGAAGTTATGTCTGGCCATAGCACTGATAGGTGGCTCCAAGGTGAGTAACTTGGTGTGCGATTAATAATGTAATAAGTGTTCTGTTCTTATATCCTGATGAACCAAGCATTGGGTGAGTGTCAGAAGGTAGTAGTATTATCCATTAATTATGTAATGTGTGTGACTTTGTATTCAGGTAGTAATCCTGGATGAGCCAAGCAGTGGGTTAGAAGGCAGTACAGTATTATTATTAATTAATTACTGTAATGTGTATAACTGTGTATTCAGGTAGTAATCCTGGATGAGCCAAGCAGTGGGTTAGATCCTGAGTCCCGACGGTGGGTGTGGCAGGTGGTTCAGGGGGAGAGAGGACGACGCACTGTTCTCGTCACCACACACCACATGGAGGAAGCTGATGTTCTAGGAGACAGGGTGGCCATCATGTCTTCTGGACGTGTTGTCTGTGCTGGATCAACTCTCTTCCTCAAGAACAAATTTGGTAGGAAAGAACAGTTACATTCATCTTTTTTACAAAGTACATTACTGCAGAAATCATCATCATAAAGACCCTATTTCCTTTTTGTCAAAGAATGTTGGTCAATACTATTCATAGGTCAGTGAACTTTTAGGACAAATAAAACAAATTATTAACCCTTGACATTCCTTTATAAGCTGTGGTTCTTGGGACAGAATGACTTACTAAAATTGTTACCGGTATATGTTTGTAACACTCCTGCTTTTCTTATTATTCTTTTTTCTCCTGTACAGGAGATGGGTATACCCTCACAGTAATGGTGTCAAATAACAGCAGTGTGACACAGATACAAAAAAGGGTACAGGAACACCTTCCACAATCAGTTCTTCGGTCAGCTCAGGGTGGAGAAGTGACCTTCAAGCTTCCACCCACTACTGCTCAATTTGCACCTCTCCTGGACACTTTAACCAAGCAGAAGGATCAACTTGGCATCAGACATGTGGGTCTTTCCCTCACCAGCATGGAGCAGGTGTTTCTCAGGTCAGCAATGGATCAGACCCATACTCATACATCTTGTACTAAACATTATTAAGGCATTTTGGATCAATAAAGAGCCCATCAGTCATTTGACAAAAGTTAACCCATGTGGTGCCAATCATGTACAGTTGCAGACATATGAAACAGACATACTTCAAGCTGGTCCCTTATCAAGTACAGAGTAGGATACACTTCTACATACAACATCTCATTCTTCTCTATACTTAATGACGGGCTCCATTTCAGGTGTGTTTGTATTATATCTCTGAAACTGTATACCTGTAGTTGATTGAGGAGTTGCTTCTAGTGCTACTCATTCAGTTCTGTGGTGAAGTAGATATAAACATATATCAATTGCAGTCATTATAGTATGGTGTGGATTAGTCTAATGTTAAAAATTTCATGAAATAAACCCAGCTTGAAATGGTTGTACCTATAAGCAAAACAAATTGGTCACTCAGTAGATGTTGACTACTGGTTGCAGCAATATCCTTCACTATTTTGAGAAGAGTTGGTGTCAGGAAGGTCATAGGCCTACAGCCCTAAAATCATCTGCTGAAACCATTCCGTGATATCAACCCCACACAAAAGAGGGAAAAAAATGTGAAGAGAAAGAAGAAAAAGTAGGAACTCATATCTAAAACAGGAATACAGTACTTGAATGCTGAAAAATAATCTGGTACTGTAATAGAGATTTTTTTTTTATGTGATCAACTGTTAAAGGGTAATGATTTAAGGGTTATCAAAGCACTCTCCTTATTTTCCTGGTGTAGTATTTGTTAGATCATATCACCCAACTTATAATTGTACAACTCATCTGTACAGAGTGGGTGAAATAAAGGAAGAGGATGAAGAAACAAACCTACAGTGGAACCCAGGAACACTTTCCAGTAACAAGAACCTACAAGGGAGTCAAAACCTGAATTGCAATCAAGATGGAAGTCAGATCCAGATTGACAACCTGAATGGAAGCCAGATTCTACAAGACCACATGAGTAATGGCAATGAATGCAGCAGTCAACGGTATCTCTTCAACAGCCAAAGTAGTAAGAAATTTGGTGTTTAATTATTCAAAGTGATATACAGTATTGCATGCATTCCAATTTTTACTTTGTAACTGCCTGGGTCCAGTAGTATGGTTGGAAGAGAAATAAACCAGAGCTTGCATCGGTAATCCTCTCATAGAACTCTGTCATGGATCAGCAGGACATGGAGGCTGACTTTTTTACACCATTATTGCCTCATAATAAAGTGTACAGTACTGACTAAATAAGATTGACTTGTTGATGTCATAGTTTAATATGTGTTCAATAACTCAGAAATTTCAGATTTCAAAAGTTGGATGACCACTTTGTACAGTACTACACAGTAGTATCACTCTACTTTAGCAAGTTATACATATTGCTGCTGCAAGTTGGAAGAGGAGGTGGAGAAATAGGAAGTGGAGTAAGAAATAGTCCAACCCTCACAAATTTTACCTGTGTCCAGTGTTTGAAAACTAATCCATCACTTCTTTATTTTTTCTAGATATTGATGGTTTACTCTCAGGACTATTACTCTTATCTCAGAGGTTGAAGGCTTTCTTCATTAAACGTGCCATCTACTTCAAAAGAAAATGGTTGCTTCTCATCTCGCAGGTAATATATTATGTACAGTTGTTTCAGCAAGAGCATAGTTCAGTTATCTCATTCTCAGAATCTATATCATGCTTACATCATTCCATTTATATTTCAACAAATTGATTGTGAGGTACAGTATTTAACTGCTGTACTGTAATGCAGTGTGCTTCTTTAATGTGCAAATTGATACCTCATGATACCATTTATTGAATGTCAGTATTGGTTAGAAATATAATTACAATATGTACAATATGGATTTGTGAGTTGAATATCACTCTTAAACTCCCTCATCATAAGCATAACTTTTCTTTCCACTATTTAGGGTCTACTGCCAGTGCTTGTAACAGTACTGTGTATACTGGTTGATGGAGCCTTCATACCTGATACACGTCAAGAGCCTCCCAGATCTCTCAACCTTACCATGTTCCCTTTCACTTCTTCCTATGTATATGCAGAATCAGATCTCATGGGGCTTGCATCTGCCTATGAATCCCTCTTTTGGGATGATTATAAGGTGAGCCAACAATGACCATGTATACAATTTTTTTTTTTTTGCATTTTTTCCTTTTGTTTATAAAGTTTATATACTGTATATGAATGTGAGGAAGATGTATACATGTACCTATTTGGAATCCAGATATTCTGGATAACAAATATTTGATAGAAAACTCTATACAGGATTTGATTCAAGATGTATTGTATCGTTCATAGCTTTATACACATACAATACACACACATGCACTCACACAAATGCATCTTTTGTTACAAGTGCAACATATATATTTTACATGTACTGTATAAGTGTTTAGATGTGGTAAAATCAATCCCTCTCTACTCAACAGGTAAATTTCACTAGTAACGTGGAGGACAGCCTGTTAGCAGAGGCAGAGCAGGAGTTGAACCTGTACCGAGAGAACAGCATCTGCTCTGTGAGTTTTAACAAAGTCAACATATGATTACAGTATAAAGTTGTCTTTGTACTTTAGTATTTATTCTGAATTTAGGACTAATATATATTTTAAATCATTAACACTTTGAATGGTATAGCTTAAATCAGTTATATATTGAACAGTCCTGAAGTTTTGTTCATATTTCAAATTCATGTTCAAGGCAGAAGGAATATTTCCAACATAGTTTATGAAATTTATAAATTTCATCAATATAGATTAAATATTTTTGTATACTGGTATATTGTATGCATTTTATTGACAAGGAAGAAATTTGTTTAATTATTCATATAAAATTAAGTACTGTACAGTAATACTACATATACTGTAGTCTACATGAATCAAGGCTTTTTTGTCCACACCTGCAGGCTGAATTTTTAAACAATGGTTCGACGACAGCAATGTTGATGTCCTATCAGTCCATCCCTTACCATCCTCCTGGAATTGGAACATCCCTGATCACCAATGCACTCCTTCGTTATGCTACCAACTCCAGCTCATATTCCATCTCCACCACCAACCGTCCACTTCCACCTGACCAGACTGTGAGTTATCTGACAAGTGCTATGTTCATGTATTGTATTCCTTCATGTAGTTTGATGCACTATTCTCATATTAATCCTGTAATAAATTGCAGTTCCTCACCGAAGGGCCAGTCAGATGTTTTTTAAATTTCTTTTACTGTGCAGTGAATGGAATAAAGAGTACCCCTGTGAGTACAGTACTGGTACTTGATGTTTGCCTTAGATAATAACCTGACCAACTGTCTGTCAACCTTACAGTGGAGGGTAGGCAACACAAACACGTCATTCAGTGCCCTCATGTACTCCATGATGATGCCTCTTGCCTTGGCCTTCCTTTCTGCCTCCTTCCTTGTGTTCCCACTACATGAACGTGAAACTAAGGCTAAGCAGGTGAGTCCTTTGTAGAATTTAGTTTAAGGTAAGTAGAGAGAGTATGATGAAGTAAGAATAAGAGTAATAATGTGGATTTGCAGTTTGAGAAGCCAATATTTAAAGACTTTGTTCTTGCTAATTCAGGTGCTCCACATTACAAGAGCCAAACTTAGAAAATAAATATGAATGCATTGAAATGTGTTCAATGTTTCTACAATCATATTGATCTGATTGATGGTGGAGGTATGGTATATTTTTCCCTTTGAAGCTGTTGAAATTTGGATACTAGTACCTTTTTTTTTTTTTTTTTTTTTTTATATGATCCGACACTGGACATAGGCTTCATGAAGCCCGTTACCATGGCCCAGGTCAACTGCTGCTTATTCACACACACACACACACGTCAAGACTTCCGAACGGGTACCCAGCCACAGAGAGAGGGAAGTGAGGGTTATTCTCAGATACAGTACTGCAGCTGTTATGGTATCAGTGAGGGTGTTTTACGACGTTCGGTGGCCTTATAGTTATTGCCTGGCACTCAAATCAGAAGAGTAAATATTCTCAGGCCCTCACCTGAGAGGATCGATCTCCCGACCTCAAGGTTACAAGTCCAGAACACTAACCACTCAGCCACCTCCCCTGCATTAATAATAATATACCATTGATAATAAATTTATTGCAAAGAACTACTTTTGATACATGGATGTTTAACTGATCTTCAAGCCAACAATAATTGTATTTTTTTGCTGAATATTATTAGTCAATTTGCTAACAATGTATAACAGGTTATAAGTCAGTATAAGCAGCATTTGTCTAACAATTATAAACCTCCCAAATTGAACATTCTGTTTACACTTATGCTCAAAATAGATGGCTCCTGTACCAATATCACAAGATTCTGATGTACGATACTACATGTACAGTATTTACTTTATAAGATTGAGAGCAAGACATTGCTGAACACTGTAATAATTTTCATTAAGATCTCATTTCTCTTTTTCCTAAGGATAGAGCAGGCACAGGGATGGGGAAAAAATCTGAACAAAATATTTAAGAGAGGGATATAATATATAATACGGTACTCATTGAAGATGGTCAAGGTCTTAATCAAATTCAATTCCCTTTAAAGCATACAAAATTTTCTCAACCTTTCTCCCCCCTTCACAAGTACAATATCAGCATCCACAACAAAGTACATACCTTCATTTACCCAGGTGAAAGTAGCTATTTCATGAACTGTCAAGTTAAAACCAAATTGCAAACCCTCATCCTTTTTTACAAACATATCTCATCCACTTTTGTCTATCATGCACAAGTTCTTTTGATTTACCCACTTTTTTCTTATGCAAACATTCACACTATTGTACCATCTTCTAGTCTTTCTTGTCTCCCTTATCCCTCATACTCACTTTTATACACCCTTTCACCGACCTAGTTTCATCCATTGCTTCCATGTATCCATGGTATATCAGAAATCTTTCCTTTACTGCATGATCAAGTTATTTTTCGCACAGTACACTTCTCGTGGATTTCATTATTTCTTACCCTGTTAGTTCTATGGAATCTACACACACTCATAACAAATCATATTTAACTCACACTCTCTCTCTATATATATACTGTACAGTACTGTATACATCTTTCTTACTACACTTAAACAGACATTATTATTTGCATGGCTTGCAGGTACAGATAATGACTGGGGCTCCTGTGTGGGCATTGTGGGTCACCAACTTCCTCTGGGATTATTTAACCTACCTTGTATCAGCAATCCTCATTTTTTTGGTACTTGTGTTATTTGACTCCAAGGATTACTTCTCTGCCCAAGCTGCACCAGGTATGTTAAGTATATGAATTTTAATTTTATGTGTTACTGTATTACTGGAGTACAGATACTTGTACAGTCAGTTCAGCTATAATGAGTATTCTCATGAATCATTTTCCAAACTTGGTTATCAGAATTATCGTGTTCAAAGTTTTCTTTTTAGTTATCGGTGTCTAACACTGATAATTATGAAATTACTAAAGTAATTCACTAGAGTAAAAAGTGGATAACATACTGTACAGTACATTAAATGAGGATAATGTCTTCAGTAGATTTTCTTGTCCTCAGGAGCTCTTATCCTTCTGTTGTTGCTGTATGGTTGGGCCAGCATTCCCATGGCATATGTGTTCAGCTTCCCTTTTCAAACTGCTGCTGCAGGGTTTGCTGTTCTTGCTCTCATCAACATTGTTGCTGGTGAGTATTTTGGACACTCAAAGCTAAAGAGGTTATAGGCATAATTTATTGGCATTACTGAACAGAATTGGACAATAAAAGTCCTGTATATTATATGTACTTTCATGTTCAGAATTTGGAATACAATGATTATATTTCTCACACTGACTCATAATAATAATGTACTGTACTCCAATAGGCCAGATCCTCACAACAGCAGTCTGGGCATTGGATGCATCAAACCAGCCTAAGCTTGCAACAGCGAGTGATGTTCTCGGTTGGATTTCTTCTGTTGTCCCCACTTATGTTTCATCCATGGTGAGTACTTGCCCTGTAGAGACATATACTGTATATTATATTATAGGACATACTTTATGGTGTAAAGGCATACATAGGCCTCTTAACTAGTGACACTGTCATTCATTTTTAATTTCTTTCTTGTTCAGGGGCTTTAACGTTGCTCTCAAGGGAATCTGCTTATGGTTTAATCATGCTTCTTAAAGTCATTTTTATTTGCTTTCTTATAAGTAATGTTTATTTCTGTCTAGTTTTTATATTCATTAAGTAATACAGTTGTTATGATTTGTTGATGTAGATCATTATTATAACCATCATCATCCACATTAGATTCATAATGTTGCATGTTGTTTGGTACACAATATACACTGTAATCCAATACTATATCCTTTCTCTATCACTTTCCATGGTAAAAAGTACTTTAAAAAATAATGTATACTGGTTGGTAAATACTTTTTTGGAGGCATTGTCCACTGATATAAAATAGAAATGTGTGCATTTCTTAGCATATCCATACACAATTAGCATTTTTCTTTCTCAACCAGGGTTTTCAGCATCTGATCGACACCAGCATATACAACACACAGTGTGACATTCTGGACAAGGACACTAAGGAATCTGTGTGTGATGCTCTCAGTATTTTCAGCCAAAAAAACCCCTTCATTATGTGCTGTCGTGAGTACTGCCACTCCTGGATTCCTAGGATGAATTCATCTGTTAAATATTAGATTAATTTTGACCAACTGAATACAGTATATTGATGCTATCTTTTGTTTCAAAGATCAAGCAAGTCAGTGAACTTTTATGCACTAATAAATACTTTATATTCCTTCAATATCCAACATTTTTAATGCAACATATGTAAGCAACTAGTTTGAATGTTTTTCATTCTTACACATCAGGATAGGCCTACCTCATGTTATCTGGCATAATAAAATAGTGTCTAATGTCTAGACTAAATTGAAAGGAGGTTGGATTCTATTGTGTTCATGCTTGTGCTGGGTCTCATCCACACTTATTTTGAATACCTTTGTTTACTCTCACCCAGTTATGATTCACTTCCTTCACCACCGTGTAAACTAATGTTGATAACATTGTAGTGAACATATAATAACACTTGGCAAGTACTGAGCTAATATATTCCTTAATGCTGGGCATTGTATAATTATCTTGCTACCAATTTATCTAAAATATTAACTGATTGATAAAGACCAATTCAGCTACACTCTTCCACCTTGCAGCTCAGTGTGCTGATGTGGGTGATCGTATTTGCTTCCAGAAGAAATCATACTTCCTCCTTGATGACCTTGGCATGGCACGTGACTTCCTCACTTTGGTTGTCAATGGTTTCATTTTTATCATTATCCTGGTCCTCATTGAACTTCAAGTCTTGAATATTATCAGGTAAGATAATACTGTAGTCTCATTTAGATTCTCCCAGTGATAAGAAATGTCCCTATTGTCAAATGGACCAATATCAGAATTTTGCACTTTGTAAAGCAATTTTATTAACCCATAAGCTGATGTATTTCTCTTGAGTGTGTTCCAAGAAGGGTCTAAAGAAATCTTGAGATATACATGTACAGTATAAACCTGTTATTTTGCCCTTTGGTAACATTGTCCATCTGGCTATATTCCAGTCTGGCCACTTCACTCCATTCATTTTGCTCACTTCAGACTATGTATTGTTGTTATTTCACCGAATTAGAAAGCATTGGCAAGCCTTTGAAGCAAAAGAAGCTTCCTTTCAGGTCAAGACAGACTAATTAAAGCAATAATGAAGAAAAAGAGGTAAAAAGGATGCTCCAGCGAGGCCCCTGCTGGGTCACTGGTCCTCGTACATACATTACATTCCTAAACTACAGGTCACCTTCACTTGGTGGCACCAGTTAACATCCTAGAAAAAACTTGCTAATGAATCTGTATGTCCTCAATTTTTTATTACATAATAAGGATAGTAGCCATTACATCCACAGCAATGTAAAAAAAAGAATGAGCATTACTTTACTGCTGGATTGAATCTCTCCAAAAAGGGAAACAGCTTGGAAACTCTGCCCACACTGGCCTAGGAAGGATTGATTATGGGCTGTGTAAGGAGGAGATATGAGTAGGGTGCTTGTGATAATATGGGATTTGCATGTCTTGGGAAAACTGTTCAACAATTCTCCAGTCTGAGAATGATATTTATGATTTTTCACTTATAAGAACATCTTTAGAAAAGTTTTAACAATTGTTGGAAAATTGGACATTTCCACTAAACTGATCCCATACTGTACTTATATTAGTACAGTACAGTAACACTGAGGTTTTCTGTGTCATTGCACATTTGGGAGGAATTAATAGCCCTCCAATTTTACCAACAAGGGAGATTACTCCTCCTCCCCATAAGTTCTAGACTTATGCTCAGTAGAGTAGCATCTATGAAGGACTATCAATTTTCCCACATTTAATTACCTTCCCTTGTCAGATTCTGGGTGAAGAATTTGTGCTTCAAGAAGAATATTAAGGTAACAGCCAGTGTTGGGAAGCAAGATGAGGATGTGATTGCAGAGGCAGAATTAGTTGATGCTATGATAAAAGGAGAACAAGGTGAGAATCAACTTGATTAGTAAAAGATAATTGTTTTGTGTACAGTACTCCACAGGATTAATTTAATGCTGATCAGAAATAACCTGAGCTAAGCATGACTCCTATGTATACTACTGGCAATGTACAGTATTATGCTAAATGCAATCCACTGTGTTGGTGATCATTCTGGAATTGGTTAGTAAGGCTGTCCAGGAATGAATTCAAGGCTAATATTTACTAAAGCCCCTATACACGGCATTTCGTCGGACTGTTTCATCCAACTTAGTCATTTTGTAGGACTGTTTCGTCGAACTTCAGGGTCATTTCGTCGGATCAAACACTCTTCCCAGGTTTGATGAAATGTTACAAAAAGTTGGGCATTTCACCAAACTACTCCAGAGTCAAAAATATATCTACAGTATACTTTTTCTCTTGATTAAAAATATTGAAAGTACAGTAGTTGATAATATTGATATGTATGCCATTACATATTGTATATTATAAGAAAATATATACATGAGAATATATAGTTATATATATTTATTTAATATATATTTATTGAAGTCATATGATGCTGATATGATATTTGTCTACAAAGCAAACATTGGCCCACATTCTTCAAACATAAACCAGTAATATTTCATTGAAATTAACCTTATAAAATTAGTGAGGAACGAGCCAGTGCTGTGAGACTACATAATAGTACATATCCCAACTATTTACATTGGAGATGGTTGGACGAATCTCGCGAGTTGCATGAATACGTCTGCTAGGGATGTTTTCAAGTTCGATGAACTGGTTGTACCAAATGACTGCTTAGTTCGATGAAACAGTCCAACGAAATGCCCCATGTGATAGGGGCTTTAAGCTTGTGCCTTTATGATATATTGAAGGATTTCCCTCATTCTTTATTAGGATTATAACACTCCATACAAGGGAGGAAATGGAAGTTGTATGACCATTAAAGCTTGTACTGTATAGTACTGTATATGATTGACCATATTTCTGAATAACTAAAGTTTTAATACTTTTATATGATGTGTACATTATTAACAATATACATATCTGACAACAGAGAGTGATACTACAGCACTATTAGTAAGTGGATTATCCAAGAGCTTCTTCAGTGCCCCACGTCCAGCTGTCAACAATGTCAGCTTCAGGGTGGGACGTGGGGAGTGCCTAGGGTTGCTGGGAGTCAATGGAGCAGGCAAGACCACAACCTTCAGGATGCTTACAGGAGATGAGCAACCTTCAGCAGGGAATGCAAAGATAAATAATGTATCTCTGCGAGACGACCCTAGAAGGGTCAGTCATTACTCATACTGTACAGTACAGTACACTATACCATACTGTTCATAGCTTACTCTCTCTGTTTATTCAGTTACTCCTTTGTCTTTGTATTCTTCTTTAACATTGCACCAAGATGTACTATCTCCTCAAACAGAAGCAGTCATAAGCAATTCATCATATTATATAACATAGCATGAGTTAATCAAGCCCTGTAGAATATTATAAAGATGTCTAAGCATATGTAAGGCTGCAGACACCTTAATTTTATACTTATTATACACCCTCTTACTCTCTCTATTGTATTTCGTTCATCTGTTGAGTATGTACAATATATTTTTTTCTTATTCGCTTCTTAACACTTTTCTAGTGCTAGATATGTCAAAAGAATCAAGCCAGTAATTTACATATTCACCCCATTATAGGCTATACTGTATTGTGTATGGATAAGCTTAAAAACAGACAGATAAAACAGTTGGTGGACTTCCATTTCACTGGATTCTTATGTATTTTTTTTTTTTTTTTTTAATTTTTACCATAATTGACTACTGTATTTTGCTAGATGTAATAGAATTGCAGTAGTACTTAACCAGGTCTGGTTGTCCAGTTTGATTTTTAAGCACTGAGCTGAATACAGTATAGGCTAATCCAATACTGTACATGTGAATTTTATCTTGCAGTTTGTGCAGCAAATAGGCTACTGCCCTCAGTTTGATGCAGTGCTCGGTGAACTCACTGGTACGGAGATGCTGATCTTGATGGCTCGACTCCGTGGTGTTATTGAAAACCAGATCAAGAACTCGGTGAACAGCTTGGTGAATTTAGTGGGACTGACTGAGTGTGCAGATCGACCCTCATCCACCTACTCTGGTGGCAATCGTAGAAAACTGTCAACAGCCATGGCACTGGTAGGAAATCCACCACTAGTTTTCTTGGATGAACCTACTTCAGGTGTTGATCCTGCCTCCCGACGGAGGGTGTGGGCAGCTGTGAGCCAGGCAGTAAGCAGAGGTCAGAGTGTAGTACTCACCAGTCACTCCATGGAAGAGTGTGAGGCCTTATGTTCACGCATCATCATCATGGCCCAGGGAACATTGCGTTGTGTTGGCACTACCATGCACCTGAAGGCAAAGTATGGCCAGGGCTGCAGTCTTCAGATCAAGCTGAAGAATGACCCATGCCAGCCACACGAAGAGGCTCTCGTGTCTCAATTGAAGAAAGTCATTAGTCAAAGTCTGCATGGAGCATCACTCACAGATGAACACAAGGTTACTTATCCATTCAGGAAATTTTGCTTTTAATTAATATTTGTTTCACCCATTACTTATTTAACTGCATAATTGGGCTTTTTGCTTTTGCAATATGGTATTTCTTTATTTGATTTTATATTTGAACTTATTTGCTTTTTAATTGCAACTTACAATAAGTCAGTAGTGAAGTCAGTACATATACTTCTGAAACTACAGAAGTCTCCATATTTTTTTCACTACTGTATTACATGATTTTAAATTCTACACTTGACCATTATTCCTTCCATTAACGTTCCTCATTCACACTGAATTGTGTATAACTACTGTACACTGAAGAAGATAAGTATAATCAGTACAAGGGATGTAATTATTATAAATAATTTTACAGGCAGTTAACTATCTAACCTTTACTCCCTCAGGGCATGTTGGCATATCAAGTACCTACCACTGTGTCCTGGGGTCACCTTTTCTCGGTAATGGAGAGACTTAAACAAGGAGATGCAAATAATGGAGCTGATGTAAACAACTCATCTACATCTATCAGTCTGGTGGAGGATTATGCTGCTTCTGATACTTCTCTGGAGCAGGTCTTCCTTTCCTTTGCACGTGAAGCTGCTATCACTGATGGTAGTCCAGAGATCACCATACTTTGAGGATTGACATTTTATTCATCAGAAAATTGCCTGGATTGTATACAATGGAGAATGTTGTGACATACTGGTATTGAGTTACCTTATATTTTGTGAATGTACTTATTTATGAACATTATGATTAGAACCCAATTTCCCATTCTTTATGAGTTAGGGTTTCATGCTTAATAAAGTACATAACAGAGCAAGAAAAAAGTAGAATGACCAGTGAAATGAACTATACTCATATTTACTGACCCTTTAGAGGACATGAAGTTTCAGTCTTCCTAAACATATCATATCTGCAAAAAAGTTGTCTAACATTTATTGTTGAAGAAAACTATTTTGTGAATTGACAAGTTAAGAAGAGTTGCATATCCAAACATATCTTCATCATTGTTATAAGGCTTATATTATATGATAGTGTTTTGGCACATCCTGCTTTGACACTATTTCAAGGAATCTCTCCTAGTAAGTGTCTAGGTATACACCTGCCTCACCTGTAGTACTGTTACCTGACGAAGTTCATTAATCCCGGAGTGTGTGTATTTCCCAGTCACAGTAAAGACATGTAATTTAATGCTGGTACAATTATATGGGTGTTGATTATATTGCGAATATTGAAGATAGCATATGACATTTCATAGTTTACATTATTATAAAATCTGTGGCCTTACCCTGCACCCTGTCAGGTCTTAACTTAACTTCGTTGGGCAACTGTACAATTAATGTATAATGAATTATTGACTTGCCTTCCAGCAGGGGTCAACCCTGTATGAAGTGTCAGCTTCAGGGACATGACTACATGGCCACATACAGTAAGCAACATAAACACTGGCTGTGCCAATCTGTAGCATCATACAGCACTGTACAAAAACAACAAATGTGATAATGATATAAAAAATGGGTTACCTTGTATTTAAATACATTTTACTTTGTAGACATCTAGTGCATTGCTTCAGGTTTTTATGATGTGGATAAAGGTATATCTGCTAGTCATTGTATACAGTATTTTGAAGTGATTATGGAAGTTAGCAACACAAAACAAAAATACAGTTAAACTTTGAATTTGTCAAGCATTTGGCAGAGGCCAGTGACAAGTGATGATATTGTGGCTATTATGTCACTATAGGAAGTCCAGCAGCCTGTTTTCAGAAAAAGGTGGTAAAATAGACAATTTCATGCATCTCAAAATCATTATTGAACAGGCTTGGAGCTACAGCTGGAAACATGCATTGCAGAATTTCACCATACAGTGGTCATATACAGTATTCTCATTTAAATAATTTATTTGTTAAATATTTGTTGCAGTTGTACTGTATTAGTATTTCATTTACGGTATTTTGCCAATCATAAATCTGATTATTCTATAAACATGAAGACAAATGTATAACTATCAGTATTACATATTGAATATTTAAGACTGTACTGCAGTTATCATTTCATATGTTTTTTTTCATTGTTGTCATTATATTATTTTGTACAGTATATTTATTAAAATTAGTATCCCTTATTTTTAGAAGATGGTAGTTTAAACTCTGCTTCATTTTGTTGCATTGTTATGCTGTGTAAACTCAAATGCAACTCATATTGTCAGTAAGACAATAATTATGACCAGTCAAGTCTACAAATATTGTACAAGATTTATAACTGCTCAGCATGTATAACTTTTACTGACAAAATTTGATGATGGATGAAGTTGGACACCTTGACTGGTTTTTTAACATCAGCCACAAATTACATAACAGAGAATATATTGCTTCTGTTGACCTGAGGATGATTTGATTGTCTAAGTTTCTGTTTTAAAGAATGAACAAATTGTAATAGCTATCTAATTGGATATCTTTAATGTCACTGAACATTCTTATAATAGTCTAGTTTCATTGTCATTTCATTTTTTTTTTCTACCAAAGATTTACTTTGTTCATCCCAAATCCCCCAAGTACAGTATTAGTTTGTCCTCTTATGTTTCCCCCTGAAATAAATAAATGGAAATTTTCTTGGTGACAGCCTCACTTAACATAATACCTGTTCTAAGAGCCTTCGCTCAACATTTGATGACTAACCTCTACATCAATGTTGCCTTGCTTAAATATTGTTCCAAGTTAGAATTTCTGTTTTCAAAGATGTGACTTCCAAACTCAGTGCCACATTCAACAGGTGTGATCAGAGTCTGTAAATCTAAGCTCAGACCCAGGCAAAGTAAGATATAAGGCTTTAAGCCACAGGTGCGCTTGGCCAATGGAGAGTAAAGAGGAAGCCAAGCCCCAAGCAAAGCAAAGGGGCTGGTATTCAATTAATTTGCAGTTTATTGTTAATTTCATTACTGTTTCCCGTTTGTTACAGCATCTGGAATTTGCAAATCAGATCTGGTGTTGACACCTGGTCGAAGATGTAGAAGCACTAAAGAACGTTCAATGTCGAGCTACTAAAATGGTGCCACATCTGAAAGACTTTCCAATGATGATTAGCTGAAAAGCTGGAGGTATCCACCCTGGCCTAGAGGTGACCAGCACAAGGCATAAAAATGATTTCTCAGAAATATGACAAAGACTATGTCACTACACAGAAGGTACCTTTATAACCTGGTGAAACTTAAAGAGGATTTTCAGGAAGAGATCAACACGACATCATGAAATATGTTTACTCGAATAGAATTGTCAACAACCGAAAAGACTTACCAGTTGCCAGTGGGTAGTGAATGCTGAAACAAAAATTTGAGACTAGTTTGGACACTTATGTGAAAGGGCCAAAAATACAAATTTAACTATAGAACATCTACCATGCAAAGCCAACATTATGGTAATAACCAGGCTATTAAACTGGGTATTATTACAGAAGTACTGTGTTCTTGGCTAGAACAGCGCAGTGTTACCACATCCGGGAATTTGCCCCAGTTTACACCAGTAGTTTGCATTTCTCGAAAACGGGTTATCTCAGAGAAAAAACCATAGATGAAAAGGGGGTATTAATTGAAAGAATTACCGTTTTGTAGCAGTGATGCCAGATCCGACTAGGTCCCAGTATATTACCCCGGTCATTTCTTGTACTTTACCACGGTTATTTCTCGGTGGTAATAATTTTTTTTCTTTTTCTATTATTATTATTATTATTATTTTTTTTGTCGTCGTCACCGCCGTCGTTTTTTTTTTTTTTTTTTTTTTTTTTTAATATATATTTATTTTTAAATATGTATATATTTTTTTGTTAATTAATTTTTTTTTGTAATAATTAACTTTTTTATTTTTTATTTATTTATTTATTATTATTTTTTATTTATTATTTTTTTTTCGTCGTCGTCGTCGTCGGCGGCGGCGCCGCCGCTGCTGCCCCCGCCGCCGTCGTTTTTTAATAATTAGTTTTTTTTATTTTTGTTTTAATAATATACAGGGTGTCCGGAATTTTTTACCCGAAATTTTGGCATATGCAAGCTTTATTAATTCTGAAAAGAAAATACTCTATTGATGTGATCTTTTTTTTTCTTAGTTTAGCTGTAATTGAGACATTTAATTAAGGGGGGGTGAGAATAGGGGACAGGCTTGGGGGGGTGCGGGAATATGGGGACAGGCTTGGGGTGGGTAGAAAGCCTGTCCCCCATTTCCTGCACCCCCCTAACCCCCCAAGCCTGTCCCCCTACTCCTGCAACCCCCCAAACCTGTCCCCCTATTCCTGCACCCCTTTAAATGTGTGACATTTGAACGGGGGGGTTTGTTTCTGCCCAATCCGTATCTGGACGACGAGAACCATGGAGGTATAATCTTAGATTATACCTCCATGACGAGAACACAGTTTCTACGTATTTGGTCAGTTCTCGTCACTGAAACCAAGCGCTCCCAAGACGTGTAGGCCTACTGGTACACAGGCAGTCCTCCTCATCACTTTACTGGCGAATATATTCCTCACAGCTTCTATTCTATAAGATTTCAACTAAACGATATTACCGATAGAGTCCAGCAGGCCCACGTACTCGGTAGGGTAATTGCATTTATTAACGACGTAAAGAGGGAACTAAATTTGATTTCCTAAACAGATGAATAAAAGATGAAAATAAATTAAACTAGAAAATGTGTTTTTGTTTTGTATCCTAAAGCAGCATTTAACTATGATTTTAAATTAATTTAAGAGCAGCAACTATAAACTCGTCATCCATGTCCATCTTGTTCTTGTGCGGGTAGGCAACAACAACACCGTCGCCGTTGACGGTGCTCATCTCCTCCAAAGCGAGCGGTCGTCGTGTTCGTGACGTCACTAACGGTGACGGTGATCAGGGTTGCCAGGTCTGTCCTTTTTAGGACAATCTGTCCTTTTTGAAGTCCGTTTGTCCTACATATTTCATGGGAAAAAGGACAGGCCGAAACTGTCCTTTTCTGTCCTATTTTCGAGGCATTCATAGAATAATTATACATATATGTATTATTGGCACACACAAGACGAATATGAAATATTTTAATTTTCCGGGAGAGGGATAGTGGCGAGTGCAGGCGGCACAAGGGATAGGGAGGTGGGTACCAGCCTACTGGAACTCATGTGAATTAGCCCTTATGTAAATAGTTCGTAAGGACGAATATTGCTTATAATAATGAGGAGTTTTCCGCCTTCCGAACACCACGCGGCACAAGGGATAGGGAGGTGGGTACCAGCCTACTGGAACTCATGTGAATTAGCCCTTATGTAAATAGTCCGTAAGGACGAATGTTGCTTATAATAATGAGGAGTTTTCCGCCTTCCGAACGCTACGACGGGATGAAATTCTAGTTGCGTGGTGCACCGGACTGACCACGTCCAGGACGGGACGAAGGCCCGGGCCCCGGCAGGCCCTGGCCCTGCAACAGCAGTAGTCTGAGTTTAGTGATAGCCGCGGTCAGGTCACGTGTGTAATACTTGATTATATATAAATTTATAGGCTACCGTTTGAGTGTACCAGAAAAGTGTCTCCAACTGTACCAGGGATCGATGTAACTTGGTGCAGTAACGTGATAACGAAGATATATTTTTTATTCCAGGTTATCGTATTCTATAAGTGAGGAGTGCATAATTATAAGGCCTACCAAGATGGGTAAATGGAAAAATGCCTATAACGATGGCAGAAATTACAATAAGTCATGGGAACTTCAATTTAAGTGGCTTACATGGCAAGATGCTTTTGTAAATGGTGTAAGTGCAGTTTGTCAAATATGCGAAAATCTGCCTTTGAACTACACGAGAAATCTGCTAAACATAAAAATACTCGGCAGTCATTTGAGACTTCCAAGAAAATAACGGACACCTTTAAGAAAAGTGCATCTGAACCTAGTAAGGAACTAAAAGAATTTGAAATTAAATATAGTGTTTCAACAGCTTGTCACTGCAGTGTAAGATCTGTGAGTCATCAAACGGAGTTAATTGCAAAATATGGAAAAGGGAGTATCCTAGAACATGTTAAGCTTTTGTATGTCTACAGTTGTGAGTATATATATAGTGTTTGTCCTATTTTTGGTCTAAATGTCCTATTCCGGAAGCAAGTTTGTCCTATTTCTCCTAGGAGCACCTGGCAACCCTGACGGTGATGACGGTGACGGGCTAGTGGAAGCCGCGCCTAATAAGTGTGTGGCAGTGGGTGCAAGTTTAATGTTTTTCTTTAGTTTGTCAACTATATGGCCACTAGCAGAGTACAGTTAACAGATAACCATATCTATATTTGTTCTAAAATATTTAAGCTAACAGGGCCTTTTATATATAATATCTTTGTGATACTCTGCTGCTATACAATAATAACCCCGTAGTCTCAGCCTGGGACAGTGTTGCCAGGTACAAGGATTTTCTCTGTTTTAGGACATTTTAAAATAAACACAGGGAACTAATTTAAAGTTGTTCAAGAGTAAATAGGAAAATTTCTACTAAACTAAATACCAAAAAGACCGTCAATGCTCAAAAGTAAACAAGGAATTATTGAGGCTAAAAGTGAAATATTAATGGTGTAGTTGATGAAATATGGTGAAGTAGATCTGGCAACACTGAGCGTGGATTGTTTTGGGACTTGTGGCAGCATCATGGCGGACGTACTAGACATTGAAAATGCTGAGGAGTTCGAGGTGGACGAGGATGGAGACCGTGAGTACAAGTAGTTTATATTACCTGGTAAGATAATACTGTATCTACAGGTTATATAACATTAGTAAAGGCACAAAGTGTGTGTGTATTATGTAGACATGGCAAGATATATTGCTTGACATTTGGCCTCCTGTCACTACGCCGGTATATTTGAAGTTATTTCCTTAAGAATCTCATGTATTTGTACCAGATGCTAACAGGAGATTAAGAGAAGGAAACTATGAAGAAATCATTATGTTATTCTAGTGGCTTACATGTCAACAGGAGCTACTGATACCTGAAAAGTTGACATGGTATCAGATTATGGAAGGTGAAAGTTATAAGGGTCATGTGTTCTTTTGGTCAGCAGCAGCAGCACTAACGTTATAAGATATGACCAAGTTCCATACATAATAATCTACAGTTAAAAACTTGCATTCAAGGCTTTCCTCAGAGGGATGATAATGATAATAATAATGGTTATAATCGGTACCGTAAGTTAAATATTCAAAGAATTGCCATTTACGTGTATAATTTTTCTACCTTCATTACCCACTTATTTTGACTAATCTAAGACTATTTTCTTGTTTAAATACCATATTGAAAAAATTACCGTTATTGCGTACAGTTTTTCTACCTTCATTACTCATTTAACGTTAGACCATTTTAAGACTATTTTCTTCTATAGCATTTCCTTCGCAAATGTCCCATTTCCAAGATATTCAAATGGGCATTTTGAAATTAGCCTGATCTAACCTAAGCTAGACCACAGCAGACTACCGGGACCTAACCTGGCATACTAACGGGAAATAATCGTGGTAAAGTACAGAAAATGACTGGGGCAAAATACTGGGACCTAGGCGAATCTAGCAACACTGGTACAAAACAGCAATTCTTTCAGTAAATACCTTATAATCTAACGTTAGATAACGTTAAAAGTTATCATCTCCAAACCTGCATGATGTAAACATGGTCTTTAATAAGTTACCACCAGGAAGGTACAATGTGGCTAAGAGACTTTAGCCAATATTGCGATTATCTGCGCC
Organism: Petrolisthes manimaculis; assembly: GCA_034508575.1. Lineage (NCBI taxonomy): Eukaryota > Metazoa > Arthropoda > Malacostraca > Decapoda > Porcellanidae > Petrolisthes > Petrolisthes manimaculis. Next base: position 184,132 of record JAWZYT010000108.1, on the reverse strand, counting down.
GGTGAACTACTGGTTAGATTAGCTCCCCAACAGGAACCGCCATGACGTGGTGGGGGGCTTATGTGTCTCTGAGACCTGGCGAGCTATACTAGAGGGGGCTCCGGGCCCTGCTCTGCCCCGATTTCGGGGAGAGAGGATTTCCCATGCTAGAAAGGTCGCTAGTGAGAGATCAGACTAAATGGTTCCCATCTTTCAGTTCTTCAACTGTCCCTCTTTTCTTTTTATTTCCTTCCTGCTTGCTGTCACACCTCTCTCTCACATTTTTCTGGCGCTATAGGACCTCGATGTTGCGGCGCCTATTATCCATCAATCAAATCAAATGGTTGGGTTAAGTAGGGTCCAGTTACCTTTATCAATACTCAGTGGAATTATCTTCATCATCATTTTCGTTTAACCTCTGTATTTTCCCATTTAGGATGGGGTTGGATGGAAGTGTATTCTTTGTTAGATATTTTCAATTTTAAGATACAACATTTCTGTAACGGAGGGACGAGCTGAGGTAGAGCGGATAGTGCTACCAGATCCCCTAGGCAAAATTACGAAAGGTCCAGCAGACAGTTGTGAACAATATGCCTGACCCACCCAATCATGATACTTTTAGATACTATCCACTTGATTTTTTTTTTTAAAGGTCCCGAAGGACACTATAGTCTATCCCATCCTAGCTTGCAATTGGAGCCTAGCTGTATTTTTAATGCTCGTCTCTGATTGGTCAATATCTCCAGGCAACCTCCGTTCACGCTTACCTTCCCATACCAAAACATTGCATTTTTTCGAGGTACACTTTTTTTGTTTTTTCTTGGTGCCTCACTTATTTCGCTTAATATCTACGTCATTGACATCTTGGCATTAAAATTACGTTTCCAGCAATAATATCTGTCTTATATACAATCTTATACCACCATGACATGCAGGAGGATTTTATCTACATCATCCACCCATTTTCAATCATGGTAGCGTAATATTTGTAAATAAATATTGGCATATAAAAAAAGTTGTATAAACATTTTTAGCTACTGGTTTCACTCGTATTTAATCGTATATTTTTAATGATATGGATATTTTTTTCATGATAAAAGTAATCCTCTGTCATTATTCTGTCAGGTTACCAAAGTGCCAAGTAGATATTAAGCGAAATAAGTGAGGCACCAAGAAAAAAACAAAAAAAGTGTACCTCGGAAAAATGCAATGTTTTGGTATGGGAAGGTAAGCGTGAACGGAGGTTGCCTGGAGATATTGACCAATCAGAGACGAGCATTAAAAATACAGCTAGGCTCCAATTGCAAGCTAGGATGGAATAGACTATAGGTTAGGTCCCGAAGGTAGCAGCAGTTTAGGATAGGTCAGGTCAGGTTATTTAATCTGGTGATCCAAAAATTATTTATCACCATTTAAAATTATTGGATAAAATTTGCCTAAAACATGGAAGTCTTAGTATTTTTGTATTTGGCAACACTGCACACAGAGGCGGGAGGTCGGGAACCGCTAGGAAATCCACGCTTCCATTTCAAAGTAAATGCATACAAATGTCATTCATGTTTTTTTTACGTATTTCCACATAATGTAACAGTCTCCAAAATAACAAGGGAAAAGAAGCGGGTGATTTCAGTTGACAGAAAGTGTGACATCAAGTAAGCAATATTTACCGAGACTGCATTACTGTTACCTTAACCTTGCCTAACCTAACTTTACCTAACCTCAAAAATATTTAAATTAACAAATTCCAATGTATGTACATGTATATGAGTAAAATTAGGATTTATATTTTACAAAATTGGGATAAGGTTTTTGGATAATCTAAACAAGCCCAGTTGGTCTTTCATCATCAGATGCAATTTGTACCAGTAAAAATGAAGGTGTTTTGGACCAATTTAAAGAAGTTTCCATCAGTGACATGTTTTGTGAGCCTTGTCACTATGGTAACCAATTCCCAAACTGTATTAAGGTTAGGACTGGTAGAAGTTGTCTTCTTGATAGTCTGTGTGATTTCTTTACAGAGGGTCTTGTCAAGCTCAAAGAAAAGGCCAAGAAACGGAAGGGTCGTGGCTTCGGTGGCGATGAGAGGTCTGAGAGGCAAGAAATCATGTATGAAGGGATGGAAGTGGATGATGCTGATGATGAACCAGGACCCCAGAGATGTGAGTTGTTTTGTGATATTTTGTAATACAGTATTCTCATAAGATGATGCCAATGTTATGTGCATTACAGGGCTGCTTTGTTAAGGACCTAGTTCAGTACAGTATTTCCTTTCTCTGACAGCGGTTGAAGGCTGGATCCTGTTCGTAACTGGGGTTCATGAGGAAGCTCAAGAGGATGATATCCATGATAAGTTCTCAGAGTACGGTGAAATCAAGAACATTCACCTCAACCTTGATCGTCGTACTGGTTTCTTAAAGGTTAGTTTACAGTAGATAATGTACTATATAATTATATAGTTTATTATTATGATCACTTAAAGGTGGTGATGCATATGAAGTTCCTGAAATTGACTGGTACGGTATATGGCATTTACTTTACCGGTACCATTCTGTAAAATATAAAGAAACTGAATGAATTACAGTATTATTCTGAAGGTAAAAGCAGATTTTCCTTCATTTCATAAACAAATATTAACATAGAGCATTGTTTTTGTTCATCAATAAGGAATGATAAATGAATGGAATGGTGACTGAATCAACCATAATATGGCTGACATGCCGAGCAATGTGTTTCTCTTTGGGTATTGGGTGGCGGTGGTCTTATCGTGTGCCAATTTGACCCAAGTTTAACACTCATCCTTGTATATAAACTGGGTAGAGAGGGGTAGTTCTCTCCTGGCATTTAACTACAAGCTACATAACTTGTACAAGACTTACCTGAAATGGATTTTATTTTTTATTTGCTTCACTCACTTGTCGAGCATGAGAATCCCATGCTGCCTACATTTACTTAGCCATTGTGATTTATGCCTTCAACTATAATGTATACTTGAATTTGTTTTTCAGGGTTATGCTTTGGTGGAGTTTGAGACATTTAAGGAAGCTCAGGCAGCTCTGGATGGTCTCAACCAGGCCTCTATACTTGGTCAACCAATCTCTGTGGATTGGTGCTTTGTCAAAGGGCCAAGAAAGTAAGTTGTAACTGTTTACTAGTCTCTAATATTAAAAATTACAAAGGCACTGCATATTTCCTCTCTTCAGTCTTTTTAATTGTATGTTTAGTGTTATGCAATTGACGTATTCACTTGCAGATATATTTACCATATAAAATGGGAATGTAACCCTTGATGGCAACTTACCTACCAGTAAGCTATACATTAGCTATTAGGAGGAATTTAGAAATTAGAAAAAGAGGATTAGAGACTGACTAAAACGATATTGGTTAATAAAATACTCACAGTATGGATTTATGGAAGGTTATTTGTGCCTCACAGATCTATTATTTTTCCTAGGTGTACAAAATGCGAGGCAGATGTTAATAAGATTTAATAATGGAATAACTTGGATTCAGATTAAACTACATAATTATGAAAAGGGACTGGGAGTTATCGTCAGTATATATCTAAAGCCAAGGCAACAATGTATTCATGTATGTAGAAAGATTAATTATGGGTCTAAGGAGTGAGAATAATAGTACTGGTAGTGATTTGTTTGTTAATAATGTCTTAATTTGCTTGTGCTTTCAGAAATAAGAAAGATCATCGACGGAGAAGGTGATATGGTGACATTCATTTTTCTCCAAGTTATAATTTCCATCAGCCAGGAGTGAGGAAGTCCAGTTTCAGGATGAAGCCAAGACATCTTAAGTTCATATTGGATCATAATAACTGGCTGTGTATCCCATAATATAATATAACCCCTGGGATCTGATTCATGCCTTATTATGCTTCCTTTTCAAAGGAAATGTTGCATTCAGTAAGCTACAACCGGCATGTGGAGTACATAGTGCTGAAAAATTGATAAGATACCTTACTTAGGAATGAAATCTTTGAACATCCGGATACCTAGTTTAGTAACCCTCACTGGTCGAGGGAAGCTATTTAAAAAAATGGTAAATTTGCATCTATTATTGCTAGAGGAAAAAAACACCATCACAAAATACAAACCCTCAGCCTTCAAATATGACCAGAATATACTACATCAGACATAATACAGTAGTCTGGTTACCATTGAGGTGTGAAATATAAGAGTCCATTCATTGACAACAGTGAGGAATACAGGTGCAGGAGATATTGGGTGAGAGAACTTAAGTCAAGGTGTGTGGAATATAGGCAGACATGACCCAGTGTGAGCACCTGCTGAATTTAGCATCCGAGACACAGACTAATTCAAGTCAGTGACATTAAATTTGTAAGGGTTAATGAAAACATCCTGTTAGCTGTTTCCATGTATTATATGCATCCTGATGGCCTGGGATATCATTCCTGTGAGGGGTAACTTTGTGTTGTGAGGGGCTACTGTACTTGTAGTTATCAGTTTTGAATGAAGGTCATTTTGTTCGATCTTCACAAAGGTTAGGTTTTTTAATGTAGTTTTAATATTTTCTACACTGATAATTATGTGCAGTACTGTTTAATTAAACTGATTTTTTTTCTGAAAATTTAATATACTGGTAACAAGATCCAAAATAACTTGATTCTTAATTTAGAGTAATACAGTATTTCTTACTCTCTGACTCGATGAAATACAGAAGAGAGAAAGTGCTGTGTAGAGCCACAATCAAATATCCACTGACACTTTTCTTCCATCATAGTAAATATCTTGGGGGGGGAAATGAACAATGCGTGTATGATTTTGCAGCACCTCATAATAATGGAGGGGTTGAGTTGACATAAGGTGTATGATTATATTTTGATATGATACTGCTTTCTTTACACGATGGAAGGAAAGCATTGGTGGTTATTTGATTGTGGCTATACATACTGTACTTTTTTGGTAAGGATTTAAAAATGATCGCCAAGAAAGTACTGTCAATGAACATACATCTGTAAAGAAAAAAGTACAAATAATATGTGGAACTGAATGTAATGTGTAATAATAATGGTATAATTCTTTATATATGTATGGTATATAATTGTTGTTTTTTTCAGTCACCTGCATTACCTGTATACTCGCATATTTGTAAATATTTACTGATGCCACAGAATTAGTCATCTCCCACTGTTCATGGACATATTTATCCTTCTAATTTCCAGCATATGCAACATATTTTTGAAATAGTATGTACAGTAGTACACAACATTAAATATAACTTAATGAGATATGTTGGGGATTATCATGTGGTTTGTCTGCAATAGGCTTACACAGTAATGTAATGACAATCTTTTGTGTTCTGCACTTAATATTAAAATTCATCCTTCTCCATCTGTATTTGATACTGGAATCGCTTGGTGTAGGCTATTGGAAGTGTAAGGATTATCACAAAAAGAACTCTTTATAATTTCTTAAAATAAAGATATAGAAAATTATTAATTATGATTTGATCTCAAACTCTGGTACAAGATCATGTGAGTAATGATTACAATGAATGTTTTCCCATAGAAAAAGGCTGCCAACTTTCCCATTACTCTGATGAGCTTCAGATTAGTTTTGTGATGACATGACATTGTGTTCTGATATCCAAGGGTTAAATAATATTTCAACCCAGAAAGAACTGATATATATATATACAGTATACATATCTCTCAAATGGCTACCACAGGCTAGGTCTGCTAAGAAACACTAGTAATGGAGTTCTAATAAGTCAACGATGCAAATAAATTTGGGGAGGGGAAAATGCTGTTTGTAGAAAATATTTCAGTGGTGGCGGTTTAAAAACCGGTGGATAACTTAAATAAATGGAAAGGCAACAAGGATATCGTATAAATAGAATGGAGCCAAAACAGCTAAATATTCCCGGTTGTGAAGTGTTGCTAAGAAGCCTATGCTACATTGGAGCTAAATTCCGCTATTGAAACTCAGATGGAGGTATTGCTTGTGGTGATGCGAGTTGGGCGCCCTTTGGACCCCAGCCACTCCCTTTCAATTCTACAATAGGTCCTCCTCTCCTATTTCAATTTCATAGTGCGGTTTTTAATTCTCAAATCAATCAGCCGGCTCAGAAAATTTTCGTGATGGGGGGGGGGGGAGGTGCTACAAGGCTTCTCCCTTGTATTTATCTGTTTTCCAAAAAGATCGTTCAAACAAATAGTAGAGAAAGGAAGAGGAAGGTGCAAGACACTGAAACACATTAGAACAAGATAAAAATGAGGAAGAAGAGAAACAAAATAATTATATATATGACCCTATTACTGTATACTGATGCTACTTGTGTTCTTATCATCGACTGGCTGTGATGTCTGTCTGCCTCATCTACTATAACAAAATCTATATAAATTCAATAACTTTTAAATCTATTTTTGCTATATTCTCGCTAGAGGGGCGTTAATTAATGGTCGCCAATACAGCTTGTTTTATATAGTGCCGTTGACAACCCTGTAGTATGGTCGTCGGCTCTGGCTCAGCTGATCAACATGGCGACCTCTGCAATGTATCGAGGAATTTTCTTCGCCGAAAAACTGTTAGCAAAGAGGGCTACACAGGTAATATTTTATCCTTTAGATGTATTTACTGGCCACACAGATTTTTTGTTGTGGTTCATGGTTAGGTTTTGTGGCTTCCTTTTGTGTGATATATTGTAGATAGCTGTGTGAGTGTTATCTTTCATACCATACTAATGTTCTTGCCATAACCTTGATTGTAATTAAAATAACAATCTTGTATAAGTTTATCAAGTCCTAAACACCGGTATTTTTAAATATCTATGTACTTGAAGGGAAAATTTCATTGTTAATGTAGAAAGCAGATAAGCTTGGGAAAACGAAAAAAAATGGAACACTTTCATTTGATACTATAAGTTAGACGGTAATAGACTGGTGTGTCTGGATTACTTGGTCCAACCACTACTTTACACTGCAGAAAAGAAGGAAATCAAGTTTGGTTTTGAAGATTGTCATGGTTCAGGTTAGGGTTGGTTGTTTGTTGGTTTTGTCACCTTATCCAAAATTTGGTACTTTTAAGTATTTTTGCCATCTAACGTTAGTGTGTCTTGGTAATTATACAGTATATTGCTGTTTTCTCTTAATATGTTTCTGACCTCACTACCCACTAATTTATACAATTCAAAGACCTCTTTCTTCTATGGCATTTTCTTCGGAAATCCCCCACTTCCCTATTCAACTGGAATAACCTAAGTTAGACTGCAGCACACTACTGGGACCTAACCTGGGCAATCTCCTGGTACCTAACCATGGTAAAGTACCAGGGCCTGATGGGCAAACTACCGGGACCTAGCTGGATGTGGCAATACTGCTACAAAACAGGAATATTCTAGATAAATACCTGTGACATCTCTCTCCTAAGTTAAATATGTATATATCACCTTTGCTTTTTTTTTAATAATTTTTATCAGCAATGTCCCATTTCCCTTTTTTTCAAGTGGTAGGAGCTGAAGACCACAGATGGAAAAAATATATAAATACAGTAGGTACGAGGGAACAGATTATTTAGTGAGATGGGTCACGCTCGTATTCGGAAAAAATATATAAATACAGTAGGTACGAGGGAACAGATTATCTAGTGAGATGGGTCACGCTCGTATTCATTCACCATGTAAAATATAAAAAATAGAAAAGCAGAGAGGTTTAAGGAAAGAAGTTAAGGTATTACCATATTGTTAATAATTTAGTTATGTTTATTAGGCTGATTGAGTAAGTATTCTGTACAAGTATGTACCGGTATCTGATGTTAATTTCTTAGTGTTGATGCTATACAACATTGTGAACACATTATATTTTCTCCTTCAGGTTGTGGGTTCATCAGTAAGCAAAGTAGGAGCTCTGGTTGGTACACAGCAGCAGCGGCGTCACCTCAATGTTCACGAGCATGTCAGCTTCAGTTTGTTACGGAAGGCAGGCATTCCTGTCCCTGGGTTTGGAGTGGCTCATACACCTGAGGAGGCTGTTGAAATTGCAAACCAGTTGGACTCGACTGATGTGGTAGTAAAGGCTCAAGTGTTGACTGGAGGACGAGGGAAAGGCAACTTTAAAGGGGGATTTAAAGGTGGAGTCAAGCTGGTATACTCGTAAGTACTAGGCCTATATGTCTCTGCTAACCTGGATTGAACCTAATTTAGGCTTGCCATTGATGAAATTGGTATTCTTGAATGATAAAGGTGATTCTTTGTAAACCTAATGATCAGTTCTCCATAACCTTAACTTCATTGCTGTAGAACAGGAACATTGAGAAGTATACCTTGACTTTGGACTAGTACAGGTGTACATTATAAAATCTCTGGCTGATATACAGTTAGTGTCTACCTGGTGTCTGGACTCAGTCAATCACAACCTGCACTTTAGTCATATGATGCTCAGTTTCTTGACAGTGAAAGCCTTCTTCCTTAGTAGTACGAAAGTGATCAGACAGCATATTTTATGCTGTTCTGTTCAGTATGTTGTCCTTCTTACCACACATTAGCCTAAGTGTAGTTTTAGGAGCCATTGTGCACAAAATGTAGAATATTGTATCTTGTATGTTGTTTTCTCATCTTGTCAATTTTATACCCCCCAACGGGAACGCCTTGACGTGGTGGGGGCGCCTAATGTCCATCAATCAATCAATTGTCAATTTTATACTTTTACTGAACATATTTTTGCAATACAATTAGGGCTGAGGAAGCAGGAGATGTGGCATCTAAGATGATTGGTGATATGCTGGTGACGAAACAAACAGGCGAGAAGGGCATACCCTGCAACAAGGTCATGGTGTGTGAGCGGAAATTCCCTCGTCGAGAGTTTTACTTGGCCATCATGATGGAACGTTCATTTGGTGTAAGTTTACATTGTGAAATTCATTATGTGGCATTCATTGTGGCATTCATTATGTGAGGATAAATAAAACTGAAAAGTAGTCATTGAACATCTAACTTTATGAGAACCACAGACATAATAATTTTATTGTGTATAATATGTAAATTATTATTAAAATAACAAAAAAAAATATTGCTTGGTGTAAAGGCTTCAATTTTATGGAGCACTATTATGTGCCCTGATAGTAATTAATTTTTGTATTGCTCTTATTCTTTTTTTTTTTAATATATATGATATACCAGGCATTCATCTCCATGCTGGAGGTAACCCTAATATGAAATAATGTTTTTCCTTTCTTTATCCATCATAATCTCTCCTCTCTCAGCTTGATGCATTCATTACTCCAATCCCTTATATTTGTTTTTAACACATACTGTATTTCCAAGTCTTGCTTATTGATTTTCACTCTGTCACTAACCAGGGTCCAGTAATTATTGCTTCAGCCCAGGGTGGGATCAACATAGAAGAGGTAGCAGAGGAAGATCCTGAAGCAATCTTCAAGATCCCCATTGATATTTCAGAAGGTATGTACAGTTATAAAAAAATTAGTGAATGTATTTATTGTATATTTGAAGCAACATTTAGGTTTCCTTGATACATGAGTCATATTGAAACATACTGTTGTGTCCAGTGTATGGGCACTAATAAGTATACAGCTTTGGTTGAAGCTTTGAACAGTCCAATTCACCAACAAAATAATTCCAATGGAGATTTTATTGTGCATTTATGTAATGTCTCTAGGTATTCCAAGCACACCTGAATATTTATTAGTGCTTGTGATTGTACATCATAATCAGATGATGGATTTTGTAAAGCTCTTCTCATGGCTGTCAATTAATTTACCGGTACTCAGTTTGTGATGAATAATAGGCAGTCTGATGATATTGGCTGAATCAGTAAATGGGATCAGTAAAGATTTGATTTACAGGTCATATTAATATCTTTTGCTAAGAGAATAGGATGTGTGGTGGTAACCATGTCATGAACAACATAATACATTGCAATGATCAATATGATAATACAATAAACTGCTCTGAATGCTTTCCAACTTTCCTTTAAATATGTTCCAATTATTTTTTGGGTGTGTTATTGTTGTTCTCCCGGGGCAGAATGGCCTCCTGCCCCACAGACCCCCAGTACACTTTGGTTGCAGTGAAAAAAGAAATTAAAATAAAGGAGGGGCTTGCCCTATATATATGTCTGGGCTACAGAAGCACATCCCAGAGAAATGGGACCAGAACTTATTGGACCAGGGAGATAGGGGGAAAGTCTTTGATCCCACAGTCAGTGCTGTGGGTCTAAGTCCACGTTACCACAAAAGCTACAAGTGGGGCCGCACCTTTCGTGAGACCAGCCCTGAAGGGACCATAAGGGGGAAGGAATTTAGACTGCTGCATGCAAAGGGATAATGCACCCCTGTGTGCTGGTGGTCCACACAGCAGTGGGAAAAAAATAAGGAGCCTCCGGTTGCAGTAAACCTCACGTGGATTTCTAATCCATGTGGGCAGGTCTCGTCAGATCCACTAGAAAGTGACCAAATCATACAACAATATGTTTTCTAGTCCTGTGGGGGATGGCTAATATTCACAAAGAATAAAGTCAGCCCCACTGGGCGTGTTTTGGGTGTGTAGTATACAAAACTGAACAGTTATTTTTTTCTCTTGTAATGTCATATTTTTTGCCTTGTGAAAGTTTCATTTGCTGTGTATACTTTATTATATAAATTTAGATTTAAATCTCTTCAATTTCTAGGTGTCACTGATGAAACGGCACAAGATTTAGCAAAAAAGCTGGGTTTGGAGAACAGATTGGAAGAAACTGTGGATGTGATAAAGTCTTTATATAATGCCTTCATAAACAATGATGCTTCACTCATTGAGATAAACCCTTATGCTGAGGATACATATGGTAAAAGTAAGTACTGTACTGTTAATTAGTATCTAGGTTTTAATAGACTTAACCCTTAATTCACGGGTATAGTAAAAATTTTAACACTAGCAACAAGTCTGGAGCACCGCGGGTGTAGCTTCCAATCAACAGCGTAGTTTTTAAATTTGTACTGTCCCTAGCAAGCTAGTTTTGAGGTGGTAACACTGTGGCTAGTAGTTAGGGATTTGGCTACAGCCATCTAACCCACCATTAGCCAATCTTACTTGAACTGTGAGGGTAGAAAGACATATGGTATTTTCATCACTCTCTTTTCCTGTAATAACCATATAATTATTATGTATGTAAAAATGACAGTAACATATTTCATATGGTTGTGTTGAAAATTGTGATTTTGAAATGTTTTATAACAAAACTAGTGTGCAAACTTACTTAGATGTGTAAATAGAATGTAAAAGTGAATATTGAGTTGATGTCATTGTAAGGTGGCTATGAATCCTACAGATGTAATTTTAGTCTTTACAAATACAGTCTGCGAAAACAGTTTTGGAACCACCCCTATGTTAATTTTAACATGGGTAAGCGATGTAGGGTTGGTACTCCACCGACTGGGCAGCTGGTGCCTCGTTTCATCCGGGACGAGTATCGTCTTGCCCAGGTCTATAATATGCGGGCTACGGCAGTGACAACTTTTTTATATCAAAAGTTTAGCTGATATTAAATTAAATTTTGAGTGTTCAAGAACTCTTACTATTTGACTAATCATTATTAAACATAAGGAAATGTATTTGAGTATTTTAGAACAAAAATAACCCTGAAATACCCAGAAAAAATAGCACTGGGTGAAACGTCATTCCTCCTTGAATGCCCATGAGCCATTGAGGGACAGTGGCCTAGGGCACGGAGCTGACGGAGGCCAGAGGGAATGGAAGGGTGGCGGAGGATTTACACTCGCCAGTCAGGTGTACCAACATTACTTCAGACTGTCAAAGGGGTGGTTCCATAACTTTTTTTGCAGGCTGTACATCAGGAGACAGGTAAAGGTTTGTACTTCAATATCCTGTGTCTATTATTTATGTAGTATGAGAGGTTTACAAGCTATTAGACGTCAAATGTGTTGTTTACATAATGACCGTGAGTGCGGGAGAGAAGTCCGGTGAGGTAATTGCCGTGATAGATACCCTTGGCCAAGTGGTTAACATACTTCCAGGTTGGCTTTTATTATTAGTAGAATATATTACCTATGAAATAACTTATTTATTAATGAAACATATTGTGAAAATTATTCTAAAACTATCTTTGCCAGAATATGAGCCAATTTTGTATTTCAAAAAAACTGTAACACGACCTGTGAAACGTGTAGTAGAAAACTAATGTACAATTTCCAGCAGTTGTACATGATACAGCACTGATTATGTATCAGCTAAATATAACCATTATCTGCAACATACTGTACGACTGTCATTTGGTGTTTATTTACTATGACAGATTACTGTACATAAAATTACGAGCTAATTAATTATTGTGAGTGTTTGGTGCCATTTATGTAAATCGTGCAGTGGTGCTGTAAATGCACGTTTACATTACTGTTATGTTTGCTTGGTTCATATTAAGGAGCCTTAATAACTGAGACTGATGTGTTTGCAGTGTATGCACTGGATGCCAAGATGAGGTTTGATGACAATGCTGAGTTCCGTCAAAAAGAAATCTTTGTTGAACGTGACTGGTCACAGGAGGACCCAAAGGAAGTGGAGGCTTCACACTTTAACCTCAACTATATTGCACTTGATGGTTAGTGACTCAATCATCTAGGTTTGTATACTGTATTTTAATTATACTAGGTTATGTTCACCTACTGCAGAAATCCCAAGTATATGGCACATAAAACCATGTCATCTGTAGTCATTATACTGCCAACAAGTAACAAACTTTATGAAAATGCCCCTAGTGTTTTACTATTTAAAAAAAATCAAATTCATACTCCTAATTGGGTGGTTGGAGGGAAGAAAGAGGAGATTCCTTCACAAGGCCTGTATGGTGGGAGACCAGATGGGCCTTAGGGGGGAGGGAGGCAGCACCCAACCCTCTAATGAATTTTTTTTTTTGGCTCCATAGCATACCACATACACCACTATGTGGAGTTCAGGTGATTTTTATTTTTATTGTATATGATCGTCAAACAGTAAATGTCATCATTTTTCTGTGACTGAAAATCACCAGAAATAATAGGGGTTAAACAGTTCTTTACTCTAAACACTCGCAGAATATTCTAGAAATGTAATGTTAATTATTGTACTTCAGGTAGCATAGGCTGCTTGGTGAATGGAGCTGGACTGGCAATGGCAACTATGGACATCATCAAGTTACATGGGGGTTCTCCAGCAAACTTTTTGGATGTAGGTGGTGGTGCCACAGCTGAGCAGGTCAAGGAGGCATTTAAGATCATTACTGCTGACCCACAGGTAAGATTTTATTTATTGATGATAGTTTTTGCATTGGTGCTAATAATGGCCAGATGGTTGTTGTTTGAACTGTGCCATGAATTTGAAAATGGCTTACAGCTTGAAAACTATATTGTGGAGGGTTGCAACATTTTAGCTATGTTTGGGCCCTCTTCTTGCTTTACAAAGATTAGAGATTGTTTGCCCTTGCTTTATGATTAATTTTTAAACACCAATAGAGTATTATAAAGAAGAATATAGAATATAATTGAAACAATTATATGGAGCAGAGGAAATAATATTTTGAAGGATGCAACTTTATAACTGAAAGGTGTTACTCTCCTATTGATGGAGTATCCCATGTCACCCAGGCTAAATTTACATATTCTATCAAATTATTGCTTTACATGCAATAAGGTTAAGTGTATACAGTCATCATTAAAAGTCTGATTGTTTCAACAGTTTAATTATGGACTTAGAAATTCAGTGTTGTAAAAAAAAAGTGTAACTGTATGTATCTTCTGGGCTATAAACCTAAATACTCTAAAACCTGAAAAAATATTTTGTCCTTTCCTGACACATAAACTCATAAAGTATTAATCCTTTCATTGTCCAACCAAAATGAATGATTGCTTCATTACTATTATCTTTCCCAGGTTCATGCAATCATGGTGAATATCTTCGGTGGCATCATGCGATGTGACGTGATTGCACAGGGCATCATTGCTGCTGCAGAGGAGCTTTCCCTCAAGATTCCAATTGTTGTTAGACTTCAGGTAAGTATGGAAGTTGAAATGCCAAAATATTTCTCGTGCATTTTCTTATTGGGTGAAGAGGTACTGTACAGTACTGTAATCACTTTATATTAGAGGGATGATATACTTTTGGTACTTTGGTTTATCTCTATTTCTCCAAAGTATGCCAGGAAATAGGACCACATGAATAAAAATAATATTGGCCTGTTGCTTTTGGAATGGTTTGGAGGAATCAGTTCCTCCAGATTCACCAACACTATACTATCCCCTTAATGAGGTTGACAAACCAGAGAGACCATACTAATGTTACTAACACTAATATAATTGAATTACCCAAGCAAGAACTCTGCAAGATAGTACAACAAATCATTAGGTTATTCTTGTATTGTACCTTATGCAATTCAATGTAGTTATTGAGACTTCATTATACTAAAGACCCAAGTGATTTCCCCATCCCATCCGAGGTGGGGTAGGTAACTTTATGGTAATAGGAATAAAGTTGGGTTGTTTCATACTGGATATGCTGAAATTATAAAAACTGCCATTATTATACTTTTCAAGGGGTAAGGGGCAATAGACTAAGGCAAGGAAACAGAAATTAGAAAGGCAGAGAAATAAAATAACTAGTGGTCTTAAAAGCCCACAAAATTATCAGCTCCAACATTTATCATCGATATTAAAAGAGCTATTGTATGAACTCATGACAGATTAATTCAAGAACTCTTGAGCAAGTAAATTTTATATATATATATACTGTATATATATAGGTCGGGTATAGACTTCTTTCTTATTGAGCTTTATGGCTAATACTGTATATACTTTTCATGTTTGACATTAGCTTGATACTGAACCAGTTTTTGTAGTACAGTATCTTATTTGTAAATCCTCTTGGGCAGCACAGACATTGACGATAGATTGTTTGTACAGTAGTTGTTAACTTATTCCCTTCTTTTTTAGGGTACGAATGTTGATGATGCAAAGGCACTGATTGCTATGTCAAACCTTCGCATCCTGCCCTGCGACAATCTTGATGATGCGGCAAAGATGGCAGTTAAGCTCTCGAACATCATTACACTTGCCAAGGCAGCAAATATTGATGTCAAGTTTGAGCTACCTGTGTAAGTTGTGTTTAAGAGGAAACTAAAAGTTATCATGGGAAAAGGATAGATAGAATTTTATAATCTGTATCTGGTACTGTACTTACATTTTTTCATACTTTTGATCGATCTCTGGCCCCTCAAAATTGTTTGCATCTGAATGGAACCAGAAATGTCACATTCATTGTTGTTTATTAAGAGTAAGTGCTTGAATAATATCATCTTGGAAGTTTTTTGAAAATTTAAAGAACTACAAGCAGTAGTATACCCAGAGAAATTTTGTTACAAGGGCATGGAAATTTTTCAGCTGTTTCAGTGTTACGTTGCTGGCACCTTTGTTACTGTACTACTTACTGTGTAATTAGTCATAATATTCACATCTCAGCTGTATTCCAGTCAGATATTTTTCTTTTAATGGAAAGGTTCCGATGTATCTTTGCCTGGGGTATAGCCACAGAAACATCACTTAATAATGGAAAATTGCAGAATTACAGTAAAAGTTTTAACATACTGTTTACTGCTAAAGCTTATTTAAAACAGCAGTACTCTCTTATTATCTTGCTCTTGCCGAGATCAGGTTCACCTTTGAATATGGCTAAAGTACGATGTATATTCTAAGTAACTTATTATGGCCCTCACAATTAAATGTTATTTATATTTGTTGGAGTGAGGGAGCAGTTGTATATTTTGTACATTTATCTGGCTCATGCATATGTGTGATTTTACCTGACTGTAAATCTCATTAATCTTATGAGGGAGAATAACCTCTACCCAAATCTTAGAGTAGAACTCTCAACACTACCTATGTTGTAAATTTATACACTGTATATTTAATATATGACCATGCTTATCCTTAGTCCTAGTGTTATGACTTCATTCCTGAGATCAGTGAAGGACACCAAATGAAGACAGGTAGGAGTTATGAGACTGGGGAGGGATGGGCTTATTCTACAAGTTGTGTAATAAAAGTTACAAGCCAATGGTAAAATGTATCATGTGTTTCATTTTGCATTTCTTTATTGCATGGGGAATGGGTGTTTACAGCGGCTCCCAAAACTGTAAAATAATGTACATACTATACATTCCTACACAACAGATTTTTATTTGGAATGGTTGCCATTTACATATTGAATATCTGCCAACAAATGGTGGCTCTGATATACAGTACTTTTTACTGCCTTTACCAAACCATGCACACCAACCTTACTGAGACAACACATGGTCATTCAATACTGTCTTATGCCAGGAGAACATATATTCACTAAGATGGTCTGTTATACAGGGAAGTCGGCCACTGGAAAAACGAAATGGGAAGGGCAGCTGATAAACTTGGAACTCTGGAGTTAATTAAAAAATGCTGGACCATAATCTCAACCTGGTAGCACTGACAACAAGGGAACACCTGCCTCCAAGAAGCCATGGGTGACTAGAGTGTGGCCAAGGCTTTTTCCCACCATCTACTGTTACAATTGAGAATAAGCTCTTGATTTTCTGTTATTTCCCAAATTGAATTTCACTTGTTTCTGGGAATAATGCTAGTAAATAAACGAGACAAATAATTATAATTTAATATGAAACTCACGAGAAATTAAAGAACAATATCATTTTCGTACATCACCACCAGTGCATGCAGATTGCATTTTATTACTGTACTGCATATACTGGGTAGATTGGGAGAAGAGATCAACAAAAACTAATGACTAGAAAATATATAATACTGTACAGTATAAGCAATATTTTTGGGATTACTGTACTTAGCAAGAAAAGCAAAAAGTATACACCAAGCATAATGTAACAAAAGTATGAACACATTGGTAGAGATCATGATATTCATATTGAAGGGATGAGTCTTGGGAATGATTGAAGTACAAAGCATAACTTAAAAAGTTAGATATTTTTAAAGCAATATTTGGTGTAATATGCCGTGATAAAAGTAAATGGGTTGTAGTGCCTATGTAAAGGTAGTTAGGGGTGGATGTGAAATACTGAGCCATACTAGACTGCTTTTGGGAGCTACACTTTTCTGTTAAATTACAATGTATATGCATATGGGATAAATGAAAGGCACATTTTGTTAATTATTCTTCACTTTCCTAATCATCCTGTTTTGTCAGATGGCCCATCATCCGTAATATTTAAATCTGCCACACGTAATTTTTCTGGCTGTTCAACACGAATACCCTCTGACACTGCATCACCAACCACCTCTTTGGAAGATGATTCTAAATTCATATAATTCACTACTTCACAATTATCTTTATTCTTACCAACTGTTTCATCGACAGACTCTTCACTCCTAAAGTTTCTGGTCTCTGTGATAAGCAGCTTGACCCCAACCATCCATGGTGAGCACAAACTGGTGTAGTCCACGATAAGTCCTTGGTGAAGTGCCCATGCCAAGTCATGTTCACCCTGGCCTAGAGCTGGGAAAGAAATAATACATTTACATACAGTCTGTTTCATCCATCCATTCTCTATAAAAGTGCTACATAATAAGTTAGGCTCATGATCTTTCCTATTATTTCTCCTTTTCCATGAATAATTATGGATCATATTGTACTCAAAGGAAGTTGCTATCAACAGCCCTCTCTCTGCACATATGTGAAGCAGATACTCACCATTTTCATTAGTTTATCCACAACTCTCGTGCTAATGATGCCTTCCTATTCATGTCATCCATCAGAATTATCCCCCTTCATCATCTAAAGTCTTTCCTTCCATCCATGCTAACTTCAAACCTTTCCATCATCCCTGGCCATCCACTCTCCTACACATCCTTATTAATATTAGAAATGCACACCCTTCCATCCCCCTTCCTTTGCATTTCTCATCCAAATACAGCATGCCCATACCACCATCTTGCTCTATGTCCTCCCACACCACACTCTCACTTCCAGTTTCACACTACTCTATCTGACACTCTCATACACCCAGCACATCCAATCTTCCTCTTATGAAGCTCTCCACAAGCTCTCTCCCTTTCATCCATCCATCATTCCCACAACAGATAATACTGGCTACTCCCCCACCATGAGGCTGTGAGTGTCTGGCAAAATAGGCACATTGCTCGCTCATTCCTAGAGGGCCACAGGTCATCAGATTGTCTATCAGGGTATGTGCACAATAAAATTGTTATAAATATTTCACTAAAAAATTTGTTACATGTACTGTACTCACCTCTCACCATGGTTAATATCTTTGTCATCACTACAGGACTGAATTTTTCCTCTTGCCACATCCCTTTCATCACAGCCATGCGCCTACTGATCTCCTCTTGAACATTCTCCTGACAAAACAAAATAATTGCAATTATTTCACTGAGAAAGTACGGTACCGGTACCAAGGGACTTGACACCTCCTTACAAACACCAGAGGAACTGTAGGGCTACATTGAATCGTCATCAATATCAGTTTTTATTTTACATCTGTCTCCCACATGTGGGGTTACATTTTCAAAAGTTTTAAATAACCACAGTACCTTCAGCTTCTCTGACAATGTTTCTACACAGCCATTCATTATTAGCTCCACTTCTTGAAGTATCTCTTGTGAGGTTTTACTATCTTCCAAGTTGTCTGTGTTACTACTGTTAATATCAGGCTTCTTGGGATGACTTGGAAATGACCCGGTGGTACTTGTAGGTGGTGGTCCTGGGGGAAGGCTGCTTTTGGATGGTGGGGTGTCGCTGGGTCTAAAAGAAGTATAATTCACATAATGATTAAAGTAAATTAATAACTTACTGGGGGAGCTGAAACAAATACTTTACAGCGAGATATTAAAGTTCAGTGCACACAAAATATTCCTTATGTTGCATCAATTTCCACACACATATAAGTTCATGGCCCACCTCATGACTGATGTAGCGGGAGGTGGTACTGGGCCTATTGGAACCGGTACCCTTTTGTTTAAGAGTCGTCGTCTTCCTGCCGGGCCACTCTGACCCCCACCACTGCTGGCATTGAATGCAAACTTTGGTGGGTCATTCCATGCTCGGTCATGGTTGCCTGCGAATGAATGCAATACAGTAAAATTATTGTTTACTGCATTGGATAAAAAGATCATACGTACAGGTACTCTACTTTTTATCTGGGTAATTTTCACCCTCAAGGCTAAAGATTTATGGTTAATTTATTTATCTATTTATTTCTATGGTTTATTTATTTATTTACTTTTATTTACCAGTATTTATTTATTTATACTGTTATTACCCTGCTTTTCAAACAGTAATTGTTATGGAATTGCAGATTTTTATTTAATTGGTAGACAAACTGTCATTTTGCCAGCCACCCAGTTTTGTTTTGCAGATGAAATGGTATATAGCAAAGTTGTTTGTAATAGTGAAATATAAACACTGGTAATAGTAAAATTTTCGAAATCGAGTTGTGGCAACTTGTAAAAATATTCCGAATAGTTTAAATCAATGGGTAATGAAGGTAGACAGAACGTACTCAATAATGGTAATTCTTTCAATATTTACGGAATGAGTTGCTCCTGTTTTACCAATTACGTATTTGTTGATTAAATAACTTATTAGATGGATTATGGTTGTGTATTGTCCAATAATAAAGTTTAATTAAACTCTACTTTCCTTACCTGGGGCGATTGGATCCATAATAACACTTGCAGACAAATCACCTCGTCATATATTAATTAATAGGCTTTGACACCTTGACAACTTGTTAACTTCCTTGATTCACTTGAATTGTTGTCAACACAGCAGCTGGTCCATCAGTCACCTGCTGGCTGGCACAGCCTGGCAGGGAAAGTTGTCATAAGCACCATCTGATCAAAGTGTTAGTAGTGCGTTGTTATGGAAACATCATTATATGTTTATTTGTCTATCTGGTTTTATTCATATGCTAGTTAATGTCATCAGAGTTAATTATTTGGCCAAAATATTGATTTAAGGATAGTATTATAATGTCTGCCCTTGTAAATTAAATGGATTTAGCACGAAATTTCATAAATGCGTACAGAATTAGTCTACTTTATACAAGTCAATAAACGTTGCTGTATTATAAAGCCACTTTATGGCCACAAAATGCAAGAGAGATGAATAAGAACGGACAAACATATTTATTATGCTCATTCTTTATCAGATGCGGCATTGGTGGTAAGAAGGAAGATAAAAAAGACCAATGTTGCAAACGTTAGAGTTTTCCCACAAAATTGGGCTACTTTTGTATTGATGCAAGTTGCAGGGAATCTTAGCGCTATTTTTTTACTTCCATGTCATAGTTGGTGACTAAAGACGAGAAAGAAGGAGGCGAAATATTTGAGAAAATTAATGTACTAAATGAGAGCTTTAAAAACAGACGAAGGCTTCCCAACATCCATTAATTTAATCTGACGAGTCCTTTTTTCATCATGTATGGCTCTCTAGACAACCCTAGTTTGACTAAAGATCCCTTATTTACCCACCAAACACAAATGAGAATGCCTTACACATATGGCCCAAAACTAAGACCATGAGTTTCCATAGCACATAATTACATAACATGCATGAGAGCTAAAGATAAGATGGTCACTATAATCCTAATGAAAATTCCATAACTTATAGCCTAATGTGAACAAATAACTAAGTAACATAATTACATTTTTCACCCTTGCATATTTCATCACTATAGAGACCCTATAGATAGATCATTACACATTAATGCATCTTTATCATCCCATTGCTCCAAACCATCTTCATTATGTTTCACACATTGACTAAAGTAACCATCCACAAGTTTGAGCTTTGTTGGTGGAGCACTGAAGAAAGGTCGAGTGATCATAATTATACACATCTTTACCTCCCTTACCACACGATCTCAAGCGTATAGAGAGGTAGTACTCGTTAATTAAGCAGAGATACTGATAGTTATTAAAAAAATGACGCCTTAGGTGCATTATAAGTAACATACGGAGAGACACAAGTATAATAAATGGGCTATAGTTTTGGCTAGTTTATGAATTAGATAAGGCGGTAAAGGCACACTGTCAGTGTCACTGACAGTGTCTGATTTGTCAGTCGTGAGAGAGTCGACTGTGTGGGTAGAAGTGCGCTCTCGTTCACCCACAATTATTCGTCATCCTGCTCACGCCACTCTTATCTTTTACTTAATAATATAATGAATGTGTGGTAAAGTGTACTAAAGTCATGATGATGGGTGTTAATTCGACTAGACTATTGGTAGTGACATTAGTCTGCCTTGTTATGATGGCTGGTGGGGTATCTCCTCCTCCATCTCCAGCCTCCAAGTATCACATAACAGACTCAGGTAAGTCTTTAATAATCATAGATAATATAAGTAATTGTCTTAAATGTATTGTAAACCTAAATGTGTCTGTTATCTGAAGTTCTACGTAATCCCAGCTAGCCTAATTGGGATCTTGTATAATTAAACTTTCATCAAAGTTATCTCTTGTTTACGTTAGCTAACAATGGTTTCATTTATCTTAAGGTTAGTAGTTATTAGATAATAAACTTTGATTACGATTCTGACTATCTTTGTAGTTATGTTCAGCATCTTTTCCATGTGTTCTGTTTCCAGTGACGGAATTTCCATCTCTTTGACCTCAAACTTGTTGGGTTCCAGAATAATCTGTTAAAAATATTATTAGGTATACCCAACATAATTCATATTTGCTGAGTGTAAACCTGTCTTTGATCAAATTAATAACCTTTCTTATTATGCTTTGTTTCCCTCCGGATAAAAAGTATTTTAATCTAAGTAAAAAAAGATAATTACAGTACTACAGTACAGTATAGGCTACAGTACTGAGGTAACATTATTTAATTAGGCTATACATAATCCTTTTGATCAAACAAATTCTATATTCTACATGAACAAGAATTACAAGATTAAGAAAAAAAAAATCTTCCCAAAATTACCATTGTATAATAATAACTAAAATATCTATATTGCACATTATTTAAGTTATATTATCTCAGTATTCACTACATAACAGTGTACAGTTCTAGTTTGGAGCTACATAGCCTAATTTAGGTTCACTTAGGTTACCAGGCTACAATGGTACGGTACCTGTTTGTAAATATACAGTACTGTTCACCATGGGAATTCTCCTAGACACAAAAGGTCAATTAAATTACTGTAATTAGGTGACAGGAATACAGCTGGTAACTAGTTCTCTTACTGTATCTTCGTCTTCATAATAACACTGTTATGTACTGTAGCTGGGACCATTATTTGTACCAATAGCAACCAAATATGATATTGTATGGAAGAGTTTATTAATAACAGTTGATAACCAATATCTCTTGTGTTGTAATAAGAGAGCTGATATAGCCCATGATAATGATACCATTGTCTACAATTATAAGCCATAATTTCTGCACTTGCATCCAAGAGCAAAGATTTGTAAACAACATTTTTTATAAACTCTACAAAAAAATCACTGAGGCCTATGGATCCTGAATGAACAGAATATATTATTTGTTATTGTAATTTTGAAAGTCATAGCTTCTCATTAGAACGAGTGAAATTGTCAAGATTTAAAAAAAAATCATTTCTGGCTTATCACCAAAAAGCTTCCATCACCAAGCTATTCATCCCCATTCATAACCTCACATATTCAATTAAATTATCCACCCACTTGCATGTCCCATATCCAACCTTGAATATCCACCTCATCCTCCACCTGACATCCTTAACCTCTCAACTCCCATCTCTAATCCAAGGCCAATCCAGCCTAGTTATCAATATCTCTTGTAACCTCATTTGTTTGTTTCCAGTCTCTCACACCAATCCGCTCTTCACGGTCTTCCATCTTTATATATTTTCCTCTCCACTGCTGTTCTGTCTGCAACCTCTCAAGTGTAAACATCAGCCTCTTGTTGTCAACTTTACATCACCTCCATTTCTTTCTTTTCCAGCCATATTTTCCCCAGCTTCTCAACTCTGACCTTTTTATCCTTTTTATCTTTTTCCTGCCATATTTATTTTCACCATTTTTTCCTCACAGCTGTATTGTCCTTATCCACCCTACATTTTGTATACTGTACTATGCCAGTATTACCAACCCCCATCTCCAGTCTTTCCCTCTTCCTATGAAATACTTGTTGTATTATTATACTACTTCAAACACAATATGTTTGTGCATTATTCACTTCAGGTGAATAAATCAAGCGTGCTTCTGCAGCTGGCCTATAGTCCTTACCTTACTCTATAATATAGAAGAAATCTGTGTAATTGCCACAATTTCAGGCTACTATTAATATGGTTCATTGTGCAGATATTTCATTATTTAACCTTTCATATTTTTTGTAGGTGCTCCATCCATCCCACCCACTCTATATTTTTCCACCAACCGTACAATATGGTTACTTTTATATATTATTTTATTTTATTCCCATGGGTGATATAACTGATATCTCTCCCTCCCAATCATTTCCATTTCATCCTCATTGATGATGTGGGCAATAATACTTCAAGGGGTTTGATCCCCTACTAACCCGAGCCAATGCTTCTGATCTTCCACTGTCCTTTCTTTCTTTCGTTATCCAGTGTGCTTAATTCATATTTGTTTCCTTTCTCCCAATGTTACATTGATTCTTCCTTCGCCTTATCGTCGTAGACTACCCCGTAACGTGCCGTGGCCCGTAACCCACCCCTGTCTAGCCACTCGAGAGTAGGGATTTCCACCGTGGTGGCCCTAAATGTTATGGTACACATTTCGGGACACTTTATTAACAAGAACATGAAGGAAAACCCTTCAAAAGCTCCGGCTCTTAATGATTCAAGTGAAATAATAAAATATCCATATGTAAAGGTCTCAAAAATATTAATTATGTTTTATATGGATTTTCGTATTCATATGGTTATATTGAAATTTTGAAAATGAACCATTTTTATTGAGGGTGAACCCCTCGGTTGAACCCCCTCTCGGTTGAAAAAATGATTCAATGTCGATAAAAGAAAATGGATTGGAGGAAGAGAGTGAGTGAGTCAGTTGAACCACTTTTAAGAAGTGGTCGCCCCAAGAAGAAGAACAAGAACAAGAACAATAATCACGATAAAACCTAGAGCTCTCGGCTTAGGCCGGAGCTAAAAAAATGATAATAATAATAATAAATTATTCAATGTCGGTAAACGAAAATGGATGGGAGGAAGAGAGTGAGTGAGTGAGTGAGTTGAACCCCTTTTAAGAAGTGGTCGCCCCAAGAGCAAGAACAATAATTCGCATAAAACCTAGAGCTCTCGGCTTAGGCCGGAGCTAAAAATATGGCAAACTGCCACAACGATCACATTTCCCTTTCTTAGTAGCCTATGTGGCTGTGAGGCCCACAAAATGTCTCGGACATATTGTCGATAAGGGTTTATTTGACACATTTGGCAACTTTAAGCATGAATGATGTAGACATACTGGAAATTACCTCAATTTTAGTTTGACCGTCTTTTAATAGCAGTCCTAAAATTACTCTTATTGTTATTGTCAGTGACAAGAATGGACAGGGTTATATTTGCTTCTATGATGCTTTAAATTGTTCTCTGTCAATGCCTTGCATGTGATGGCACTTAAATTTTCATATACTGGTTTAAGGCATACTGTATGCCTTCCTATGTACAGTACGGTATGTTCCCTGACTTAGTACGACAGATTCCCTATTAGAAATACTGAAGCGTTCTGTGGCCTGGATTATTTGGAGGGTTCATAGAGCTCCAGTAAGGGTCCTCAATTTTTTTTAAACTACAGGCCTAGGCCCTAGGATCATAGAAAATACCTCCAGACGAGATGTGCCGGTATGAAAGTTGATCCACTCCAAAGATATATTAATGAATAATGCATAGTTATGCCCACCATTCCGGTGTGATTTTGCATGACTTTTTGCATGACAAAAAAAACAAAACAAAAATATATTGGAGCACTGGACATTACTGTGGTTAATTTGCATAATTATGTAGTGAAGTTGTTGCATCCAAGGGAAATATAATACAGTACACCGAAATGAGAGGGAATGGTCGGAAAGGAGTGAAAGAAGGAGATTGCTAATGTGTGAGGAAAGGGAAAGGGGGGTGGGGTATGTATGGGAAAGGTTGGAAGGAGGGAGGTAAATTTACGAGTTGACGGAGAAGAGAGGAGGGAGAGAGAAACATTTGGCAATATTCCCAGACCTCCACGTGGATCTGACCCGGTGCCAGACACAGTGCCAGTTCTACCTTATTCTCACATAGGCTATAAAATTAATACCTTCTTTCTCACCACATGCTGCACTTGTTTCACGCGTTTCTACTTTACGTCTGTTCAACCTGTATTAATAGAAATAGTTAGTTCATTTTCATTTATCTTCGTGTTTTAACTTTGTCTCTTTACATATTTGGTACCGGTATGTTCCTTTTATCTCTCACTTGTTCTGTATCTCTGGCAGTTAGTTCTCGATATAAGGGTTGGCATTACTATAGTCTTTTCCCTTGTATTCACGATTACCTACCAATATTTCATTCCCATCTTTCTTTTTTTATTTCAGTATCAATTCTTGTCATGACGCCTTCCTGTCACTTGTCAAAACATACTCT
The DNA here is from genome assembly GCA_034508575.1 of Petrolisthes manimaculis. Classification (NCBI taxonomy): domain Eukaryota; kingdom Metazoa; phylum Arthropoda; class Malacostraca; order Decapoda; family Porcellanidae; genus Petrolisthes; species Petrolisthes manimaculis. The sequence continues at coordinate 158,550 of JAWZYT010000108.1, read as the reverse complement.
GTGGTAGCCTACTCTTAACTCCTACCTTTGCTCCCCTCCCTTCCACTTTGTCAATCGGGTTTAATGTCAGCAACGTCTCCTCTTGACGTACCGGTACTGTACCCTGTCAATCACCCTTGGTGTCAGTCTCACTTCTGGCTGACTTGTATTTCTTCTCGGTCGTTTTTTCTACCTTCATCATTTGATTTTCATTTTATTTCAGGCTTGGGTTTGGTCATCAAATGGCAATTATACAATTTCCTTACAGTTGCGTGTTCAGCAGATAGCCTATTATATTCTTTTCTCTGTCCTCTAGGTGTCTCTTCCCAGCATGAACTTTCGTACTTTTTTTATGTGAATATTTTAACCAACCATACCGTAATAGAATGACAAAAAGAGAGGGAGGGGGAAAGGAGCGTGCTAAGGAATGAAGAGAAGTGGCAGCGCCAGCTGTTTATATATATGGAGTGCCTTTATACAAACATAATGCATCCTCTCTTCATGCTCCATGGCCATCTTGGTTACATAGCATACCCCCATATCCCCCCTTTGGTAAACCATCCGACTTCAACTTGATTGTCTGCTTTAATGAGAACTCGCTATTTCAAGTCTCTCTCTCTCTCTCTCTCTCTCTCTCTCTCTCTCTCTCTCTCTCTCTCATCGGCCATCTTAGCCGAAAGGTTTCTCCAGTTATCTAAACGCTAACATTTGGGAGACTGAGTTCCCTAAATAGCTACGAACTTCAGGATTTGTTGATACGAGAGATAAAGGGTAATTTTTCGTCACTATCCTAATCGTGTGTGTATGTTTTCAAGGTTAATAGACTAGTGTATTGTTAGTAAATTAACAGTATATACAGGAACACTTTGTTACCAAGTGTGATAATGAGGGGCCCAGGGGGGGGGGGGTATGGTAGTGTAAAGTGTTTGGGATGCAGTTGCCACTTTGTCCTTTTTGAGGTGAAATAAAAAAGCTGCACAGTACAGACAAACTGAAATGCCTGGGATCAAATGATACAAGCCCATTGCGTATACCGGTAAACTTTGCCGTATTCAAAAGAGGCGGAAGCTGCGGAAACCATATATATATATGAGAGAGAGAGAGAGAGAGAGAGAGAGAGAGAGAGAGATTATGGCAGGGCATTGTTGTTGTGTTGGTCACGGATATGGTGTCGGCTTAGTATGAGGCTGAGTATAGAGGAGGATGAAGGAGGAAGGTGACGTACAGGAAAACGAATACAACGTATAAATAGTTTGAGGAACGAGTGGGAGAGTGAGGTACCGTAATACACGTGTTTATAATATATGTAGGTTATATGTTATGTGGAGGGTGTAAATTGAACTATGTAAGGGCATCATTAACGTAGCCTTTAATTCCATTGTGTCAGTATATTATTCTGTATTGCACATTGCAGTACTCGTGACTCAGCCATAGCGATATATTTTTTAGTGTTGAAGGAGGTATAGATAGTAGGCTACACGTGTTAGCAAATCTGGAGCAACTGATGCCTCCAAACTATTCCTAGGAACAGGTCACAATTATCTCTTGTTATTCTAGTCCTGTTTACTGACATAGGCTACTTAGGAGAAGCAAGGCAATACAGTGTACCAAGAGTAAGCTATATTATTACCGTACCTCCTTAAAGATTATAGCATAATTGATTTTCCCTACCAATATAGGCTAATAAAGCTTGTGAACCATTGGACTATAGTAGCCTAGGTGAGCAACGCGAGGGAAAGTGTATGTAGGCTATAGTAGCGGGAAAGTTTGTTTGTCTGAACTAATACCCAGCTGCAGAGAGAGAGGCTATGTGTGTGTTTGTGTGGCGAGGGTACCGTAGGTTATATTCAGAATACAGCAGCGATGGTGTTTTCTGTCATTTCAAGACCTCATGACGAGCAAGCGACTACAACTCCATTTAGAAGAATGAACTTTCTCAGTCTCCACGGAGCAGTTTGGATTCCTTGACTATCATATTACGAGACCATAACGTTGTCCACTTTGCCACGTCTCTATGTAGTTTATATTTTTACCTTGACAGTGTCATCAGAATGCTATCTGTAAGCTAAATATTTACTGTAGGCCTACCGTATCCTATGACCATTGAGTTAGCTTTCATTGAAGAAAGAAAAGTATTATATTTATAAGGCAAAGTCTTATATATGTTTTTGTGGATATCCATTTTATCATAATTATATAACTAATGAAATTCCAGTAATGATGTGTGTAGTCTACTTCATACTAGTACGGAATGAATACGCCCTGTCAGATGTCGAAAGTTTTAGCGACGTGGCCGAAGAAAGTACAGTAGTGTACAAGGAGGATAGGTCAAGTTCATTCCATTTCTAGGTAAACCTTTTGAGAAAGTAAATATTCGTGTGAGAACTTGGCCAAGGTCAACACCACCTTTATTTTATGTGCCAAGTATACCTTCTTTACGAGGCCAAGTGGCAAAGGAAGAGATGGATGGGGTGGCGGACCTCACCTTCGTTTTATCATTACCTACAAATTTATCGTCACTCATTGTCAGAGTTTTTTCATTCCCTCATTACTCTCTTCATGACGAATCAGTTATTTTTTTTAACTATGTGCCCTATTACTATCTCTCTTCTTAGTTTATATATAGGCTACTGTCAGTCACCAAAGGTTTGAGATTTGAGTGTAATTATTAATTCATAGTGTACTGCATGTACAGTCTCTCACCAAGAGCTGCACAGTACTTTATTCCTATTGTATAGACTAAAGACCATTCTATTAATGTATTTACTGTGCAAAAAATTGAAAGCTGTGTCACCTTTCCTGTCTAATGGCTGAACTGACATCCGTAGTGTTGCGAACTTACTGTAATACTTTGACAAGTCAAACAATTTTAGGGTAAGTGGTTATATATCATAAGAGAGGAAACTAAGTCTCTTACACGGTCTTAAAATTATGCATCTCAAGGTACTTCCCCACATAAAAGGAAGAGCTTCAATACAATTGACCTTGCCTTTACTTTATGTCCAAGTACCGGTCCAATGCCATTCCTTATGAATCAACTTGATCCATGTGATATGCCAAGTTAAATTGGGTACCATTTCTCAGCAAGAGCATCTTCCTCTTCATGTTTAATTAAATTTAGCGCATAAAATTATTTTGTACATTGATATTTTTTTCATTATATTATTTGGGTGTACGTCGATGCGGGTACGAGCCTGAAGAAGAAAAACTTGTGTATGTGTGTTAAACTGTGTTTGTTGACGAATGACGAGTGAGTATGGTGGCTGGCGGCATGAGGGTGGATGGGATGGATGTAGGGTGTGGCAGGTCGTTAGCACTCACGGGGGGTCTCCTGGTCTGGCTGGGTCTCGGGCCAAGGGCAGTACGGAGGAAGGGAGGCAGGGAGGCTGCTGTCTGTCTGCCAGGGGAGAGGAGATGTATGTACCGTATATATGTGAAGCTGGCAGGTTCCTGAGGTGAGGCAGGGCGGTGACGGAGGAGAAGAGAGATTATGGAGGTGGAGAAAACGGTGGTAATGAGTGAGGAGGTGAAGGAAGAAGGAAGAGGGTGAGTGAGGTAAGGAGTTGCAGGAAAGATTGTGAGTGAGTGATGAAGGAAAGGAATTGGTTGTTGTGGGAGATTGAGAGAAAGTTACTAAAATGAGATATTGGAAGAAAGTTGTTGAGTGCAGTGAAATATTGGAGAGAAATTGGTGAATGAAGGGAGATATTGGAAGGAAATTGGTGAATGGAGTGAGATATTGAAGGGAAATATTTCAGGAAGATGGTAAATGAAGTGAAATATTGGAAGAAATTGAGAAATGAAGATTGATGGGGGACAGAAGAGAGAAATGATTGAGTGGAAATATTATTGATTCAGTGAGATGGGAGATGGGAGGCACATAGATAGAGGTGTGCGTGTGTGAGGAAGGTGAGTGTGAGGGAGAAGTTCTTAAGTCGTGATCTTGTCAGTGCTGAGGAGAAGGTAAGTGATCTGGTTCCACTCTTACTTCTCGAGTTCCTCCTGCGTTATTCCCTTCCAAGGGCGTTTAAACTCTCCTTCAAGGGCGTTTTAACTTTATGGTTTTTAGATTACTTTTGTGTCCATGTATACGGTTTTACTATTTTAACTGTGGAATAACAAATATATGGTAATTAAGCATGGCAGAAATTTAATATGATCTTCATTTAGATTACGGTATGGTACATCCACTATTTTTATTGATATTTTTCATCAAATTCTGGTATTGTCATACCTTGTTGTGTGTTTACATAATAACAATCTGAGAGAGCTGTATAATTACCTATAGGCCTTTGTCAACTTCCCGGAAACTTTTGATGTCTTCCATTTCTATTTTGGCTATTAGCACATGTAAGTGACTTAATGAATGACCCCATGTTATAGTTATGTTACATGGTCTCAGTTTTACATCAAATACCCAACCTCTCGCCGCTGGTCGGTCCCAGACATTTCATATACCGGTACAATTCTATTTTCGTGACTCGTGGGCCGACACTCTTCTCTCCCCGTCTCCAGTGACAAGGAGCATTTATCATTATGTGGCGGGGAAATAACACACATATTTTTAAGTTATTAGAAACTATAATAGCAAGTTCCTGCAGGATATGATAGAAATTGTTATCAACGTCAATTGTTTGAACATTAACATAAAATTCGTAACTTTTTTAGTCTGTCGGTTTCTATACGATATTACGACTGACAGTTTGTTTTGTTATTGGTATATATACCGGTAAGTTTTATTGTGCACAAATCACATAGGTGTAATGGTCATGTGTTAAATGAATATGATTATTTCGGCCTATCCCAGTATGGCTTGAAGTTAGTCTCATATCAAGTTATTGCAATAAAGTTATTTAATTCGTGTATGGGCGTCAGTGTCAATTGACTTTCATCACCAGGCAGAGTGATTTGCAGTCTCTTGAAGTTTATGTGAGGTATGTTGTATAATTAGCCTAGGCTACGTAGTATTTTGATTAATAGCTTAACTGAAGTTGTAAGCGCTGAATCAGTATTGGCAGGTCGGATATACTTACTTTCAGGATCAGCAATGTCAAAACAAATTTAGGTGTATTGGAATCTGGAGAGATAATTTAAGCTACGTAAACATGAACAGTGAAGTGAGTTTACCAAGAACATAAAGTATTTAATGGAATGTGAGTTTCCACATTCTGTCTGATAATTTTGTACAGGAATGTAGAGCACACGGGACAATGATGATTATAGTGACACATAATGATTGTATGTTGTCTTTTCCTCTCAAGCCAGAAGCTGCAGTAACTCATGTCCTTATATGTCGGGTCATTAACCTGCACCCTAACCAGTAACCTATGTTAATTCGTTAGAGAACCTCCACTTTGATGGATCCCACGCCGTGATTAGCCTAGTGCCGGTACTCGTTTCTCTCCATTTAAAAAAAGTTACATATTTGAAGTGTATACCTGTACAGTATCACTATTGGAACCACTTTACACGTAGGCCTATATCAGGTGCTCATAGAATAATTATCTAAAATGTGAATGATGAACTTGAGTCGAGCACTTGACCAGTGAACATAAGGGCTGCACATTACAATATGTTGTGTTTTAATATGTCTCGTGTTAATTATGTGCTGCTCATAGATAATAGTTCATGCTCATAGTTATTAGGATGATATTTCCTTCTAACATTACGAATTTTGTTCTCATTATCTTCATCTCTTTTTCCAGGTCAGTGAACTCCATCTGCTTTCTTCCCTGTCCCCTGCTGTGGGCCAGGTTAGTGAAATGTAGTGTGTGTGTGTGTGTGTGTGTGTGTGTGTGTGTGTGTGTGTGTGTGTGTGTGCATGGAGGTGACTCAGGTAAATGTAGCGTCCTGGGTGTATTAGTGGCCAGGCTAGGTGTGTGTGTGTATGGTGTCCAGGGTATGGTAGTGTATGTGTCCAGGGTATGTTAGTGTATGTATGTGTCCAGGGTATGGTAGTGTACGGTATGTGTGTGTCCAGGGTATGGTAGTGTACGGTATGTGTGTCCAGGGTATGTTAGTGTACGAGTATGTATGTGTCCAGGGTATGTTAGTGTACGAGTATGTATGTGTCCAGGGTATGTTAGTGGTGGTGGCCAGGTCAGTGTGTGTGTGTGTGTGATGTACTTGGGTGTGTCTCCTCTGTTGTCTGGCGCCCTCACTCGTTACCCACATAATCCACTCCCCTTCCCTCCCCTTACTTCTCCTCTCCTTACATTCCCTTACATCCCCTCCCCTCCCCTCCCACAACCTCTTCAAGGACCAAACTCAAGCTCTCACAGCAACACACGCTTCACCTTAACCTGTTCAGCTTTTATTTATTTGTTTATCATATTTTTTTAGAGGGGTACGTGTGTAGAGATGCGCATTTACAAAGTATTAATATATTGATGGTTGGGATGATGATAATGAGATACTTGGAATGATTGTTTAAGTATTGGATTATCTTGTTATCATATTTTAGGCTTATTAACGCATTTGTTAAGTCGAAAAATATTAAATAGATGCTCCTTCGTAATTCGTAAAGCATAGCCCTTTTGAATTGGTATTATTTTCTATAGCAATTTGGTGCATGTTAACTAAAGTATAAAAAAGAACATTCTTTTACATAATAATAATAATAGTAATTATTATATATATATTATAATTATTTTTTATTGTAATGAAAGTGAGGACCGTACTCAATGTTATCATAGTAGTAGGAATATATATCAGTCGTTGACATAATTTTCAAGTAGCTTACAGGTCTTCCGTGATGGACCTTATCACAACACTTAGGTCACAATTGTCAACACACACATGCACACGCGCGCGTCTCACATGGAAAACAATTTTTTATCTTTTACAACGATATACATACATTATTACAGTATCATCTTACATACAATATTACAGTACAGTGCATATATAGTACATACAATTTATACAAAATTTCTTCGGTTTACATGTTACGTCTAGGTAAGTCACACCAACGAGCCTAATCTGTTGGTGAAGTGATGCAACCAATGACACAGCCTTAATGTCAACCCTTTATCATAACTTTCGGGCAAGCAGAGCCTCGTTTATCTCTGTCATCAATATGTGTACTTGTTTCAAGGGTTACATTTAGGTCACGTATACAGATGTTATGTGTAAATGACTTTAATTGTAGCCGAGAATATTTATAACTCTATACATAATTACTACTACATATTAGTGCTGTGGGGCCGGATGGGCAATAGCCTCCAAACTACTTTATTTACTTTTTCTAGGCTTACCTTTAAGGGACCCTTGTGATGTAGTCAGAAAATTGAAGGTAAATATTGCCACGAAAAGCCAACTATATGGAAGGAGCTCGTTTAGGTATAGCCTAATCAGGAGGAATCAGAAGTCTCCAATTATCATACATAATCACAGGGTCCTTAAAACCAACCATATGTACCGTACGTAAAAATTTTAGATGTTTGTCTCATAGACCTGCCTAACGCTCCACTTACTATATTCGATGAACTAATTGCACTACTTACTTCATAACATTGTAACACTTTGGGTATGTATGATATTAATAGCACATAGGTATCCTTTTCAGGTCAAGATTAAGATTGTCTGAAACTCAAGAAGAATGTAGATTGTGTCAGTACCAGTATGTACCAGTACTCTATATAAATATCTTTCCTGCTTTTGTCCCAGATATAGAACTCTGTAAGAGATACCTAGTGCTCTAATTACAGCACATGACACTTGTAATTATTCATATACTAAATAAATATTGAACAGTATGCAGTAGGTCGCATCTGTTTAATTAAGTTACTGTTACACCTAATTCTCTCCATGCAGTAGATAAGTACAGTATCTCCATAGTTAAGGGGATAGTATACTTTTGGTACATTGAAGTGTCGTGATTCCTCCACAAATGCCAGGAAAAGGGACTATAATTATGAACAAACAAAATAATGCCGTGTTACTTGAAATAGTTTAGAACTTTAGAGGAATCTGTTGCTCCAGATTTATCAATACTGTACTTTATATTATTAGTATACTACCCTTAAGATGGTAATTTGCTATTGTTACATTGGAGTGTCTTAATTCCTCTAAAATATGCCATGAAACAGGACTAGATGAACAAACAAAATGGTGGCCTGATGTTTGGAATAGTTTGGAGGAATCTGTTTTTTCAGATTTACCAATACTGTACCACCCCTTTAATTCTTATATTTGACAGGGTTGAAAACAAGCTGCAGTCACAATAAATAAGGACTTTTTTCATGACCAAGAGTTTGTTATCATGTTATCATGTACAGTATATACCTGTATTCAGTTACCACCGACACTTTTTTTTTTTACTCTGGCCTTCTTTGGCCTATACCCTAGTATAATCGTCAGTTTGTATATTTGTATATGGGATATACTGTAAAAATAGTTGATTTAATGTACAGAGTAATGTTGAAATGGTATAACGAATAAGTACATATTACCCTATATATTTGAGCCTTGAAAATAGGATGAACTTATCTCCTGCGTGTCGAAGAAAGCTAATTAATGGAACTGAATCAATCGACTGGAAATTTTCTCCCTTTAAAATGATGAGTATCAAACACAATGACCCTCAATTCCCTGAACCCTTAAAATACCAACAACAGAATCTCCACTTCAATCTAATATGATGATAATGATACAGTAGGATACCATACTTTATATTTTCGATAGGATATGATGATTTATTAGTTTCAAATGAATTAGTGGATAAGGGAGTATATAGAGGTGTTCTCGTGTCCACTCTGGAGTGTGACACGGTTTGTTGATTTTTCTCGTCACACCCAACAAACTGCAGATCCAATATACAGCACGAGTATACTATATAGTTTTTAGTATTTTATTGAGGATAGTAAGAGACTTTCATACATAGGACCTTAGGCAAGAACATTGATGGTTTTGACGATGGTGTGGTACTGGTACGAAGTACGATGGCTCTGTAGTGTGTGTATGAAGTTATCGTTACGGCACCACTCGATTGTCAACACCACGAATGTTAATGCCTACACGACCCATAGGCCTAGTCTATTGTACATGTGTCTGAACTACTGATATGTCTTAGGAGGCGTATAAACTACCTTATGGTATCACAAAACACAAGTACCTCTCCTTGTCTTAATACGCACCAATCAACCTTTGCAAGTCATTAGTGTGTGTGTGTGTGTTATTTGAAGATATCACATAATGGCAGTAAAGGCCTAGTCCTCCCACTTATAATATTACAGTACAGACTGGTGTCGTATGATATAATTTCTTTGCTGACAGTAACTGAACTCGCTAACTCGTGCCTGTAGCCTACCGTATTTACTAAAAAAACATTGTATTATCTTTTGCAACTTACAAGACAATGCGAGTGAATATGGTACAAAGACAACTAAACAGCCCATTTTCGTTACTAGTAGACATTGAGGTACAATATACTGTAATATTTAGTGGGAAATATTCGAATAAAGTTGATACACCACAAAGAAATCGTTGTGTACCGGTATATATCTGTTACGAATATGATACCCAGTTATATTAAATTTCCGTGAATGATGAGCGAGCGAGTTATGAGGATGGGGTTATCAAGGACTGAGAGCCGATAAATATTCGACATAAGTAGCCGTGCAGTTTATTATTTCACGACTGAAGATGATGGACAGCAGAGTGAAGTGGAGTAGGCCTATGTTGGAAACGGCCTTCCTTGCTCAGTGGAATAAAAGATGATGATAATGATATGATGACGATGAAGTGGTTTGTGTGACTTTCCCTCCTATTGTATTGTTCAGTGCTAGTTCATGTACAACGTTATTATCTTTTCAGCGTTTTGGGGTTAGGCTATATAGACAATGCAACCTTATAATTATATTGTCATCGTTGTGGGGGTTAATTTGGTAAGTTTGATGCTAATGATTCCTGAAAACTATTCCAAGCAATAGGCCATCATTATTTTTGTTTATCTGATCCTTATCCTGACATAGTTTGGAGAATAAAGGCACTCTTAATATACCAAAAGTGTAATACCCTCTTAAATTAGACAGTACACGAGATTCAGTAATTGATGTTGCTTGGTGAAGGAAGACAGGAGAAACTCTGTCTGTCTGCGACCCCCTGCACGTTCCCTCTTCCATCTCCCAAACGCGGAAGAGTTCTGGTACTATTCCCCTTGTGTGTGAGTGTGGCTGAGTCATCCCACCCAGAGACAGGACCGACTGACCAACAGACCCTCTCTCCATCCATCCATCCTCTTGTTGTAATCTCAGGAAAAAGGTTGAATTATGTTATCGGTGTTTATGTTATTGGATAAAATCACCCGACACGGATAATGGAGGAGGAGGAGGAGGAGGAGAAGGAGGGGGGTTAGGCTAGTAGTGGTGGAGGTGGAGGTATAGTGGAGAGGTTCATGGGAAGGGCAGAATGAGTGAAAAAGAGTGTCATCATCCTAGCAAACATAAAGAAGAAAGATGAGATGGAAGGTAAATTAGAACTCTGCTCAATCCATCCTCTAACTATGCCATGTAACAACCGCTCCCATAGCCTATTCGTAGCATTCTGGTGATTTGTTTCCTGGCATAGTTTGGAGGAGTCAAAAGCCCTCCAATTTACCAAGAATATGTTTTTGTTCTCCTTTACCGTCAGCTACATAAACAATTAAAACAAGACTAGAGTTAAACATATAGGCTACATAGCTCTGTCTGGTAATGATGGCAGGCGCAGTAGGCCTAGTAGTCCCTTTTCTCTTATGCATAATTTTTAGTCAACGAAATTGAAGCTTTGAACCTGATTGAATTATGACTTAAAAAATGTGGTTTATATTTTGTTCACAGCCATATATTCGGGAGTGGAAAAGAAGTGCCGTCGTGCCTTAGTCATTGTGGGTGAACCGTGAGAGAAATTGAAGAGGAGAAAGGGAACAATCACCCACATCCCCCGAAATGTGTTATATAACCTACATAGCGTGTCAACAACCTACTGTATAGTGAAATCTGTCGTTGCGCCACTCTGGTTTTGGCTTTGCTTTGTTTTGATTTGATTTGTTGTTTAAATAGTTGTGTTTCTAGTATTTCATGCCTGGCTTAGTTACAGAGCTAGACAGGCCTAGGGGTACTTTTATACATACCTTTTGGTTGAGAGAGAGAGAGAGAGAGAGAGAGAGAGAGATGTAAGATGGATGGGAAGTAGGACGGGTGAGGAGGGTTGGTGGGGGTGGAAGTGTTGTAAGTAGCCCGGTTAATGATATTATCTGTTGCAAGACGCTGACGACTCAAGTGGACAACATCTTCACCCATCAAGTATCCTCTCGTAATTCCTGATTGACACTTGACGACAGAATAGTTGGGGTCAGTTAGTCATTGGGTGGGACAACGAATAGCCTACAAGTCATGCATAGTTTAGTTTATTATTATTGTAGTTTATCATGTTTTTGTAATGATCAGTCACTGGGAGGGGTCATGTATAGCTTTTTATGATTGTATTTTATAATTTTTGTAATGATTTATAATGTTCAGTCACTAAGTGCGGCAACGAATACAAGTCATTGTTAGAGGTCATGCATAGTTTAGTTTTTTATTATTGTAGTTTATCATGTTTTTGTAATGATTTGTAATGATCAGTCACTAGGTGGGGAAATGAACACAAGTCATTGTTAGAGGTGAGGTGTATTTTATTTTGTTTATTGTATTTTATCGCATTATTCTAATGATTTGTAATGGTCAGTTATTGGGTGGGGAAACGAATATGTCATAGGTAGTGGTCAGGCATATTTTTGTGTGTAATAGTTAAGGTTGTAATATATTTTTGTAGGTACATTAGAGCGCCTTGATTCCTCCAAAGTATGTCAAGAAATGGGACCAGATTATCAAAAATAATGATAGCCTGCTGGTTGCATGGAATAGTTTGGTGGATAGCCTATTTGTTGCTTCAGATTTACCAACACTGTATCATACGGGGATCATTTGTTTTGTTGTCAGGGAATTGGAGGGTTACTAATTCCTCCAAACAATCATTATGCAAGTAGGGGGATATGTTTTGTTTTCTTTATGCATTGTTATAGAGGGCTGAGTGGACTCTAAAACGACCCCATTAACCCTCTCGCGTTTGGATGACTCACACGTGGAACTTTCCCAGACTTTGAACCTTGAAACCTGTGTAAGGGAATGACACTTTCTTGATAACAATGCGAGGAAATGGAATATATTTGTGATGGTTGTTTGTGGTATGAAAAAGTGTTTTGGTGCTTCTTTAAAGGACATGGAAACGTATTTTTTGGTGCTTGTCTAAAGGACATGGACACATTTTTTTGGTGTTCGTTTAAAGGACGTGGAATTTTTTTGGGGGGTCTTGTTTAAAGGACATGGAATTTTTTTGGGGGGTCTTGTTTAAAGGACATGGAATTTTTTTGGGGGGGCTTGTTTAAAGGACATGTAATTTTTTTTGGGGGGCTTGTTTAAAGGACATAGAAATTTTTTTGGGGGGCTTGTTTAAATGACATGGAAATGTTATTTTTGGTGCTTTCTTAAAGGACATGGAAACTTTTTTTTTTTTAAAGGACATGAAAACGTTTCTTTGGGGCTTGTTTAAAGGACATGAACACGTTTTCTTGGTGGTTGTTTAAAGGACATGGAAATGTTATTTTGGTGCTTGTTTAAAGGACATGGAAACGTTTCTTGACGCTTGTGTGAGGGCATGGAGACTTTCCTTCCACTTGTGTTGAGCGAGCACATGATAACATAAACATTTTATATGGCGCTGAAGATACGTATATCCATGCAGGCTTCTCAGTACAGTAGGTCCAACGTCCAGGCATCCATCCATCCAGGGCACATAGATTTGAAAACATTTAATGCCTGATTTCATTGCCTTCCCCCAAACACACATTTGCCTCATCAAGACATGCCAGTATTTTGTCTGGGGATTGGTTTATTTATATTTTTTTCAGGACTAACAAGTTTGAATATTTCACAAACACAGTATCCTAATTTGCCCAGCGAATGCCTGAGCCAATGTGAAACAGAAGAAACACACACACACACACACACACACACACACACACACACACACACACACACACACACGCGCACGCACGCACGCGCGCGCGCGCGCGCACGCACGCACGCACGCACGCACGCACGCACACACACACACACACACACACACACACACACACACACACACACACACACACACACACACACACACACACACACACACACACACACACACACACACACACACACACACACACACACACACACACACACACACACACACACACACACACACACACACACACACACACACACACACACACACACACACACACACACACACACACACACACACACACACACACACACACACACACACACACACACACACACACACACACACACACACACACACACACACACACACACACACACACACACACACACACACACACACACACACACACACACACACACACATGCACTCAAAATGATGACGACTTGTTGACCACCTCTTCAGTTGTTGTCTTATCATTTTACTCCATGTGTGTGTGTGTGTGCTTGTGTTACCGTGTGCCTGTGTCGTCGTGCTTCCTTGTTGAGTTGTGTAATCTGCCTGTCAGCCTGTGTCTCCTCTGTTATCTCTCCACCTGACCTCCTTTACAGAGGCCGCAGAACAACACTCCAGGCATTTTCCCACCGCAGTTAGGCTATACATTTATGGACAAGGTAACAGAAACGGCAAAGTTAACCAATCTTAATCGAAAGAAAATATCACTTGTCCTTATCCAAATAATAGCCATACATAATCTAAAAGAAGAGTACTAATAAATCTATGCATCAGATACACTGCAATCGAAAAAACAATGGAACGAGGCTTTTATTTAATGGATTTAGAAGGGTCAATGATGGTGATCACGGTGAAGTCCAGATATGGAAATTATACTGAAATGTAAGTCGAAAGTAAACTTGTAAAAAAATCTATAGACAGGAGCAGCGTACCGGTATAGCCTTAAGAATTTATTACAATACGTTTCTGTGTCGAGTCACGGTAGTAAAAGATATTAGAAAAAATAAAATAATGTAAAAACAGAAAACACATACAGGCCTTTCCCCCACAAAGTTTGTCCTCGTGGAAATGTACCGGTACCGTAGCTTTTGGTAAAGAATGTATCAAGAAAGGCGAGGGAAGAAGAAAATAAGGAAGGCACAGGGAACAAAATACGTGTTGTTTTAGATTTAAAGGGGAGTGTTGTGACGACCAGGTTGTTTTCACGATGGAGTCACACCAATATTATTTTTTTTCCGTCCGTACGGTAAGACGAAGTGATTACAGTGGACGTGTGGGATATTTCGTGTTTGTGAAGTGGAAAGATAAAGTTAAAAGTGAGTTAATCATGGAGTACCAGTAAGTATTTCATAGGAATGTGAGCAGGAATAAGTGTAATGAAAACGAATGAGGCATATATTCCACGATTTGTGACGAGGAAAGTGTACAGTGAGAGTTCAAAGTTCAAAGAAATTGGTAAGATCTATGCCCAGCGAATGAGGGAATACAATAATTCAAGGATAGTGAGTGAGTGAGTGAGTGAGTGAGTGAGCTATTTCCTGAGGCACGAAGAGGAGAGTGAGAGAGTGCGGTGTATGAGTAAGCCAGGTATACACTTTCACATTGCCAGCCAGCGATCTGATGGTCACATGGTACCGTACTACAGTTGTGGAGAGAAACATGAACTCGTGGTATACTGCCTAGACAGAGGGAAGATACTCGTCCCTCTCGGTATAGCCTATAGGACCTTATTCAATTTAAGGGGAAAGTTCAGTGTTGGTATATCTGGAGCGCCTTGAGTCCTCCAAAGTATGCCAGGAAACAGGAGCAGATGAACAAGAATAATGGGGTTCTGTTGTTGTCTGGCATAGTTTGAAGGAATCAGTTGCTCCAGATTTACCAATACTGTACTTCCCCCTAAAGAACATTTCATGGTGTTTACGATGGCGACGTGGTATACACTGTATGTAAGCTGCACAATGACTACATATATATACAGACTACAGAGCTATCGTACCGGTACCACTCACATCATCGTCAACACCACACGGATATTCTTATATATACGACACATACCTTACTTACCATCACCATCTATTATATAGCTTCTCTCTCCCTTTGGTATGTACTGGGAGGAGCCGAGCATTATCCACCTAAGCTGTACCAGGCAATTTATGTGTCCAGCTGTACATACATTGGCTACCACCATAATTTCTTACCTGGGTTTGTGTTCTCTCGCTTGTGTTAATGTTGTGTTGTATGTTGTGTTGTGTTGTCAGTGTGTGGATTAGTTGTATACGTTGACGTCACTGTGTGTGTGTGTGGTCAATATATTTTCACTATGTATGAATTCGTTGTGTGTTTGAGTATGTTTGTTTGTTTGAGTGTTGTTACGACCCTCAGTACTAGACTTGTTGGGTCATTTGCAGCAAACTACCCAACCAGGAACCAAGACTGATTAGGCAGATTATCCCCTATTTTGGGCTTCAACCAATCATATCTTTACCCCTCTGCCAATGGGAGAGAAGGATTTTGGCGGGAACTTGTATTTTATATAGCGAGGGCAGGTGGTTCAAGGTAGGACTCCACAGACAGCTTTCATATGGTGTACATACATATCTTATGTTCAGTCTTCCACCAGGATCTACTCTCAGCTCTACCCACCTCTTACTTCATTGTGTTGAGTATACATATATATATTTTTACCTCTGCCCTCTCCTTGTGTTTAAGACAGTGTAGCCTAGACCACCAATAGGACATCAGTTTAGGTCTGTGAACTTTATAGGTGGTGTTACTTATATTTTTTGTGTTTGATATTTTGTAATGTATGTTGTACCTTATTTGTGTTAATTTCTGTGTTGTTAATAATATAATTATAATGTTAAAATTACTTTATCTTTCTCCATGCCCTTAAGTTATACTGATGTTGCAGTCAGAACTATAAACTGTTCAATCCTCCATCTTAAATCTAGTGTTGGGCCCAATCTCTGGGGATGGCCAGTAGAGTATTGGAATAACAAGTAGGCTACGTTGGGCATAACAGTGTCGTGTTTATAAGTTCAGTGTCAGGTGTGTGTGTGTGTGTGTGTGTGTGTGTGTGTGTGTGTGTTCCCCGTCTTTTTTTTTGTGTACAACTTTCATGTTATGCCAAATATTGTTTATCTTGACGTGTCTCCCGGTACCTCTCGTTTGAAGTTCATCTGTGCGTCTCGTCTGCTTGTCTCTGTTACTGAAGGTCAAACATATACCTTATTTTTTTTAGTTGTCTAGTTCCGGACTCTCTAGTCAGGTATGTTATCTTTGTTCTGATTCAATGGGGTCTTTGTGTGTGTCCTAATGTGCTTATGGTCTGATTCTGTGCTGTTGTAGGTAGAGATGTGTGTGTGTGTGTGTGCGAGTGTACGCGTGCATTTGTGTGTTTATGCTCTGATTCTGTGTCTGATATATGTACACTCTGGTTGTAAATCGTGGCTGGGAGGGTATATAAAACCAGTTTAGTAACTATATAACTTTGTTATAAAACACCTTTTAGGTGTAAGAATGTCAACATTTAATGAGGTTTGAATTAGGGATGGTGCCTTTACGCGCCTTTATTGCCCAAAAAACAACGTAAATTCTTTAGAAACAAGTGGCATAAACTGAGAGAGATGACCCGTGAGTGTAGGGATGTAGGCCAATACAGTGAATCTTGTGCTGCATGGAGGTTAATACACCCACCAGCTGTGTGTTGTCTGATCTCAATCTTGGGTGATGCAGGTAACTCCGGTGAGACAATGAAGGCTGTGAAATGGTCTGTATCAACCTCACACTCATCACGTAGAGCAACATAATCCTTAAACCCCAGTTTTGATATATATGATGTAGACTGTCGGAGAGAGTACATACACAATGCACTGGACATAGAGCCTCCTTCTCCAAACTCCGAGTGAAAAAAAAGATCTATCTATCTGTGTGTGTGTGTGTGTGTGTGTGTGTGTTCTGATTCTGTGTCTTTACAGGTGTGTGTGTTATTATTATTTTTGCAGTTATATTTATTCTGATTCTATAGGTTCAATGTCACAAAGTTACTGGGAACATCCGTCACTCGTGAAATTATTACAGTTGCTACATCTTCTCACCTCTGTGGTTCATAAATATCACAACCCTCTCCCACCGGACACACATACATATCTATACACCCATCTCAATTCCTGCCCCTACACTGCACATACGGTAAATATAGACTACATTTACATCTACTGTACAGTCAAACCCAATAGTCTCATGCACAACGCCTGCCAACGAATCTGCAGACCCTAAAATAGATGCGAAATTTTAATGAATGTTAGAGAGTGTGATATTAGTTTATAAAATTCACTTATATGGCTCACTTTTATTCACCACATTCAGGACTTTTGATCATAACTGTACCTCAACCCAGTGCCCTTATTAGCTAGACTATATATATATATATATATATATATATATATATATATATATATATATATATATATATATATATATATATATATATATATATACACACACACACACACACACACAGACGTCCCACTCTCTACCCCCAGTACATATCTTTTAAGTGAAGAACCTCTTTTTGGTAAACTTGAGGGCAACTGAATACCCCAAACATTGTCACGAAACAGATTGTTTTATAGTAACATTGTAGTGAATTGTTTCCTGTGATAGTTTGAAGGAATCAGTAGCTCACCAAATTACATAAAAAATGTTCTCCCTTAATTAACCTGTAATATATCAATCGAACCCTATCCTTCACCCCTGCATGCCCGACTAGTAATGAGGGTAACATTGCTATAATTGCAGTTTATGAGGTTAAATGTACGGGTTTTATCGATGATTAAGGGGATAGTATACTTTTGAAAGATTGGAGTGCCTAGATTCCTCCTAAGTATGCCATGAAACAGGACCAAATGAAGAATAATAATGGTGTTCTGTTGCTTGGAATTGTTTGAAGGAATCATTTGCTCCAGATTTACCAACAGTGTACTACCTACCCCCTTAACTTAAGTTTCGGGGTGATAAAATTGTCAGTTAATGTCTCAACTTGATCTCTGAGTTGTCTGGCTCGTCGTTAAATCTTTCGCTGGAAGTGTTGGTGTGGTTATCTTTGCTGTTTACTGTGTGTTTTCCAATTTACACCCTTCATGCTGGATTTGTAAATATCCTACTTAAGGGGGAAGTACAGTGTTGGCAAATCTGGAGTAACTGATTCCTCCAAACTATTCCAAGCAACAGGACTCCTTTGTTTTTGTCCATCTGCTCCTGTTTCCGGGCATATTTTGGAGGAATCAAGGCACTCCAATGTACCAAAAGTATACTCTCCCCTTAATGGAGACTCGTAACAATAATTAAGTTGTTAAGATGAAGGGACCCTGTGATGTAGTCAGAATATTGAGGTTAAGCGAGTCCTTCAAATATTGCCACGAGACACCACTTATATAGAAGGAGCTTGTTTCGTGGCATAGTCAGGAGAAATCAGAAACCTCCAATTCTCATACATGATCACAGGGTCCTTAAGTATATACATGCACACTGTCCACAGTAAGTTCAGCAAGGTTAACAATGTAGTACACACACACACACACACACACACACTTACACACTACTGACAACACCCCCTCAACACCCCCACCACACACACACACCACCAACCCCCCCACCAACCCCCCCCCCACCACACACACACACCACCAACACCCCCACCACACACACACACCACCAACCCCCCCCAACCCCCCCCAACACCCCCACCACCCCCCAACACCCCCACCACCCCCCAACACCCCCACCACCCCCACCTCACACGCACGCACACACACACACACACACACACACACATCACTTGGAGGTGTAACGCACAGTAATATTCCGGAAGTATTCAAGGGCATGTTATCCGGTAAGAGGCAAACCATCACAGTCTGCTATGTTCAATCGGCGGCAAAAGTGGTGTCGCTTCACTCGGCGTGTCTTCAAAGATATATAACATAAAGGTTAATAATCGAATAAACACATGCATTCACCATACAGAAATACGATATCCTCCAGGGGGTAAATTAATATATATATATATATATATATATATATATATATATATATATATATATATATATATATATATATATATATATATATATATATATATATATTTTCTGGGTTTTTTCAGTTTATGAGTCCGTGAAGATTATATTTCCATACTTACTTACTTGATGACTTGGCAGATGTAGCGACAGGGCATTTGCCGCCGACGTACCGTACTCTACATTACATTGAGAATCAGTATAGGCCTATAGTCGTATTGTGAAATATGGTGAGAACATAAACCGACGAGCTACATAAACTTGTGGTATAAAAGTGCACTGTAATATATTCCATCCTGCAATGTGTCATGGGGCTTTCATAATGTTTTACGAGTTGCATTTAAACTCTGCACAAAACCGCGACAACACTATACAAGCTCACTCCATTTTATATAGCCTACGATGCCTTTCCTTTGAAGTGCCTTGCTTACTCCATTTAAGGGGATGGTATACTTTTGATAGACTGGAGCGCCATCATTCCTCCAAAGTATGCCAGGAAACAGACCCAGATAAAGAAAAGTAATGGTATCCTGATGCCTGGAATAGCTTGGAGGAATCATTTGCTCCAGATTTACCAACAGTGTCCTTCCTCCTTAATGTTCCCTGAAGCTCCTCCATTCCCTTCAAGGCAAGAAAAACACTCAAACATTAAAATTTACAGTAAGGGAGCTATATACTGCGTTTTGACTCTTCAGGTGTCATGCCCTCACTGCATCATCGTGCCCTCATATGATGCCCTGTGTTTTTGCCCTTTTGTTTACGTGGTGCCATTGTCGTGCGTTGCCCTTGGTGCGTCAGTGCTGTGGTATCATTGCCCCTCCCTCCCCCTCGACACACACACACACACACACACACACACACACACACACACACACACACACACACACACACACACACACACACACACACACACACACACACACACACATACACACACACACACATACACACACACACACACACACACACACACACACACACACACACACACACACACACACGCACACACACACACTGTCCTCGTGTGTCTCGCCAGTTTTTCCACGGCTCCCCGGTGTTCGCTCACTTTAAGTTCACACACACAAGAGTTCACACACTTTTCTCACACCCACACACTTCACCCTGTTTTCTGCCCCAACCTTCCTACCTGTCACTCATTCTCTCTCCCTCTCCTCCTCCCCCCCCCCTCTCTCTCTCTCTCTCTCTCTCTCACACACACACACACACACACACACACACACACACACACACACACACACACACACTCTCTCACGTATGTATCGTACTTTACAGAGGTTATAGCCTATACTTCACACTCGACCTCGTTAATCTCTGTTCACTGACCTTTCTTACCCATACATCACCCTACTTTCTTTCACTCCACTTTTCACACACCTAATGGTATTGTTTTCAGTCACTACATTACGGTATGTGACTGGCACCAAACACTTTACAAAAACTCCGTGTGCCTTATGAGATGCGAAATCCTATAGAGAAAGCCCAGTACCGTAGTTATTAGCTGAAATTGTTGTTATGGATTGCGTTTACAAGTTCCGAACCCTGGAGCTGTTAGTTTGGTAAAGGAACTAAGATACTGATTCCTCAAAACTGACAATAATACACCAACGTAATATAGGTTTGGGTGGCCTGTTTCCTGGTAAAGTTATGGATAAATCTGAAATCTCCAACTTAATCTTGGCGATATTATAATGTTAACACTACGTTTCTCACAAATTTCCCCACTCCCAACCCATTCACCTTGCAACTTTAAGTTCCGCTCCATACCAGTTTAATCTCACTTTCGTTTTTCCGCACAAGTTGTATATTTTTTTGCCCGTGTCGTGTAACTAACTGAGCTGACAAACAAACTTTACGGGAAGTTATTGTGTGTGTGTGTGTGTGTGTATGTGTGTAATCCTTTGTACCGATCTCTTCAGGGATACAAAGGTCATAGAACCTCCCATCTTTTGTTTAAACCTTTTTGTCTATCAACTTTAATGACCACCGTATACTGTACTTGAAAGTCACTTTAACTGTCCGCCCAACCCAATGACCTCAGCTAACCAATTCCCAAATATCTCTTGTCTATACACTTTGGGTCAATAGTTATGTCCTGGTCATATAGATATAAACATACATACATACATATGAGGTACCATATAGTGTCACGTATAGTGTATGTGTGGGGTGAGGGGAAGTTCTACGTTTGGGCATATAGGTACAACATGAAAGATTCTCTGCCTACCGTGGTTTGAACAACGGTGTTCAGGGATGCAGGGGATACGAGGGTTGTGACTAGAATTAGGACAGAACCACCTATTGACCCTTTGTGAACCATGTCTAACCAACTAACTTAATCAATCCTCCTCCCAGTCAGTGCAGCACATTGAATTGTCTTCTTGAACACTTGCCGGCTATCGTACCATCATTTCCTAGTTGTTGTGCCTGGTTTGTGATGGTGTCTGAGCTCAACTTATAATTATTATGTAAGACGTTTTGAATTGGAGCCCCTCTGGCTGGTCCCACTTGGCAGGGTTGTACGTAAACTATACTAGGTTAAAAATTTACATTTGTCTGAGGCCACCAGCTTGAATCACGACACACACACACACACACTAACACACACACACACTAACACAAAAGCACGCTTAACGTTAAATGGCTTAAACATAAACAAACTCAAACGGACGCGTGAAAAGAGAAACACACACACAGCCTACACACCACATACATATGCACGGAGAGGAGGGAAACAGATGTACAGGTGCGATTTGGACATATTTTTCAAGGGCAACACACACCACAGAAACGACCGGGAGGCAGGTGAGGTGAGGCCACTAAAGCTGTGAAGGGGAGGATTGGTGATGAGGCCGAGGCTAGACTGACTGTGTTGAGGTGAGGTTTGCAGGTGTTCCGGTGAGCTTGGATGATTTAGATTGGTACTTATAGTTAATGTACTAATAGACATTCATGTACAGTTGCGGACATATGAAACAGACACACCTGAAACCTGGGCACCCCTCATTGAGCATAGGGTATAAAGGATGAGACGTTGTGTGCTTGATAAGGGGCCCCCGTTTTGAAGTGTGCCTGTTTCATGTGTCCGGAACTGTACATAGGTGTAGGCTATGTGTGGTGGGAGTAGGCAGCGTTGGGCTAGCTCAGGTGATGTGCTAAGACAGGCTTAAATTAAGGGGGAAGTTTTGTGTTGGTAAATCTGGAGCAACTAAATCCTCCAAACTATTCCAAGCAACAGAACACTTATGTTTGCTCTTCTGGTCCTGTTTTCTAGCATACTTTGGAGAAATCAAGGCACTCCAATGTAACAAAAAAGAATTTCCACCAAGTTGATGATGGGGAAAGAGTGCTGCATGGGGTGAGATGGGGGATGGACAGTGTTAGCTAATGCAGTGAGGTGAAACAGGCTTTAGTTGGGATGGGGGATACAATGTCGAGTGAAGGGCAAGATAATGTTACTGAGAGAGGCTCCGGTTTGAAGTACAGTAGGAGTGGGAAGGATAATGTTGTTGTTGTTGTTGTGTGAGGCAACTATAGAGGGAGGAGCTACGGTGAAGTAAGGATAGACAGGTGCCGGGTTGAGACAGGTTCATGGGCTTGTTGGTAGGGGTAAGGTCAGGCAAGGACAGGATGAGAGATTGGGGCAAATGCAGGGACAATGACACACTAGGAAAATACAGGGTATAACGGTATAGTCATGAAATGCTAAGGTGAGGGAAAAATCACCATTAGAAGCATCGAGGGTCTTTGTTGAAAATAAAATGCTATAATGATAAAGATTGGCATATTGTTGAATAGGTGTAGGCTATATAGAAAACAAACGGCTCTTCATATCTCCCTCAATCCTAACACACCTCTCTCACTCCTACTCCTACCCTCACCACGCTTATTACTCACGGCTACATAGGAAAAGTTGATGTGTGGTGTTTAGATGGATGTGGCAGTGATGTATAGAGAGATGTACCGTAATAGCAGTTGCAGGTGTCTGTGTGGTGCTGGGTTGGGGAAAATGATGATGACTGGTGGGTTTTAATGATGATACGAATGAAAGGCATGGTACCTGAACTACTGCATATTTCCTCCTCTGGGATAATTGGTGTGTGTGTATGTGTGTGTGTGTGTGTGTGTGTGTGTGTGTGTGTGTGTGTGTGTGTGTGTGAAAAATATTGTGTATACGTATTCACATGTGTAGGATATGTATATTTATTGCCACTGTGATTATATATGTATGTGTTGGAGTGGTCAATATCTTTGTTGTGACATCGTGACTTAACCTACTTGCCCTACTTTCCTATATTCGCCGCCCTTAACTAATCCCTCATATGTAAGGCTTCCATCCGGATATGGGTTAACAAACAACCCTCTAGCAACTCTCGCATCCTTAAACAGACTACTTCCTGGGCCCCTGCACACGGATATATACCGGTAGGCTGTTTGGAGTGACTGCTGGGTGGAGTAGGGCCGTGTGGAGGAAGAAGAGTTGTAGGGAAGGACTAAGTTTGGAGTGAGTGACTGCTTGGGGGAGACATGGCATGGAGAAACTTATTTAAAGGAATAGTATAGTGTTGGTAAACCTGGTAAAACTGGTTCCATTGCAGGGGAATGGGAAAGGCGTAGATATACAGTATGTACAAGAGAAATTGAAGGAGGAACTAGAGTTGAGTGCCTATATAGATAGATAATACGGAGGGAATGTTTTGGGAGGAAGTGTGAGTAAAGAATGAGAGATGATATGGAGAGAATGGGAGTAAAGTAGGTACGAGTATGTTGAGAGATTTTATGGAGGGACCGAGAGCTGAGTAGAGGAAAGAAAGTACAGGGGAGGGACTGATTCTTATGGGCCATATGGAAGGAATGATAATAAGATGGCAGCTTGGTAGTGATGGGAAGATGCATAATTATATATGCTATAGGGATGAGGGGAGGGTCAGTGATTCGTGGAGGAGGGAGGGATGGTGTGAATCATGAGTGATGGAGGGGCCAGTGTGTGTGTGTGTGTGTGTGTGTGTGTGTGTGTGTGTGTGTGTGTGTGTGTGTGTGTGTGTGTGTGTGTGTGAAAAGCACTTGTGTGTACTATTATTACTTTAGTCGATCTTAGAGGAAATATACAGTAATCTATTAAACGCTATATTTTGAAAGCTTCTGAGGGTAATTTACGAATCAAATTTTGCGACAGTTATATAGGCCTATTGTACTGTTGCTTCCATTGTAGGTTTAGTGTTACTTTGCTCCGAGTTTAGTGTTACTTTGCTCCGAGTTCTAGTCTCTACGTATATATGTGTATAAATGACCGGAATAGACCTGTATATTTGTCATTAGCCTATGCAGTTAAGGGGGAATTCTGTGTTGGTAATTCTGGAGCAGCTGATTCCTCCAAACTATTCCAAGCAACTCAACACCATTATTTTTGTTCATATGGTCCTGTTTCCTGTCATACTTTGGAGGAATCAAGGCACTCCAATGTACCATAAAAGAATTACCACCTTAACTTTGCACTGGTGTTCGACGGTCGCTGAGTGGAAGGAGTCTAATATTTATTTCGTAAGTTTAAAGTCCCTGTGATCGTGTATAAGACTTGGTGGATTCTGATTCCTCCTGACTATGCATGAAACAAGCTCCTTTAATGTCGGTAGTGTCTCGTAGCAATGTTAAAAGGACTCACTAACCTCCAATTAAAAAAAAAAACTAAATCACTGTGTCCTTAAATAATCAGAATGTTTATACCCTATGCTGAATGAAAAGAAGAGTCTGTGGCTTGTATTATGGTGAAGATAAATGAGGTGAAAAGGAGTGGAAGTAGGGAACAGTGAGGGATAAATGAGAATAGGTGAGAGGGAGTGAGAGTGGTGAGGGGGAAGTGAGAGTGGTGAATGAAGAGAATAGTCGTCTGTGGCTTGTATCTGTTTCTTTGTAGTTGCTGAGCTGCTGCATACATTATTTTAGAGTAAGTTATGGGTGTCAGGAAGCCCTATAGTGAGAAGAAGAAGGTGGAATGTGTGTGAGGTTGGATGGATGGATGGTGTTGTAACGTTGATATAGAAAGTGTTGGGTTGGTGGTGGTCTGGTGGGTGGTCAGTAAGATTTCTTCTATTGCTTGATTTGTTTTTTTTTTACATGCAATACCTGGGCACCGTGTAATGAGTGATATTCGAAGGCACTTTTTTTTCTGTCTTTATGTTCTTTATCTTTCTTTATTCATTTATTTATTTTCTTTCTATCTTTCTGATTTCAGTTATTTATTTTCTTTATTTTTCTTTATTCAGTTATTTTCTTTCTATCTTTCTTTATTCATGTATTTATTTATTTTCTGTCTATCTTTCTGTATTATTTATTTATTTATTTTCTTTCTTTTGCTTTTTTTTTTTTAAACTCACGTTAACAGTCCGTCCGTGAATGAGTCTAAATGTATATATGGTATCGCCGATCTAATTTAGCTACTCATCCTTTTTTAAGTAACATTATAGTAAGTAACGTTTGACACTCTATATAATTCGGGGAACAGTGGGTTTTTTTATTAGATTTTCTTGTGTGTTTCTTCTGTTTTGTTTACTGTGATGTGACCTATTTTTTGACAGACATTTAATCTTCAGTTTTTCTGGATGTAATTAACCTTCGTGTGTGTGTGTGTGTGTGTGTGTGTGTGTGTGTGTGTGTGTGTTAGAGAGTTTAATGAAGGTGTGTATTCTGTAACCAATGTGTGTGTGTGTGTATGTGTCTGTATGTGTGTGTGTTAGGGAGTATAATGAAGATGTGTATTGTGTAGCCCGTGTGTGTGTGTGTGTTAGGGAGTATAATGAAGATGTGTATTGTGTAGCCCATGTGTGTATGTATGTATGTGTGTGTAGCAGTATGGAAGGATGGGAGCGGAAAACAGATAATGACCAGATAACATGCGTAGTTTATAATATACAAGTACGGATGTATGTACAGTCGTGGTCAATAATAATCATCCACATATGGGTATCTCAAACAATTTACTATCTAATGTTTTCATGTTCACATATGATGTTATTGTTTTAAGTAGTGTGTAGCTGCTTGTATTAAATTAAAAGATGTTAGTTAACCTTTTTATTGGAAAATTTATCATCTAAGGAACAGAGGGAAGCTGTCAAACTTTTACGTGAGTTACTCCTATATGGATGATTATATTGACCGCGACTGTACAGTCGTGACCCATAATAAGTATCCAGGTCATGTTAAAAGTTTCAAATAATCTAACATAACAGTGAACCAATTACAATGTTGATCTTTTTTTAGAGACCCTGTAATGTAGTAAGAAAATTTTGGAGGTAAATGAGTCCTTCAAATAACGCCACGAGACACCACCTATATTGAAGGAGCTTGTTTCGTGGCGGCATATATAGTCAGGAGGAATCAGAAGTCTCCATGTCACATACACGATCACAGGGTCTTTAATTAATTCTCCAAACAAAATATTCTATCTATCTATCTATATCTCTCCCTGGTTCAGTACAGATATGAGGCACTTTTAGTCTCTTTCTCTCTCTCCCTCTCCCTCCCTCTCTCTCTCCCTCTCTCAAGTCCCTGTATTGTTGTTTATGTTCTCAGCTTCCTCATTCCTCACTCTCATCACTCCTATACCCTCTCCTCTCCTCACCTCTTCTTTCCTCACTCTCCTCACTCCTATACCCTCTCCTCTCCTCACTCCTATACCCTCTCCTCTCCTCACTCCTATACCCTCTCCTCTCCTCACTCCTATACCCTCTCCTCTCCTCACCTCTTCTTTCCTCACTCTCATCACTCCTATACCCTCTCCTCACCTCTTTCCTCTCCTCTCATCACTCCTATACCCTCTCCTCACTCCTATATCCTCTCCTCTCCTCACCTCTTCTTTCCTCTCCTCTTCTCTCTGATTTATGACTCTCTTGTTTTAGACCCTTACCCCTCCCCTCTAGTTCTTCTCTCCTTTCAATCTCTCTTCTCCTCCGCTCCCTCCCTCTCCTCCACTCCTATAGTCTCATATTTGCCTGTTTTTCTGTTCCATTCCTATTATCTTTCTTTACCTTCTTATTACTTATTACTCCATTTATTTGGCCATTCCCAATAAAATAATAAATTGAACTGAAATGGTAGTGTGTGTATCGTAGCTTATAATTGCCTCCTTGTTTCCTTTTTTTTTTTTTTTTTTTTTTTTTTTTTTTTTTTTTTTTTTTTTTTTTTTTTTTACAATTTGCTTCAATAAAATTCATGCGTGGCACTTGATTAATGCGTTTATTTTAAGGGGAGAATACATGTTTGTTTCATCAGAGTGCCTTGATTCCTCCAAAATGTGCCAGGAAACAGGACCAGATAAAAAAAAAAAAAAATAGTGGCCCGTTGCTTGGAATAGTTTGGAGGAATCATTATCTCCAAAAAAAAGTCAAAATTATACCCTCCCCTTAAATATACTTACCAACCAACTTATATTTGGGAAGATATTTTAATAAAAGTTCCTATAGATAAATGCTAAAAGTTCTGTACTATATAATTACATAGTATAAATCTACGGTACATATATAATTATCTAAGTAATTATAACTGTACCCTATAATTAATGATATCTTGTAATGAGCAGAGTCTTATCATTAACAAGAAATGTGAGATGAGTTTGATCCCTTTGACATCCGGTGCTGAACGTTCCCTCTTAGCATGTTGTTGTTGGGTTTGTTTGATTTTTCGTATAATTTATACACTGTCAGTCTCAATCACGTCTATAGTTGCCTCTCCATTCTTGTATCCTCTACCTTCCCCTTCCTTATTCTTGCATCCTTCTCCTACTTCCCCTTCCCTCTCTCTTCTCTCCTACTTCCCTTCCCCTTCCCTCTCCCTTCCCTCCTATATACTCCCCGTGTCTCTATCCTCCCTCCTTCCCCACTCCCCTTGCCTCCATCCTGCAACCTTCTTCCCCACTCCCTAGCTAGCCTCTCCCTTCCTCACTCTCCTCGTCTCCCTCCTCCCTCCTCTTCCGAACTCTTCTTGTTTCCATCCTGTCTCTGTGTCCATCCTGCCTTCTTCATTCCATCCCGCCTCATTTCTCCCTTCCCGCATCTCTCTCTGTCCCTCTGTGTGTGGCAAGAGTGTACTCATCATAATAGTGAGTAGCACCAGGGGAGACAGGTTGATCAACGTGTGCCGCCAGTCAAAACAACATGGGTTCAACTCCTAACCAGTTTTACACTCACTTACTTACTACTGTAAACTCCACCACGCACGCCGTAACAATTCCTTTATAGCACTTTACCTCTCTGGGAGGACGTAGTAGTATAAAGTTGCACTGCTCAAAAGTACGTACACACATAGGCCTCCATGCACCCCATCTGCTTTAAGGAATAGGAAAACTTGTAATACTTTAAATACAGTTTGGGTATCTTTTGGAGATTAAGCAAACTTGTGGAGCTTACAAATTTCTATCCCGGAGCTAAAAAAAATTATATCCCAGTGCAGTGCAGACTTGAGTAGCTTAAAATTGCCGCCGAGTCCTGTCCTATCACACACAAAATATTAAGATTTACACTAGACACTATCGTTTTTTTAAGGTAGTTTATACATACGGTACCCACCTTCGCTTCCTAAAACACCCCGTCACTTTTGCGGCAGAAATGCGGAAAAGTTGTACCTTAGTTAGAATGTTGGCCAGATGGGTTACGTGAGAAGACATTTTTGTGTTTATGGAGGTAGGGGCTGGGGCTGGGGGAGTCCTCTGGTGCTCCCATTGCCTTTGTTTGAGACCCAAGCCGAGTGGATGTGGTGGCAGCGTGGCGGATTCTTCACATGCCACTACAATGGGATGAAGTTTTCCGGTTGAGCCATGCACCCCTTGAGTCACCCATACCCCGCTGCCCCCCATCGTCCCACTTCTCTCAATTGCTCTTTCTTTCTCGCTACTCTAGTTGACCATCACTAACTTTTCCTTGTTTTAATGTATATAGGATCATTTTCTGCCTTATAAGGTTGAACAGGATCGTCTCGGGTACCTTCATGCATATTTTCATTGTTCATACAGTGATGTAAAGTAATTATTAGAATGACAGATTGACTTGATGCCAAATAGGCCACTCGCATACATACCCTGCATAACATTCCGGTACTGTACATACATACATATACGCACGTAGAGCGGGAGGGAATACCTACCGGGTACCTATCTGTTACCAGAGGGAAAGTAATAAGTGTGTGTATTCTGGTGGTAGCGGTATAGTGCCGGGGTTCACAGCCTGGATAACTTTAATATGTAATAGGGGATTCAGTTATTTATTTACTTGTTTTAAGTAGTAAATGGCAGACGGAAGTTAGCCCTTAAAATGCTACATCCACTGTGACTGACGTAGAGGATGGTGTGAACGTTGGTCGAAAAGGATAAAATGGCAAAGATTTTAAGTATTGGTAAGGAGAAAATAAAAATATGGATGTGACCCCCCCCCCCCCCCAACCCCATCATGGCGTGAGTGATGGTGGTCGGGTTGTGTCAGCAAAGAGTTGTGTTGTATGTTGGTGAGTCTTCCTCTCTACGTCGTGGATTGTAGTGAAGAGTGAGTATAAACTAGACTCAGACAACCATCAGTGTGAATACTATGCACCTGTGCTCTCTCCCACCTTCACGAATACCTCACACACCCACACTCACCTCATACACACCACATCACTGCTGTTATGTGACGTATATCTATGCAGAAGAATTCACGAAAAGAATAGCCGATTTGCTTAGGAGTTAATTAATTATCGGTAGGCCTTCTTACTTAAAACCGATAGACATACATTCTTGTCATAGAAATGTCCATTCGGTTGTCTTTATTTACGCAGTATATTCACACTGAGGGGATTGCATATAGAGTAGAGTCTAATATACTGTATACACACCAACATTCACCACACCAGATTATCCTGTTAAGTTAGTTTACAACGACTATAGTACCAGACACTACTACATAACAATGTAACTGTGTTACAATATATTACATTATGCAACACAGCACTGTACTGTACTGTACTATACTGCCCTACACTACATTTCACTATATACTGCACTACCGTACACTACATTATAAAACTATACAATACACTACCCTACCCTACCCTACCCTACCCTACCCTACCCTACCCTACCCTACCCTACCCTACCTTGCACTTCGCTACACTGTTGAAAATGTTGATTGTTTTTAGGTGTGGCATTGGAGATGGGTTAGGATGAGGAGAGGGTGAGAGGCACTGACAGGGGGGAGGGGATGGGAGAGGCAGGGAAGGTTACGTGTGCCAAGATTATGAGAGCAGAACTTGTTGGGGTTGTGTGGTACAGGGATGGGGGAGGGGAGATAGGCTACCGGGACGGAGAAAGAACTCAAAGAATGAAGGAAGGGATGCACCGAACTGAGGTGTAGATTGACCGAAGACACTGGGGTTGGGAGTGATGTAGTTTGAAGAGAAAAAGTAAACAAAATTAGAAATGGAGTTTATAAAGAGAACTATACGGTACTAATGATTAATCTGACACTTAGAGTACCGATATATTAAGGCAGAAGAAAAAGCCCAGATGTGCATGTTGGTATTTAGAGTTTAACTTGAGACGTAACCCAATATAAAGGGATATACCGGTATGTGTTATAGAGTACTTGGAACGAACTGGTCACCTCGGCAATTTCCTCTGTATAATGTTTCAAGAATGGTATGACAGCCCACTATGTATGTTGACAGTGTAAAAATGGGTATACTATCTCTCTCTCTCTCTCTCTCTCTCTCTCTCTCTCTCTCTCTCTCTCTCTCTCTCTCTCTCTCTCTCTCTCTCTCTCTCTCTCTCTTTTTACCATAACATAAGTTTTCATTAGATTTCCTTCGCTTTCTTCATATTCCTGTCCCATAAACTCAATAACATTAATTCAGTATACAGTTAAATTAATGTGATGGGATTTTTTTTACCTTCCATTAAATTTTTTTTACATTAATATTGAGGCGTATACAAAAGAGAAATTTCGAATATAAACGCGTCACATAGTTTTTTTGTCTTCGTTCCATTCAGCATCGTCGTTACGTCAAAAGTTCGTTCACCTCTAGATCACCGGTTCACGTGTGAGGAATAACCTTTTAACCCCAATTTGGAGCTAATGCAGGAATACAGCCTCGAAACTCCTACGTCATAATATTCAGAGACGAGATGTAGATATTATAGATAGTACAGTTTTCATATATATATATAGATATAGATTTATAATGGGGGTTCTGCTATTAAATCCTACTGAAACTTCTTCGCTCTCAGTATCTTTGTGTGTTTTATAGAAATAGTATTATAGCCTATTGGATGGCTTATCTATACGGTATATATATATATATATATATATATATATATATATATATATATATATATATATATATATATATATATATATATATATATATATATATTGGATATATCTATGAAATATACTGTATATTTTGTAATAGGAACACCACCTGAATATTTATCAAACGCTTCATTGATTTTAATGTGTGTGTGTTTGTGTGTATATCCAGTTGAGAGGATATTGGCACCCACTAAATTTAACCGTTTATGAACTATATTATTATTATATCATTATTATTATTAAAAATAACTTGTAGTATTATCGTAAATAACACTTATATTAATATTTAAATAACACTTGTATTATTATTATTATTATTATTTTTACTCTCTCTCTCTCTCTCTCTCGTTGTCTTAGAAGGTTGACAAATGTAACAGAGTATGAAATATTAAATAATCATAATAAGAACATTGAAAAAATGTAAATATTGTATAAGGAGAGAGTTAAAATAAAAAGAGTGAGTGAAAGTGAGGAAGTGAAGTGAATTTGGTGAGAGATGACATAGAGTGAGAGAATAATGAGAGGGTGAGAGAATGATGGGAGGGTGGATTGAAGATGTGAGGGAGTGAGAAAAGTATTT
Organism: Petrolisthes manimaculis; assembly: GCA_034508575.1. Lineage (NCBI taxonomy): Eukaryota > Metazoa > Arthropoda > Malacostraca > Decapoda > Porcellanidae > Petrolisthes > Petrolisthes manimaculis. The sequence goes on along the minus strand of JAWZYT010000108.1, from coordinate 126,517 downwards.
GATGTGATATATAGTGAGTGTGTTGAGGCGTGAGATAGTGGGAGGAAAGTGAGAGTGAGATAAGAGTGAGAGTACAACAAAGGGATTGATTAGAGTAGAGCGTGATAAAGAGGATGGGAGTGGAGAGGAGTGAGAGTGAAGAGGAGGGAGTGGGAATGGAACGAGATGTTGGGAGTGGGAATGGAGTGGAGTGAGTGAAGGGAGTCCATGGAACGAGATAGAAAGGGGGTAGTGTGGAGTGGAGTAAGAAATAAAGGGAGTGGGAGTGGAGTGAGAGTGAAGAGGTAGTGTGAGTGTGAGTAGAGTGAGAGTGAAGAGGTAGTGTGAGTGTGAGTGGAGTGGAGTGAGATATAGAGTGGAGTGAGAGTGAAGAGGTGGTGTGAGTGGGAGTGGAGTGGAGTGAGATATAGAGTGAGTGGGAGTGGAGTGAGAGTGAAGAGGTGGTGTGAGTGGGAGTGGAGTGGAGTGAGATATAGAGTGAGTGGGAGTGGAGTGAGAGTGAAGAGGTAGTGTGAGTGGGAGTGGAAGTGGAGTAAGATATAAAATGAGTGGGAGTGGAGTGAGAGTGAAGTGAGTGTTGGGTTACAGCTGGTCTTGTGCTTACCGGCTCACACCCTACTCCCCCCCCCTCTCCTCACAATCTCTCTCTCTCTCTCTCTCTCTCTCTCTCTCTCTCTCTCTCTCTCTCTCTCTCTCTCAACGTGTAAATAATTATCTACCCAAATTCCTGCCTAAAAATATCACTTGTTTATCTTACACATTTTATATTTCCATCCTTCCCCACATAATTATCGGCTATCTCTTTCCTTCCTCATCATCAGTATCTCACTCCTGGCTTATCTTTTCGTTCGTTTCGTCCATCCATGTCTACCTTCCATTAATTTTGTCTTTCTGTCTGTCTGTCTGTCTGTCTCTATGATCTGCACAATGATATTTTCCTCTGCGTAGGCTACCCCACCACATTGTTCGTTCTCATCCACCTTCCTTATTTACCCTTCGGCACTCTCCTTCCTCTCTCTCTCTCTCTCTCTCTCTCTCTCTCTCTCTCTCTCTCTCTCTCTCTCTCTCTCTCATCTCCACATTTTTTACCCTCCAGCCTTCGATTTCCCCACGTGATTGGCAACACTGCACTAGATGAGTCAGGGAGAGAGAGAGAGAGAGAGAGAGAGAGAGAGAGAGAGAGAGAGAGAGAGAGAGAGAGAGAGAGAGAGAGAGAGAGAGAGAGAGTGTGTGTGTGTGTTATACAGTATACTATAAGGATGGGTGGGTAGGCCTAGGCAAACTTGTTGAAGGAAGGCTGTCAGGGAACCAGGTGAAGGTGAAGGGGAAAGTGTTTTAGGTTTCCAATTATCTCTCAATATCTCTCTATCTCTATCTGTGTGTGTGTGTGTGTGTCATAACTAATGTGCATGCAACAGAGAGAGAGAGAGAGAGAGAGAGAGAGAGAGAGAGAGAGAGAGAGAGAGAGAGAGAGAGAGGGTGTAACTGCAGCAGCGGAGTGGATGAGAGAAGTGAAGCAGGCAGGTAGCAAGCAGGCAGGTAGCAGGCAGGTAGAAAGGGGGAGAGTGAGGGATGGAGTGAAGAATGAAGGAGGGGGTAACATCCTCCTGAGGTACACCACAAGAGGTTGGTGGAGTCACGAGAGGCGTCATCACCCAACAACAACAACGCATCTCACCATCTCCCTCTCACTGTTTTTTACTCTCTCACTTTCTCACTGTTGCTCATCTTTCCTCACTGTTACTCTCACTTCCTCACTGTTACTATAGTCTTCCCTCACTCCTCATAATCTGTCCTAACTGTTTCTCTCAATCTTTCCTCACTGTTGCTACCATCTTCCCTCACTCTTTCTATCATCTTCTCTCACTTTCTTTCATCTTCCCTCACTCTGTCTTTCATCTTCCCTCACTTTCTCTCATCATCCCCCACTCTTTCTCTCATCTCACTGTTATTCTCATCTTCCCTCCCTCACTGTTATTATTCTCTCCCTACCACAACCACATCTCACTGTCTCCCTCCATCCCTAGTATAACTGTTACTTTCTCCTTCCCACCCTCCCTTTACTGTAAATCTCTACTTCAGTCGTTCGCTCAATCCCTCCCTTCCATCCATACCTCCCTCCTTACCTCCTTGTCTTCTCTCATCCATCCACTCCCCTTCTCTCTCTTTCCTTCCTTACCTCCTAACCTGACTCTTCTCTCATCCATTTACTCTCTCTCTCTCTCTCTCTCTCTCTCTCTCTCTCTCTCTCTCTCTCTCTCTCTCTCTCTCTGCAGTGTGGTATGCCCCTCCCCCTTATCATATCCTCTACCTGCGCACTGCCTTCCATAACAGGTGTGCTTACTAAAAATAGAGTCGAGGAATGAGTGAGCAGATGTTTAATGTGTTAAAAATAGTGTACAGTTTTAAATGATAAGCTCCGTTCAATTAAATATATATACACTAGGACACGTGGCCAGGTCTGCATATGAGATCCAAACCACTTTAAGGGGAAAGTATGGTCTTGGTAAATCTGGAGTAACTGATTCCTTCAAACTATTTCAAGCAACAGGTCACCATTATTTTTTCCAATCTGGTCTTGTTTCCTGGTATACATTGGAGGAATCAAGGTGCTCTAATGTTCCAAAAGTATACTCTCCCCTTAAGGTGGTAATTCGCTTTTGTTACATTGGAGTGCCTTGATTCCTCTAAAGTATGCTAGGAAACAGGACCAGGTGAGCAAAAATTATGGTGTTCAGTTGTTTGAAATAGTTTGGAGGATTCTGTTGCATGCTCCAAATTTACTAACATCGAATTTCCTCCTTAATAGGCTATATCCTTTCACTTAGGCCAGATGTAAAAGCCTAACCATGAAGTGTAAACCTTAAAAAAAAAAAAAAAACTTTAAGTAGGCAGTGTTTTTTTTAAAGATTTACTAGTCCTTAAAACTTAAAACAATACCTATTATATGTATATGCTGTCACTCGTGAAAGTTCGTGGGAGTCACTTTTATGAGTGACTGTTCATTTTGCCTTTGGTAGAGGCGTAACCAAGATCAAGCTTTACCAAGTGCAACAGAATCTACAGTAGGGTGTGACGTAGTACCAGTTTATGTGTGTGTGTGTGTGTGTGTATTATTAGGTTGCGCCACAAGAGATAACGTCTACAGAACCCTCTCTCCTATCTCGTAACTCGGCTAGCTTGGCCATTATTATTGTTGTGCAGTCACCAACTTGGAAAAGAGTGTATTGCTGCTGCTGCTACTCACATATAGATGATCCTCAGCACCCTACGACTTGTATCTCACACTACTTATCAAATCCAACACTCACATCGTTCAACACAAACTACCTACCAAATCCAACATTCTTATCGTTCAATACAACTACATCCATGCACACATCATACAACATGTAGCCATATAACGTCATTCAAGCTCACCATAACCACCACCATCACAATCACCACACTACCACCACCAAAAACAATAACAATAACCACAACCACCACCACTGCCACAAACAAAAACAATAACCACAAACACCACTACCACTACCACCACTACCACTACCACCACTACCACTACCACTACCACTACCTCCAATAACAACCACCAATACCAATTATGTCAACGCCTAAATGTATACAGTAAATGAAATGAGACAGCTGGTGTATGGACCCCCTCCCCCATCCCTCCTTAACTCCCCCATCCCTCCCACATCTCCACACTTTCCCCCCATCCCTCCCTCATACCTCCTTACCTCCACAACCCCTCCCTCCTTAGCCTACCTCCCCCCATCCCTCCTTACTTTCCCCCCATACTCCTTACTTTCCCCCCATACTCCTTACTTTTCCCCCATACTCCTTACTTTCCCCCCCATCCCTCTTTAGCTCCCCCCAAACTACACAATACGATATGTGGTGGTGATGTATTGACCTTGACCCATTGTGGCCCCGACGATATGTGCAACACTCACCTCCCACTCCACCCTCTGATCAGCAGGGGCTTCCATAACCACAGTGTACCTACAGCTGGTCGCCCTCTTTAGTAGTACAATGCCTCCTGCAATTTCCCTGCTGATGATGTAGATAATTAAGTACAGCCAATGTCAGAAGGATTGTATAGTCTCTTATGTGTGATCATGATATGTGAAATTTATAAGTTTTGTTACTGTTGTTGTCGTATCTCCATTGCTGTGTGACCAGAGTTTCGTAGAGTCGGGAAGATGTTCTTGTCTTATCGTGTTGCCATCTATCTCAGAGTTCACCATGTAATAGAAGAGGAAAGGTGACTGGAATTTTACCCCCGAGTCAACTTATATGCCACTTAAATTATTATGGTGTGATAATTTTAAATCGTAAACATCTCGTCGATGCATTATGGTGTAGACAACTTCATGCTCTCTATACTTTAACTAACGGGCCTCACACTGTATTGCATAATATAGTTCCGTGGAATTTTGTGTCCACTTATACAGGTAGAAGTAGTTCAGGCAGAAAGACTGGAGGAAGTCTGACTTTTTCTCTTATTTCCTGCCATGTCTTTTTGTGTTTATGCTGAGAAAAGAGTTAATAATCTTATGTGTTTATATATATGTATGTATGTATGTGTTTATATTTATGTATTAATATGTATGTATGTTTGTATGTAACAAGAACAGAGAGGAGTAGATAGATAGACACACACAGAGAGAGAGAGAGAGAGAGAGAGAGAGAGAGAGAGAGAGAGAGAGAGAGAGAGAGGGTGAGAGGGAAAGAAAGAGGACGGACGAGTATAAGTTGTATTGATTGTCAGCCTCTGAGATGGTAAGTACAGAATGTAGGCCGCAGGACATTCTACCCTGGGCGGTGTGTGCAAAGGTGTCAGGAAAGTGTTTTCAAGTCTAGTATATACAAATCTAGGTGGTGGTATATGTATTGTGAATATTACTTATGGTATTGTGGTTTAAACAGTGTTAGAAGAAGCACTGTGTGGTGTTAAAGTAAATATGTGTGGTGTTAGACTCATTAGGCTAGCTAGTAACGTAACGTAGCAACAAATACTAGACTCTTGGGTATTAGTGCTAGAATTATTGTTGTGGCTTGCGTTAATGATGTCAGAATAATTTTAATGCAGCCTACATGGTATTTATTAGCTGTGGTGATAAGAACGGTGTGATTATATAACGCCAGCCATTTTATACTGCAAAGGTTATTGAATGTTAACAAGAAATCAGTGATGCTTTTAATTTCTTATTGGTGTTTGAGAGATAGGTTAGGTTAGGTGCAACTGATGAGAAGAAAGCAAGGGTTAATGGCTGTTCTGAGTTTTTATAGATTGTATACGACCGAACACAACAATTTATATATATTTTTTTACAGTGTGTTTATCCCCGAACGTAAAGCCTATAAGAAGTGTAGAATCCCTTACAGCTGGAAGAATTACACTGGCCCTGTTTGTTGTGATTGATTCAGGGATTATCTGTGTGGACAAGTTAGTTAGACTATAAGAAACTAAGAATACCGTATTAGTAATTTCATCATATTTATTAAGGTAGCAGAGGCAGAGTACTATGCAGAGAGAGAGGGGAGGAGAAGGAGGGGCAACTGTTGAAACATACTGCCTGAAGGGTATACAGTAACTCTATGACTCACCACTACCACCAGACGGCGTGTAGGAAGGGCAGGGCCAGTCCTCAAATATCTACAAATTGCTCTCTAAGTATTCACAATCATCAGTCATCACATTTACTACGTTATTTGCGTCGGACTACACACATGGTGGACGAGATAGTCCAACTCAGATTTGTATACAATTTTAAAAGTAATAATATACTTTGTGTGTGTGTGTGTGTTGCATTTTTCTCAACCTGTTTTAGCTATTCTCTCGAGTTTGCTAATTCATAAAGTATGTTTATATTACCAACAAGAATAGAACATTTAACTCTGAATGAGAATGATTACATGCCTAATAACGGTGTAGGATACTTATTTACGCTTATATATATATATATATATATATATATATATATATATATATATATATATATATATATCCGTTTAATTAAACTTTGATAGAATACACCCACATGTTACTGGAATCGATAACTAATAGTTTCTGACAATACTGACAACAACAAAAAATATAAAATGTCAGCTGTTAAGATCACACACACGCAGTCCGATAATGATATCAGTGGAACGATATCAGTGAGTTTGGTATGACGTTGTAACAGTATTTCGTCATCACTCCCCACCAAGCCTACCTCAGTTAAGATGTCTGACGTCTGATGTGCTGGACTGGTGAATCTCGGAAACAAAACCTTTTGCCATTTATAGAGGCAAAATCGACACATGAAAATAAATAATGTTTGCTCAGTTTGGCTATCAGATGTGACGTCAAGATTGAGTCATATAAAGCTTAGCTGACGGCAGAGAAAAAAGTTTATGCACATTATTCGTTCTTTCGTCTTATAGTCTCTCTTGTTTTCTCTTGTATTATATTTATTTTGTCTATACTTCTTTTTTATCCTCATTTTCTTCGTCCCTTCTTGTCATTCTATCCCTGTCTTTCCTTTCAATTAATTATTCCATCTCTATAATCTCTACTCACCTATATGTCTCTTTCCTTATCCATTATCCTCTTTTTTCCCTCCCCTCCTATCTCCCCCTCCCTCCCCTCCCATTTCCCCCTCCCTCCCTCTCATCTCTCCCCCTCCCTCCCTCTCATCTCTCCCCCTCCCCCCCCCCTCTCATCTCTTCCCCTCCCCCTCTTCTTTGCTATACTTTCCCTCACTCTTGTAGGTTAGATAGAATAGCTAAATCAAGCAGCCTCGAAAGGACCAGTAGGTCTGTTGCTGTTTAAATGTCCTTTGTATTCTATTCTCCCCGTCCTCTCTCCCCCTCCCCCTCCACTCTACCCGTCCCCTCCCTCCCCGTCCCCTCCCTCCCCCTCCATTCTCCCCCTCCCATCTCTCCCCCTCCCATCTCTCCCCCTCCGATCTCTCCCCCTCCCATCTCTCCCCCTCCCATCTCTCCCCATCTCTCCCTCTCCCCTGTCTCCCCCTCCCCTCCACCACCACCACCACCACCACCACCACCACTTGGACAAACAGCCAGCCAACCGGGAAATGAAATAATAATAATAACAACGTATCCGATAAGATTGTTATACCCAGATGTAGGATAATCGTCCGGAAAGTTATGCATCGGAAGTTCAAACAGCGGGGAATAATTTGGACATTTTATTCCGGTTTGGTCATATGGATTTTTAGTACAGGTTATAGGTTAATGATTTTTAATTGGTTAGTAGGTATCGTTAATGAATATGTTTATTTAATTATGTATTTATTTATTTATAGAAATGTTATCGTTTACAAGATTGGTAAATTCTTCTATATGTTTATTTATTTATTTGTATATAAAAAGGTTTCCGTTTATAGGGTTCGTATAATCTTGTATTTATTTATGTATTTATTTATATAATTATGTATTTATTTATTTATTTATATATTTATGTATTTATTTATTTATATATATATTTATTTACATATTTATTTATTTATTTATTTATTTTATATATTGATAGACTTGGCACGGTATGTAAGAATCGTATCTTTTATAAGGTTCGTGTAATCTTGTATTTATTTATGTATTTATTTCTATATTTATTTATATATTTATGTATTTATTTATTTAATTATATATATTATCTATTTTTATATATGTAAGAATCGTATCTTTCTGTAAACTCCCTGGTGGTGCCTTTTCTGACCCTCGCCTTAATTTCCTTCATTTTGTCCCTCGTTCACTTTCCTCTCGGTTTTCCTCCCCTTTACTAAATTTCGCCTCTCTGGTCTGACCCCTGACATTAAGGAGGACCACATACACAAAATTACCTATCTAGTGATTTGTGTTTGTTTGTTTGTTTGTTGTTTGTTTTTTTGTGTGTAATTTTTTTAATGTTTGTGTGTGTTTGAGTTTTATTATTTGTATGTGTGCGTTCCAGCGAGTATGTATTTGCGTGTTCGTGTGTGTGTGTGTGTACGTGTTCGTGTGCATGTGTGTGTGTACGTGTTCGTGTGCATGTGTGTGTGTGTGTGTACGTGTTCGTGTGCATGTGTGTGTGAGTTTGTTGTAAATGTATGTAGATCGTTTGCCTGTCTTAGTAAGTGCCTACGTATTGGCACTAAAAAAAAATATATATATATATTCTCGTATCGCCGACCAAGTCATGGCCACCTCCACCACCTGAGATAAATCAATATATATAATCATATAAGTGTGTAAAGCCAGTTTGTTAGTTAGTGATGAGTTGTGTCCAAAGTGACATTTGTACGAGGTGAGAAGGTCAGAGGTCACGGTCACTCACTCATGTGTTGGTAACTAAACAATATCTGATACCATTATTTACTTTCCTCACTCGTCTCCTCCGGTCTCCTAATTTTGCTGTTGTTGTTGGTGGTAGTAGTGGTTGTCTTTGTGGTGTTAAATAGTGATATGTTTTTGTGGTGGTTGTTATGTATTCAGTCAGTTAACTTTGTGGTGAGTTAACTGCTGTAGTGTTCTGTACTGTACATCGTGGTGGTGGTGATGGTGGTGATTATTGAAATGTTATTGTTGTAGTGTTGTTGTTAGTTTATTTCGTTGTTCGATGTATTCAGTCATTTAACGTTGTGGTGTGTTAACTGCACTAATTGTCCATTGAATGCACCAAGGTCAGGTGATTATTGAAATGTTATTGTTGTAGTGTTGTTGTTAGTTTATTTCGTTGTTCGATGTATTCAGTCATTTAACGTTGTTGTGTGTTAACTGCACTAATTGTCCATTGAATGCACCAAGGTCATTAAGGTATAGACGCCCACAGTATAGTAAATGTTATGCAGGAGAGTAATATTGTGTCACTTTCACATTGTATGCCCCTTATTTCTCCCCTCCTTTGTTTATTTCCATCTCATTGCTCCGACGGATATTTAGGGCAACTTGAAGCCTACTACAGACTACAGAATGTCACGAATATATTCTCTCTATTGTGGCGCAGTTTAGAAGAATCGTTAGCCTTCAGTTTGTAAAGAATTTGGCAGGTCCTTTTACCGGTCTTACGTTGTGGAATTAGTGACTCTTACAAGAAGATAAAGTAGAGAAACTCTGTGAGTAAATGTTCCTCTTCACTCAGACGGCTCTTGTTATGTGTATGTTACAGCTTCTCCCTGTTTACCATAATTGATCCATTATGCAGGCCGGAGCAGATGAATGCCACACACAATGGTACCAGCTCACAAACAATACATTTCCGTGTTGTGTAGAACCAGTTATAGTAAAGAGTATGAGTATATATAAGTGTTCTAGATCCAGACACTTATAGTGACACATGTTACGTATATTTTCATCCATAATTGCACTATCATATCTAACACCTTCACACTAACGGAGAAAACAATCTAATACTCGTTAGGGGAGATTTTATTGTTGGTAAATTGAAGTGTTACCGATTCCTCCAAACTATCTCGGGAAACAGACGTCCTTAATGTTACTAATAAGGGAACTGTTTTGTAGGATAGTGGTAATAACAGATGAACTGAACCAAAAAGATAAAATAAGTGATAATTTACCGAACTGTGATGCGTGGAATAGACTCATTGAAGACAGACGAGTGGAAGAAGATGGACAACATACTTTTTCCTTCAGTAAACTAATGATTACAAGTTGATGGGGGGATGATGATGATTATGGCATGTGTAGTGGTTGTTAAAAGAGCGAATTATTATCGTTTTGAGTACATGACCTCTCTCTCTCTCTGTGTGTGTGTGTGTGCGCTTCCTTCCTTCCCTCAAGAGAGCATGCAACACTCGCCAAGCTACTCAGTCCCACTCCTTTTCTGTCCAGCTCCCTAATGGTAGAGTTAACCAGTACACTCAATCTTTCATATATACACGACTGGTCAACCCTGGAACACTCTCCCGTCATCCATAATTCCTTCTTATATATACTACGACTTCCTCCTTCAAACGCAATGTGTGTGTGTGTAAGCATCTCGGTAGGTAGTAAATTGATTATGATGTGGGAACTCTCACTTTTTTTTTTTTTTACTTCTCACCTTCCTAAAAAAAAAAAAAAATTCAAGCTGTTTTCTCTGTCAGGCTGTAGGTTATCATGGCACTTGACTCACTTGTTGTCCCTACACTAGTTTTTATTATTACTTCACAATTAAATATATACAAGATGCCTCAGTACTGGTTTGTAAGTAGATGAGGCTCCGGCTAGACTAGATTTAGGGTCGTTGTCCCTGAGAGAGAGAGAGAGAGAGAGAGAGAGAGAGAGAGAGAGAGAGCGCATTACTATAAGGCCTGTGTTTGTGTGTACTACAGCATGAGTGATAGAGGAAAGGGCAACCGAGAAGGCTGAGGTGTACACACAAGATCATGACTAGCAACTATCTCAGGGCTAGACCTCGGCACAGCATAAGAGAGAGAGAGAGAGAGAGAGAGAGAGAGAGAGAGAGAGAGAGAGAGAGAGAGAGAGAGAGAGAGAGAGAGAGAGAATACACCTCTGATGGGATATGTTACTGAATCTATTACGGGGATGAGAATGTGTAGCGAAAAGAATATCAGAAAGAATGGTTAGAGCCTAGAGGGTTGAGTGTATAGGGAAGTAGAGAGACTTAAACTTAGGGCCGATTCCACTGTGGCTTGGGTTTGTTATGATCCTCCCCAACCACACTGTCTTGTCAGTCATAATATATCCAACAAACTCAGTAGTATCCATATCCATTATTACGATAGTTTCTTGGTGGAGTCATCAAATTCATCCAATAATTCACTCATGAGTCAATTTACACAGTTCAGTTTCTTTCGTTATGGTGCTTGTAAACCAAAACCAACTACTATGGAATCGACACTTAGAATATAAGGAATAATTTAAGATAACCACTGGCCCTTAAGAAGGTTACATATGATCTGAATTACAAATATCGTGTTCTTTGGTTGAGGTAATGATTGGTTGGGTAGAAGATGACTTCCACACCTTTCACTCTTTTTATTATTATCCTACTATTATTATTATTATTCGACCAGAGAAACCTTGGGTTAATTGCAAAAAGTAATGAGAAAATGGAAACACTTCTCAAAATGTATTATATGTAGGTCAGGAAAAGAAATTAAGTTTTTGCATTAATCTATAATTTTATTTCAAGGTGTCCACATACAGCTGGCAACATTCATACACTCAGTTGGCTACATCGATAAGATGTGCGCATTAACAGCAGATTATTGATGACTAATTTAGTAAACTAATGTATATTTTGATAAATGCAGCTGTCATTTTATACTTCAGCCAAATATTTGTAATTGTAGTGCGGTGTCTTTTACAGACATAATTATATATCTTGTGGTTAGTTTACAGTAATTTGAAGGCACTCACTGGCAATGCGTAACGTGTTTAGTTGTCGTTCCCTTGTTACAATCATACCTTTCTGTAGGATGGTTTATTGGGAACAGTGAGTTGCATTGTGTCACCTTGGAGTGAGGCAATGAATCAAGTAACATATTAGCTCCACTTCTAATTTTTTGTAGAAGCAAATTTTAAAACTATACTGTAAATCCACCCATGCAGGTCGAAAGAGTAAAGACTGTAAAGTACAGATGGAAGGCAAGACGTAAGCGGTCAACAGAGCACTTTAACACATGATAGATAATTCACGCTGAATCACTTGACTAAACGAGTACAATTGCGTGATAGCCAGTAGTTACGGCAGCCCACTACGAGAGAGAGAGAGAGAGAGAGAGAGAGAGAGAGAGAGAGAGAGATCCGAGTAGGATGGAGAGATTGGAAAGAGAGAAAGGGAACGTATTGAAAAAAAAAGGGAATACGAAGTAATTCAATAAGTTTCACACAACATGAAGAAGAGTGTTTGGAAACCACAGACCTCCGCCAAGGGTGAGCATCCTGTGGCTATTTTTATACAAGGTTGACAAGCGACGTAACTTGGAGCTTCCGAAGGCGACGCCAAAGTTATGTTTCAGTCTCGCACATATTAAACTTTCATCTTTATAGACTGAAGGAGGAGCATAGGCCACAAGAAGGAAGGATCGATCAGGACCTACCCTCGAGTTAGTAAGATAGCATATCAATATAAATATAAAATAATATCAATATCAATATAAAATAATATCAATATCAATAATATCAATATCAATATAAAATAATAGCAATATTAATATGAAATAATAGCATATGAACTGGATTTGTCATTCAATTAACGTTTTATTTCACAGTAAGGTAAAGTTTTAAAAATTCATGAATACCAATCCAGATCTCCCATAAAATGTAATCACTAGTTGCCAGGCACGAAGCCCACTTAGTCAGAGGTTTACAAAATTCCACACCCAACTTGTTTACTAATCCTATCTGACACACAGACAAACAAACCGAGCCAGTCACATACATAACCTTTATAAAGGATACAATAAAATTAAATTAGATGTTGTAAAAATTATACCAAGTTATCACAAGAAAGTTTACGAAAATCGATAGTACAGTATGAAATAATTGTTGAAGATAGTACATCATTGGTACTTGAAGATCTCTGGGCAATTATTAACATACAAACAGTGCTGCAGGGTGAGGGAAGTGTGAGGGTGGAGTTCCTGTACTGAGCTGTTTACTAATTCAACTTAGTCTGAATTTAACCTTGATCCTCTTCTCCCACTTCTCGCTCCTTGTCTTTTTCTCTTCTTCCTCTCCTACCCATCCTCCCTACCGCTCACTTTCATCTTCATTTTCCTCCTATTTTTCTCTTCCGTTCCACATCCCTTTTCCTTCCCCATCCCTCCCTCTTCTCCTTCCCTCCCTCTTCTCCTTCCCTCCCTCTTCTCCTTCTCTCCCTCTTCTTCCCTCCCTCTTCTTCCCTCCCTCTTCTTCCCTCCCTCTTCTTCCCTCCCTCTTCTCCTTCCCTCCCTCTTCTTCCCTCCCTCTTCTCCTTTTCTTTTACAGCCATGGCTGATAATGCTGGACCAGGGTCCAAAGAGTGTTGGAGAGCAACTGAACAGAGTTAGAAAAAATGAGTCTTCTAAACCTCTCTCAATGTTAAGAATGGCTTGGAAAATTAACTTATTCGAACTGTGTTCAGTTGCTCTCCAACACTCCTTGGACCCTGGTACAGCACTATCAGCCATGGATGTACCTGTGTTCCGTTCGGCACTCATCACATTTATTTTTTCTTCTTTTTTACCCTGTTTCGTACCCTCGCTTCCACAGCTCTTTGTTCCGTCACTCCTGCACCCGTTTTCACTTCTCATCATTCCCCGTGCTCCACTCCACCACACCTTAATTACTGTCCTTTCCGTTACTATAGTCAATCTGTCTACTAGATAATAACATAATCAACTTGTCATTTATATGTTTCTTCCTTAACAAAACAGCCTAATCCGCAGCGCTGCTTGGTGTGTACTCCTCTCTCTCTGTAACATCATCCCATCCGTTTCTTTTCTTTCGTGAACATGCATGTTTATCTCCTTTTCACTCGTCTGTCAGCCATCAATCGTCGTACCTTATCTATATCTGATTTCTCTGTTTGAATGTGTCTCCGTCTATTGATCTACAGTATTTGTTTCACACGGTAAACTAACTCTCTCTCTCTCTCTCTCTCTCTCTCTCTCTCTCTCTCTCTCTCTCTCTCTCTCTCTCTCTCTCTCTCTCTCTCTCTCTCTCTTGACTTACCCTTCTGACCTCTCCCTGACTCACATCCCTCTCTGTTCATCCCTCTCACCTTCCACCTGACCCCATTTTGTATCCTTCCTCCCGTTCATCCATCCTATCCCTCTTCTTGTCCAGTATTCTCACTCATTTCATTCCGACCATTCATTGTCTTCTTGTAACCTATTTTGACACTGAATATAGTTACTGTTATTGTAATCATATAAACTTGATGATATTACCTACATACAATTAGTCTAACCCTTTAGATTCTAGACATAGCAGTACGTACATATGTATACGAGTAATATTTCTGCTGTCGATGCTGTATTGAGATTCATAATACTGTATAGTTTATAAATTTATCTCTCCTCCTCTCTCCACTTACTGTTTCCTCTCCTTCACCAGGCCTTTTCACTCCCTCTCTTCCCAGTTCCCACGCACTCTCACTGGCTTTCACCCTCTCATTCATTCTCCCGCTGCCTCATATTTTTCCCCTATTTTTCATACAACAGTTGCCCTGCAGTGCAATATGCAGACAAATGTTTATGAATGTATGATGTCTTCGGTATATTGTGTTTGGTGGGCTATATATTTACATATGTACAGTATATATCTATCACGTGTTATTCAGATCCTCCATTCTCACACCTTCTCACTCTCCAGCATCCCACGCATTGTTACCCCCTAGTCCCCCTGCTCTCACCTCCCACGTCTCTCTCACTCTCGATCGGCTTACCCTCTCATTCACAAATAATGACTAGTGACCATTAGCAAATAGTAAGTGCACAGTGCTCCCAGACCTTCATCTGTTACGTGTGCAGACTTCAGTACCTACATAACATATTCTACCAAATAAAAGGGAAAGGCTGGGTGTGTGGGCGGGTTGGAGGGAGGTTGTTTATCCTCTCTTTCCTTCTTCCCGGGGCTCCTGGCACCTCCGTTGGCCCCTGGTCCTCTCACCAACAGCTGGTGGGTTGGCCTGCTGGACGCCCACGTTCGGTAACCTTGGTAACCAACGCGTATGTTCCTGTCCCTCCCGCGGGTGACGTCATGTTTGCTGCCACGCTTTCTCTTGTTGGTTCAATAGCTTCACCCAAAATGATTCCCTTTCTCCATTTACAGTAGGCTTACAATCTAGTTCATAACTACCACCATGAAACTAGATATTTAACTGTAAACTGTAGCCTATATTGGCATGTGACGCAAAGTATTGTAATAATTCCAGCTTGAGACTGTCATCGTAAAATTACTCAAAGGATATATAAAAAAAGAGAGAGAGAGAGATAGATAGATAGATAGATAGATAGATAGATAGATAGATAGATAGATAGATAGATAGATAGAGATACATGTACACACTTATGGTTACTGACTTTTGATAATAGAATTTTCAAACCTGAAAAATTACATTGTGCGCGAAGTGTATGATTTATGCTGAGATGGGCCGGGTGTCTTATATTTGTTTTGAATTAAGCAAATTTGACAAATACACAGTGGTACTCTTGTTATTAACACCTTACTGTAAATTTCTGTATATATATTAGTGAAAGAAGTATGGATTATGATGGTGAGCTTTGATGGTGCTGAATAATTTCTTTGTCAAGAATCTTTAATAAACCAAGCATGTATCCAGTTGGGTGATTACCGCTTGTTATCGTTGGAATATTAAGCATGTGGAGGGATGAGTAACTACAGCTGTTTTTGTTGTTCATGCACTCCCAACCACATGTGTTCCCAATCTGCACCTGTAGGTTTGAAAGATGACCCCTTCAATTTTTCACCAAGACTAATGGTTAACGGTACCTGTGGAAGTGTGATTTTCATCCTAGCTGCTCTTGATACATTTTCTTTTAGTTGATGTTTATAATATCTAATTTTTCTGTGTGACACATCTGACACAATTTGAGAAACCGTAGTTAATAATTTGAGTACAGTAGAATCAACTAAAAATGTATTGGTAGATCAGAAAAACTGTTGCTAATGACATTACAGTAGACGTACAGCATTTATGGATATACCTGGTACAGTAGGCCTACTATGGAGTCATGCCCAGTATAGCATATTAATTAATACTATTTCTAGTCATGGTCATTCAGCATCTTACCACTTATGAACTAGGTAACACAATACTATATGGCTCATATGGCACAAATATAATCATTATGTTAATAATGGTGTTAATTTTCCCTGTACTAACTACAGTGTGTATACCGTACATGTACTAACTTTTGTATTTATAAACTGAAAGTGTGAATGCATTGCTATTACTGTTCTTGCAATTGTTATATAATTCTGTTGAAAGTGTGGCTGAATAGGTTACAGTATTTTTAAAACTCAGTACAATGGTACAATATTGGTTAAAGGATAATCAGGGCTTTAAACTTTTTTGCATTTATACATGATGATTTTTTTTTAATGACTGTGACAACAAGCTTTCCTACTCGGGAACTGTGCACAATCTTTTTGGAGGAAGGTTGTACAGGAGGAGTGCAGTTTATAGAATGGAGTACACTGGATGTCATATGTAATTTTAATGAAAAGAATACCTTTTATAAGACAATGAACTTTATTTATGCATGTACTGGTACGTTTGTTGTATTGTTCTTACCTGTTATGATGTTGTGTTGCAGGGTGTGTGGTGGTGGATGAACTGTGTCTGGAGCCAGAGGAGGTACCTAACTATGAGGCCATCAAGTCCCTTCACTACCAGTTGGATGATGACCGCAGTGGTGACATTGACTTATCTGAGTCTGTTGATGTAAGGCCTTTCACTAATAATTCTCTCCTACTCTCCTCAAGTAATGAGTTAATATATATAACTTGATTTTCCAATTAATTACAATAAGTTGGTTTTAGGTTTGTCAATTTATATTGATACTCTGCTATAGATCAACATTGCAATTATTACTTCCTTCTTTTAGAGTATTCATTCCCCTTTACTGTATATGCTGCAGGGATAATGTAGTGGGTAGAGATGCTCAAGTAGGGCACTGTATTGTGAATAAGTAATATAGGAAAAGATGATGTACAAATGGGAAGGTTTCCTGGGGGGGTGTATGGTAAAAGAGTGGGGTTTAACTATATTACTTGCTTGAAATATACAATTTTACTTTGTTATCTGGATGATGTGTTGGACAGCGAGGATAGAGTGAAGAGAGCTTTAAGAACCCATGTAGCAACAGCATGAAGGAAGTGGAGAGTGATCACAGAACTGTTGATAAACAAGGTTATACCATTGAAAAATAGAAGGTAATTTTTGGACCCTGCATAAGATCAGTGTTTGCTGTATTGTTCTGAAACTTGGGCATTGACAAAGAAGTTGGAGGATGTATTGGTTGATTGTGATCAGATAATGCCGAGGTACCATACATGTCAGTTGTCATAGTGAGAGATAGAAATAGGGTGTCCAGTGAGAGAGTGGCAAGATGTAGATTTGAAGAGTTGTGTGCAGAGTTCAGAGTAAAGAGAATGAACTGTAATGGTTTGATCACCTGGGGAGAAAATACTGAGATGAGGCATTGGGGAAGGCTGTTGTAGTGGAGGCAGAGCTGGTGACCACCCACTGGACATGCAAAGAAAGACAAAAAGGAGGCTGTATTTCAAAGAGGATCAGACAACATGGTGCACTATTCAGGCAGACTTGATGGATAGGGTCGGTTTGTAGTATATTGTAGATCAGCTATCCTCGTAATTATGATAAATTTTTATGCTGGATGGAAACGATGGTGTGTAAGGTAGATTTTGAATGCTTGTAAGTAGCTGTACAATATCTCAAAAAGATGCACAGTACCGGTAATTGATTATTCATAATTTTTAAAAATATGTTTACCAAAACTTCAGCATTTTAATATCATCACCATTACTCATATGTTTAGAGTATATTTGAGGGCTTTTTCTCTTTCTACAGTTCTTGAAGGAGGAGCTGCAGTATGCAAAAGGCTATGAAAAACGACAGAAGGTATTCCACTACAACAATGACCAGTATATTTCAGTGCGGGAACTGTGGTACATCTGGAAGAAGTCAGAGGTATAGTATGAGAAGCATGACATGCTCAAAATATCTTTTCTACTTTTGAATTAACTGTGAGTTAATCTGAATATAGGCCTGCTATATAGTATGTACAGTAGTAGGCCTAGTTGATTTATAATATGCCAAGTAAGTTTATATTTTTTGGAAAAAAATAGGAATGAGTTCATTAAAAACAAGAATTTTTGTAATCTGTTTTGGAATGGAAAAATGATTTGGAAATTTTAATAAAAAGTCTTGGAAATGTACTATAGACTAGGTGCATTAAATTATTACATCATATCAGATTGACAGGTAACTTTTACCAACTCTTGAGAGAAATAGCTACCAATTACTAATTACTTCAGATGCAGTGGTAGTGTTATTGTCTCCCTCACACATGATCTGGGTTTCATATTGTCGTTGCACACCATCTTTATAAGAAGGTGTAATACCATCCTTTAACCTCTTTGGGCTACATTGTCAGTATTTTCTGCTGTACTACTTATCTCTTTCTGATTTGTCTGGCAAAATCCTCAAACTAAGCTAGCTGTTTAAATCTCCATAGCACAGCCTCCATCACTAATCCTAAGTAGATTCTCCTATCACCATGAACTTTTTTACAATTTTCTGTCCACCACCACCATTTTCCAGGTACACAACTGGACAGTGGATCAAACAGTGGCATGGCTTGCAGAATCAGTGGAACTGCAACAATATGCCAACAACTTCTATGAGAATGCAGTCAATGGTTCCATACTACCCAGGTAACTGCTTATAGCATGATCGTGTTGCTTTCTTCTCCTTCTCTTATTGTCTCATGCAGCTATCCCTTACAGCTGTCTTTTCTTTGTACATCATTCATTTTATACAAATGTCCTTTTTAGCTGTCATAATCTTGTACCTGAAGGGGATGCCGTCTTTGGCCAAATTGCAGGGCTGATTATTTCTCCAAACTATACTACTGAAGGAATCCCCGACTGTACTTATATACTGCAGCAGTATATTATATAGCATAATATGGAAGAATCAATAGCCTTGTATTAGAACACAAGAGATTACCTTTTAAAGTCCTCGTATATCGGCCTCATTCAGCAGTGTTGGCCAGCTGCTTAATCCTAGTACGATTGCCTGAAATAATGTCCCTCCTCTACCTGTTTTTAATGTCAACGAGTCAAAGAAAGCACTAATGCAGATGTGTTTCTTTTAATTTACTATATATTGAAAATGTATTTGCTTGAAATCACAGTTTGTGGTGTAATATAAAAGCATTAGCATTCACGTGCTTTACTGTACCTGTCTGTAATATCAGAGAAGTCAGTAAATCACAGTCAGTTGTGCTGTATCCTACTATGATACTGTACCGATAATGGGTTTATTGTATTCTCAAACATTTTCCTCCTTAGTAAGTTATGATTTTTTTAAAGAATGTTTTCTATAGTTTAGATCTGATTCACACATTTTGTCACCTCTGTATTGGAGTCATAAATAGCTTTTTTATTGATTTGTTAATTAATTTTTACAAATATCCCTGTTTTGCCTTGCCTTTTATGTTATACAGCAAAATCCTTAAGTATCGTCTTCATACTGGGCAGTAAAATATTTTTATGACTAATTAATATTCTGGTAAAATAATACCCAGCTAAATTTCAGTCAGTGCTAAAGTACAGTATTAGTATACAGGTACAGGTATTGTGGTACATGTATACATTACTCAAGGTTACAGGAGTCACTCTACAGTATATGGTAAGAAATATAATGACGGTACAATACCAGAATGTTTTGCAATACTTCAGTGAGCATTATTTAAATCCATCTCCAACAGCCATATGGTACGTTTAAGGAATTTATGTAGTAAATATTATAATTTAGCACATATCAGTATACTGTAGTAGTAAGGAGACACTGTATGTGACCTAATTGCTGTCGAGTGGAAATAATTCTTGGAAGCCCATATACCATAAAGTTTTGAATACTGTACATATCATTCAAGGTGGTGAACCTTATGAAGCAATGTTTTGGAGTTTTACTGTAGAGATAGGGTCATTATTCTATTTTTTATACAGTATATCTATACAGTAAATAAACAGTATGATGTATAACCTAATCACCACAAACCATCACACTTGTGGCACTATGAACCTAATTTATCTTTTCTAAATACAATAACTTGTACTGTACTGTGTTCTACACTGTATTCGTTTGACAAGTAAGCCTAATTCCTTTTGCTAACAGCAGAATAAACTTTGTCCCACAGCATCTCCTATACGATGTAACCATGTTATGCATAATATTATTTACTAATGCTTCTGGTATAGATATACAGTATCTTTTGAATTTCCTCATATTTACCAGTTCCTGATGCTTCATTATTCCTTTATAATCTCCAATCTCCAACAGTGGTTCTCTGTCTAGGATATTCAAAGATGCCAAACCAGATGTGGTTGATACATAGTATATCCAGTTTATTTTATTAATGTCCCGGTTCTTAGACCCCTAACTTTTACCTGTAGTTTGTTGGATTATTATGAAACATTGCAGATTTGTAGCCCCTATTATCTCATCAGTGCCTATCAAGTTTGGTTGAGATTGGATAATCTTATATAAGTACAATGGATACATACAGGTAGTTAAGGTACAGTATACTTTTCAAATGCTTTTTTGACATGGTAAATATTTGATGAAACATTGCATGCTTTATTAGGGTTATGTGAGCTACACACCCAACAATTGATGTTATTTTCTGAGGTATGTTTGTTTAGCAGTTGTCATTTCTTGACACAGTAACATGGCTAGACAAAAACCAAGCAAGTTATAGGAATACTTTAGTAGTCAAGAGATAACAGTTGCTAAGCAAACAGCTATCAAGGAAGGTTTTGATAGCTGAATGGTTATCTTGGGAAATCTGGTCCTGACTAGAGAGGGTTTGATCCCCCACCATTCCATCAGGTTGAAATAACAATCCTACTCTGGTCATGAAATGTAGCTCTTGCTTCCACCTGTGTATGAAGTGGTAGACTGCAATTAATGCTAAATAATGTGGATAAGAATTAATGTACTGTACATTTTTCACAAATTGTCTGAGCAAGAAAGTGCCATGTGTATACTAGCAGTCTTGCTTTACAGCACATTATATTGGATTTTGCTCCTTGTTAAGATCTTATTTAAGTCTTGACATTTGTATTTGTATTAATCAATCAGGTAATCTCTCAGAATTACAGTAAAATGGTGACAGAATTAAATTAAAGAAAAAGGTTTCATTGTCAGCTCAGTTAAGCACTCTTTTTCTCTTTCTCACTCTCTCATATACAGGTATTTATATTACCTCCTTCATTTTACTATGTACTCCTATAGGTATCTTAATTTACTCTCACCTCATACAAAACCTATATAGGTACAGTACTATGTCAACTCGACCTGTATTGTCTCAGGCTATTAACTGCTTTTTACTCCATGTGCAGTGCTTCCTGTCTGTTTTTGCACTGCATATAATTATATCAGATGTATTTAATTTCCAATAGATTTCCTCCTTCTCTCACTTTATCATTCCTCTACTTCGTACATTATTCCTTTTTTAAGGTACATGTATAATTTAGAAATTCTGTACCTTACATAAATTTACCTGTAAATTATACTATTTTGTACTGTATTTCTAATTCAAGTACTGTATCTGCCTATATTTTTTCATTTTTCTCTGCTTTTCACTTAACCTTCACCATCTGCGCTCACTCTACACCCCACAGTGTTCTTCTGAGCGCGTTAACTCCCTCAAGCAGGCGGAGGTATACTCAGCACACGTTAGACAGGTGATTTCCAGACGTGCATCCCCTTGATGTTTTTATAACTTTAATTCTGTTCATGCTACCTCCCCACTTCCCTCCCCAGCTCACCAGATATTATACCACAACACTAGCTGTGATGTGTTTCCATGAAGTGATTTCTCAATTTTAACTAATAATAAACTTTTGATGAACATGGATGTTCGTTGCTATATGTAGTATTTGTAACATTTGTGGCTTTCCCTATACTGTACTGTATTTTGTGTGTGTGTGTGTGTGTGTTTGCATAGGTGTGTGTGTGTGTTTGCCTATGTGTGTGAATTTACTGCAGCTATTTTTGTAAAATACTAGATTTCAATGAATGTTTGTTATGTAGGTGGTAGTGCATGGCTACCTCACTCACTGGGATGAAAACATAAGTGTTATAGTGTGATGCAGTTACTTTACCATGTCCTATATAGCATAAGTATAGGCATCTGCAAGTTCAACTTTCCTTAGGATAATATGATTACTTTTACTATACTTTTTTCTACATATTGTATAGTTACTGTAGTTAGAAGCAATTGTACTGTAGTTAGAAACATTCTTGCAGCACCCCTGTACAGCTGACACATAAGTATACTGTACAGACCCTGTAATGTGCTTTAAGGAGTAAATGGTATACAATATATTTCCTTTTTAATGAAAGTTTGTATATACATGAGAGAATTATTACTGCATATTATTTAGTATTATGCACACATTGGCATACAATTAATAGTTTTTCCATACTATCATCAATAAGATGCAACAGGTACAGTATTTAAATGTGTGGTAACTAAAGCCTGTGGATACCTTCCTAGCATGCTACATTCTGGAACAGTAGGTGTACAGTAGTACAGTAGTACATACTTTATTGTCATGCATTTAGTCAGATACCAAACCAATCATCTGTAACTCCATTTGTATTTTATTTATTCACTTGATTATCATTTCTCTTGAACCCTAGGATATCTATAGTAGGAATATGGTTAGTGGCATTGTTTATTGCAAATCTTCTCTCTGTTGGACTTTTATTGATACCAAATTATTGTCATCATCACCTATACCCCATTTCCTTTATTTCAAGGGGTGTCAGTGCAGGATCCCTGACAGGCAAGGAGTTAAGGGTGAATGAAGCCTACACATGCTTATAGCATGTACAAGGCCTTTTAAAACAAATCAAATGACGTGATTACTGTACTGTATATAATTATAAGTTTGTCATGTGGAATCCTTGCTCTTGTTATAAATATTATTATTCTTATTATTATTATTATTATTTATTATTTATATTATTGTTATTATTATTATTATTATTATTTATTATTTATATTATTATTATTATTATTATTATTATTACTATAATTTCAACATTAGATCAGTTCCCGCTAGATATAGTAGCTCCAGCTGGGCACCCACTACTTTATACTGAATGAAAATCTTTGCTATATTTCTTTTTGCCTTCCCCATCTTTCTTCTTTATTTCCCCTGCCATTAGAAAGTGTTCCTTTTTACATTAATGAAATTACTGTAATATGAAATGATATATGACACATAAGTATCATTGCAGAAGTGCTTGCTGAGAGATCAGAATATGTTATTTTTTCTGTAGTGGTATCTGAAAATGCTTATAGTATATTACTTAAGCCTTTAGATAAAAGAGGAAATGCTTTATCTCTACTATATATTAAAAGGAAAGGATATATATTGATCATAATTTTATAGTATTTTTGGTGTGTAAGATTCTCAGTCTCAGGAATCCCTAGGGTGGTTGTTGTTGCACACTATACTCAAACCAGAATGTACTGAGCTCTCGGGTGGGGATGAGGATTAAGAGCGGCGTTGCCAAATCATCACCAAAACATACCCACATAGTATCCACATGGAGCTACTAACTGAGAGGGATGTAATAGGAAATATCTATTTACATTATAAATAATTTCCTTAGCTTGGCTGTGGAGAACACCGACGTGCTTGGGAGATGTGTGGTCCATAGTGGTTGGTGCGTGAATGACCAGGTGACATGTATGAGTACAATCGTCCTTGACCTGCCATTAACCCTTTGTCACAGGAGATGTGGCAGCATGTGCAAAATAACAAGTCACATGTTGTATAGAGTTGTTGTAAATATACTGTACTTACAATAAACCTAACTCGTCATTATAAATAATTCCTTTTAACATTGTATTATATATAGAATACATAGAGCTACTACAAATTGGCTTATGCCTTAAAATGTTAACAATATGGGTTTGTTTTGGTGATGATTTGGCAATGCCGCTCTTAATCCGGACCTCACCCGAGAGCTCAGTACATTCTGGTTTGAGTATAATTCCCTGGATTGTCTGGCCGAGCAGTCCCGAGTCTGGTTGACCAAAGCCGCGCAGATGCTCGGACCCCCAAATGGGAGGAGTCAGGGTGATAGTGAGATCTGTTTCTTCGAAGGCAACAGACAAGTGTAGGCAAGATTCAAAACTAAATCAAGTAGAAATATTATTTCTTTTTTCTTTTCCCCTTTCCTTGTAGAATGGCAGCAAACAATGAGCAGTTTTTGACGAAAGTGTTGGGCATCAAGGACCCGAAGCACCGCTCCAAAATTACTATCAAGGCCATGGATGTTGTACTCTTTGGCCCACCTAAAGGTCAGTTTGGGAAATATATGGTAGCTTTGCTTTTTTCCTTCAGCACTAGGATACTATGATGGTTGTCGAGAAGACTGACATGTGTGTCCTGGTTGTACTCTTCTTTTGCTGATAAATTCATATGGCCACTTATATTCTCTGGTTGGAAAATCTGACTACTTAAGTGTGGTGATAAGCCCAGTGTTGTAAAGTAGACTATGAAAAAAATAGTCATCTTCTCGGTATGAATGATTAATTTTATAGGTAATATGCATAATCTAGAAATCATATAAAGAAAGCCTTTACTTACAAATGTGTTAACTCCCTTTCTCTGTGCCCAAGTGCACTTCTATCAAATGTTTCTCCATTTTATACTCTAAAAAAATATTATGTTATACAGTGCTAACTTAAAGTAGAAACAAAACATTTTTAATAAAGTCCTTTTCTTTATGTATAAGATTTTTATTTCAAGCATTCTTTCAATGCATATTATATTACAGTAGGTAAAAGGCATGGAAATAAGCTATATTGTACTGTATAGGGTGATGTGTGTTGCCCCATCAACCTGACATATGTGAAACATTGTGTATTGTCTTATCCAGATGCTTTTCATTGTGGTCTTTGTTAATGCTGCTAAGATTTCACTGCTGGTATTTCTGCTCTATTTTTGTTATTAATCAGAATGAATTATTAACACAGGTCATATTATCATGAATAATTGGCATTAGGCATTTAAAAGATTATTTGTCTGTCCAATATATTAATGCCTCACTTTCTCTCGTGTATACAGTACTTGATCATGTGATTAGCCTTGGCAGAAGCCACAAAGAGTAAATAGCATTATTTTATTGGCTGTTTCTCTGTTTAGAATATTTTTTTATAGGAGCCTCCCAGCTGAAGTCCACTTAGTTCATTTAGAACCGTTACTTTATTCTCGAACATTTCACAGAGTACAGTAATAACAAATTGTAAACAATATTTTGCATTATAGAGTACTGTATACAATAAGTATAGACTAGTAACATTGTTCTTATTATTCATGGTACAGTACTTGCATTATTGTTGGTTAATACTGAACAAGGCAGAGAGAGGAGTTTCAAGCCAATAGTTGGGTGCACATCATACAGTAACTGATGTTTATCACAGTACTGTATGTGTATGAGGGAAACTACCAGATATAATGCATTTGCATTGGCTGCAGAATTGAAATTGCATTTGCAAGCATGCAGTTTTCATTACTTTTATTTATACACCACAACCTTAATGGCTAATGTGATAAAGATGATGACTGTGGCTAAGCTATTGTGTATGTCTTCTGTTTTATCTCTATTGTATCGTATTGTTGTCATAGTGTTTTGTTAACAGTTTGTAACTTCCCACAAATGACTGTACTGTATATGGGTTTTATATTGCAATTTATAATAGCAACATACATACTATATACTGTGCAATATATACAATAATGAAATATTATGTTGGCTTTGATTCAAGTGCATAGGCAGGGGAGATCACTGAGTTAGTAGACCTCCAAGGTTATTTTTATCGATGCTGAGAAAGGTAATGACTAAAGGCAAGAAGCCTGGTTAATAGTTAATACAAAACATTAATGTAGATGAGAGGAGGGAAATGCTACACAAATTTTAATAAGTATGTGCTGAAGGAAAGGTGTAGTTTTTTTTATCAATTCCTTGAATATAGTTTCATTTGATATCAGATAACAGCATTATCATTTCAGTTTAAAGAACCTTGGGTAACTTTATGCAAGATAGAATCCTGCATGCTTATGGATTTAAAGCCTCTTGAGTTATTAGTAATTTACAGTTACCTGGTAATTAGTCAAATATGACAGGAAAAAAAAATTATGATGCTTTGTGGAATTTAACCTCTACTACTGTATGTTCATTATTTGAAAATTGCATTGTATGGTACAGTATTACTGTAAAATGAACTATATATCTGAATATTGTTTTCCCTCTCAGTTTAGATATCCTGGTTATGCCCTTGCTTTGATTCACACAAATGCTGAATTGATATAACTGTGTGTTCCTACTGCCAGTGATTTTACTCTTGTACACTCACCACAAAAACATTTCAGATGCCACATCATTATTCAGAAGGTCACAATGTCCAAATACAGTACATTATTTTTTTGAGACAGCTGGAACCATTTTATTTATGTGAAAATCTTCTGAAAATATTTTGTTGTGAGTAATAATCAGAACACTAATGCCTCATTTAGAGGACACACCCATACATTGAATATTTATAATTATTAGTGTAGCATATGATTAAATGCTGATGATTTTAAAATGGGAAGGAGCACCATGCAGCATAAGGCAGCATCACCGCCACCACCACCTTGCTGTATCCTATTCAGATTTTTTTCTCTCTCTTTGCATATGGCTGATGACCCACATGATGGCATGAATGGTAAGTATTGCTCAGGGAGTCACTGTACTCAAACTGCTATAATGATTAAGAGATGACTGGCATGATGTGCATACAACCCTGCTTAAACCAGCCCATTCTTTATAATAAATTTGCTTTCGTTGTTAGTATTACAGGTATAGTAGCTTTCTGAGTTCGAAACAACATATTTTGGCAGAGATGCTGTGTGGCAGGTGTTACATGTCTTTGGAGAAGGTTGTAAACTGCTGAAATTTTGTTGTGAGCTTAAGCCTACTGCTGTATATATGAGGGTTGGCATAAGAGAAAGGGAGGACTACAAGTGAAGTTGATCTTTAAGGTTCTGTGTTGTGGTGTCTTTGGCTTTTTGTAATATCCATGTCATTAGGATAGTGAAAATGTCAGTGTGGGATATAAATGAGTAGTAAACAGGTATTAGATATACTGTTCATGATCTGACCTTGGTGGCAGAGTCAAGAGAAAAATTGCAGTGATTGTTACCAAAAATTAGGAAGAATTATGAAAAGACAGGGATCCCTGCAGACAACAAGAAACTGGCTGTAGTCAGTGGATGGTCCGTGAGATCTCACAGTGTGGTTTATATCTACTGTAGTGGAGTTGTCTGTGTGGCAATTGAGTAGTGAGTGTTCAGCATTATTTGCATGGGACTGTATTGGCATTGGTGCGTGTGTGCTAATGTGAGTGCAAGTGAGTCATACTTCATTTATTTTTGTAATATGAATCATATTTGCAGTAAATCTTTGATTTAATAAACCATTTGAGGGGAGGGGGAGTCTTTATAGTTGAAAATTAGTTAAAACCAGGAATTGTTTTTCATGACCATTTTACTGAACTCTGGTTGCTAAGTAAGGCAAGTTTTTATCATGTGTTTAAATCCCAGTGCCATTTATCACTACAAACAACTAGTATTAATAAGAATACAGTACAAGCTGTACAGTAATGGTACAATATAGGTATATAATAATGCTGTAGTTATACTGCTAATAGTCCAGTATGAGCAGGACACATCATCTCTGTAGGTTCAATATTTAGTAGTGTACTAAAGACTTAATATTGTAAACTTAGTCCTACTAACTTAACACTACATTTAACACTTTACAGTAGACTTATCACTGTAAATATAACACTGATACACTTTAGACTTCATATTAGCATATTAAAGTGAGCAATGTTTACACATTATTCATGCTAGTACTGTACAGACTTATCATTACAGACCTTAAACTGAATACTGTACAGTTGCCCGAGTTTGTTAGGTTGGCTTAGAGTAGTTGTTTGATTCGAAAATAGGTACTGTAAGGAAATTATCATAAAGGAAATTATCCTTGCTTAAAGGACACGCACCGTTTAGACTCAATGGACGAAGTTATATGGAAAATATTGTTTGAGCATAGGATGAGTTGGTAGTCCTGACTTACAGGGCTGAACGATGCTCGATTTATAAAAGTATTGTCAAATGGTGACATATGATGCCTTTGTGAAAATAAATATGAGTATACCACTGATGTCATAGATGTTATGGAATTATTCCTGATATTACAATGTATAGTACTGATATTGTACATACGTATTGTATGTACACTCTCTCTTTGCCTCCTCATTTAATTTAACCCATTACACTGTTTTTCTGGAAATTAAATCTATTTTTGAGTTATGCTTAAAATGGTCTGGCCCAAGATAATAGAAAATGATACGTAACCCCAACTTGATGGTAATTGAAAGACTTTTCCTGATTAATATGATGGAATCAATGATTGTCTGTAGATTATGGGCTACCTAGCTTCTGTGCTGTGCTTTCATGTCATTATTTTTGGCAGTATTGGGCTATACTTAATGTAAAGTTGTAAACTACTACCCTGTACTTCCTGTGGCATTTGTCATGCTGCTGGCCTTCAGAAGGGGTTCCCCAATCCCTCCTTTTCCCACCATACAGAGCTTATGAGTTGGGTAGTGAAGGCTTTTTCCTTCCTCTTATCCTTTCTTTCACCCTCACCACTGGGATAAGAGTCGGTCCTCCTTCCCTCCTCCTTTGTTCTGTTCTCCCATACATGCAGCTTGTACTGAGAACTACAGTGCCATATAGCTAGTTTTATTTTCCTCTATTTTTGCTGTTGCTAATGTCCTATACTTTTTTCAGTATTTTTTTATAAGAATAATTGGAAAAAAATGTTACTGTGCATTTCATTTTTATCATTATTGCTCTTACATCAGGGGTGACTATTTCTGTACAGTATATTGTTTCATTTTAAATTATATTCTATGAGGTAAATATTTGAAAATTTAAATTTATATTAAATGAATAATGATGAAAATTGCCTAGGTGCATCCTGAATGCAATACTGTAATATCTTTTTATAGGTGGCTGGGGGACGAGGCAGCCACGAGCATTTGAGGTCTTTAGGAGTTGATGATGATCACTTTAAATTGCCTTAGAGCCATATATGGGCATTACTGAACAAATGCGAAACACTCACTTCTGGCCTCGACTTACTCACTAAAAGTAAGAGAACAGCACAAGGGGAACGGTCAGCAAATTGAATGCTGCAATCCAAAGGTTATTTTGGTGTCGCTCCTCACTCAGATGGATTAGAAAATGAAATATCAAGGACAGGTGGCTGACACAGGTTAGGTGCCAGGCTGTCTGTGTATTGCGTGTAAGCACTAATCACCACATTGTGCATTATTTCTGTCCTTTTAGGAATCTGTATGTACAGTATGCATTAGATGTGGTAAGATGTACTGTACTGTAATATGTGTGTCATTTGCAGCCACTACTGTCATATTTTCCAGCTTGTAAGAGGCACAGATTATTTGGATGCACCTTTCATTAGCCAAAGTGTATGGGGTAAAGGTAGTTATGGATGAATTTATAAGTTTGTACTGTAACTGTGGAATACTAAATACTAAACATCAATGAAGTAAATGTCATAATATGTGCTGATTTTTTTGGTTTGCATGCCCCATTTTCTCCAGTGTATATATTGCCCTGTACAGTACATAACTATGGGCAAGTTACTACACCCAGGAATGGAACCCTAATCCATGCACTTTACTGCACAACTGTTGCCCTTGGGTTTGATTTCATGGTGGTAAACAATAACTTGGTCATTGTTTACATTGTGGCTTAATTGATTTTTTTACTTGGTATACAAATTAATTTATATAAATTGGAGCCTTTTTCCCCATGGTAACTCCTTTTAACCTTTAAAAGATAGGCATCAGCATGAGGTGACATACACCCATAATTTAATAACAGTACTGGAGTTGTAGGAATGATATGGAGAAGGTTATGATATTAGGAAGGGTTTGATAATGTTTTCTTACTCCTTCATAGAATATGGAAAATAGCTCAATGCTGGCATTATTTTGAAAAGTGGTATGATGGTATAAATATGAGGACCCCTTCTTTCTATCCATGGAAGGCTGTGTCTTCATTATGAGGACAACTGTTTTTTTAGGTGTAAAGGGCTGGCCAAGGCTGAATAGCAACTTCACCTCATATGTCAAGATTATACTGGATGTGCATATTACCTCCAGAATAAACATGACATGGGTTTATATCAAGTGAGAAATAATGTGTCAGACAGCAATGCATACTGTACATCCATTCATCTCTAGTATTAAAAAAAGTGAACTGAATGGTAATTGTTGTTGAGATAACAAGCTTATGTTTCCTACTAGACTTACAGTGTCACTGTGTTAATATGCATAGTAGATATTACTGAAGAGTATTAGCTTTTAAATAAATTTTCTCTTTTTCTTTCCTGGGACTCCCCTGCCTTGCTTCCAACCATCATGAATGTTGGAACAGAGACAGGCAGCCATGTGAAAGACTTGGTATTGGTGTCACTACTTACCTTGGCACTAATTGGCTGCTTCAAGGCATACCAACGCAATAGAGAATACCAAGGCCAGCTTAGCGAGATGCTCAAGGTAAGAACCCTATCCAGGGGAGAATAATTGAATCTAGGTGTAGGGACAGAGATGAGGGGTTGTGGAAGAAAGTGACGTGAGTTAGAGAGAAGGATGGATATTGATGGAGGAAAAGTGTGGTTTTGATAGAAGTGTACACTGTTATACTGTAATATAATACTGTCATACTATTTTTTTGTATTTTGTGTAAATTTTTTAATGATTTACATTACTGAGTACTAAACTTTTCTTATCAGTGATCATGAATTATATTTCTTTCCACATAATCTACATAGGACATGGAAAAACTTCGGGAAGCTGAGGAGAATTTACAACAACTTGAGCAGAAAATGACAACTAAAGTACACAATGATGAAGATGCCGGTTCCAGTCAGAGTCCTTCCACTGATGAAAATACAAGTCAGGAAGTTCAACAATTGAAGCTACAACTTGAGGTGAGGATAGAAGTTTATATGAAGCAAATGAAAATACAGTTTTGCTTATTTCACTGAAATTATATTCAAGAGTTAGCCAAGATTAAAGAGTAACAACGTTTCCACTTTACTTGAAAGGGTTTTAAAAGGGGCCTGCCTATCAACCACAAACTCACATTGTAACATGTGGATTTTATAAATAGTTTACATATAGATTAGCAAATCTCTTCTAGGAGGATATGAGATATTATTATTATGCATAGGGTATGTGGTAGCTGTACTGGAGTCTGGTAATTGAGATCAGAGATAGTGTACATACTTTCATGATGATCTTACATCATCACAGCATATGTAATACAGTTAAACCATCTTTTCAATTACTTAGTTAAAGTGAGAGTAAAAAATGCTCTGGATCATATTAAATGATTGATGTGGTTAGGTCATCCAGCTGAGGCATAGCAGTACACCATTGAAGCACTTAAGGGCTCTCTAAGATTTCTGGAAGTTTTCCATTCATGCTGTTTGTGATGTGCTAGAAAACTTGGCACTTAAAAATCTATGTAGGCCACTGTTAATCTTATCTTCTTTCCATGTTTCTTTTCCATGTTCAGGAGGAGCGTGAGAAGAATGAACAAATGAAGGAACAAATGAAACGTAGTGTTGAAGACCATTTGGAGTTGACTGAGACAAATTATGTTGCCCCTCCAGCCCTACAACATTGGCTTCAACTTACATTTGAGAGGGAACGCATTGCTTTTGAGAAAAAACAATCTGCTGCAAGGGAACAGTTTAGTCAAGCCAGGGAATTGGTGAGTAAGATTTCTGAAAAGACAATAAATCTTGTGTTATAGTACAGTATGTGGTACAGTAGTTCAGAGGTGTTGGGAAAGTGCTTTGATGATTTATAATGATGTCAATATCTGTGATGGTGTGGATATTTAATGCTATTGATGCATAACATTTTTTCTGTCATTGGTAACACTGAGATTTGCCAGTCATAAAGGGCTTGCACATATGTACAGTGCTTATTTTAACCTGTCACAACCAAACCGTCACAACATCCCCCCGCCCCCCACAAGGGGGTGCGAGTCCCTGGGAACGGCTTCGGTCACCCGGGCAATACCAATACCATTAACTTTTATAATACATGTAATTTGTATCATACATGTAATAAATATGAGATATCAGATAAGAAATAGCACAGCATCATAACTTCATACCAAGCACAGAATATGATATGTACCACATATAGATCAATCTAGCTTCAGGGTTGAGAGTAATGGTACATGTTGACTATTGTTGTGTATAGATGATGAAATTTTATATGTTATTCATTATCTGCTTTTATTTTCTTAATACTGAGTTGGTTCCACACATTTCAGCTTTCATACTTATCAATCAACTGTCACACATTTCAGTAACTGCTATTATTGTACAGTATAGCTCGGTACCAAAGTCATCATATAATTCAGCTTTTAGGGCATTACACAGTTCAGTTTATCCTGTTCATGTTGCTCAAAGGCACCAGTGGACAGTTATGAAATTGGCCCATTGTTTTGTGATCATGCTAATGTGTAAAAATCTTGCACAAAACTTACAGTGTGAGAAACTGAACCGACAGCGAAGGAGTTTGATGGGAATGCTGGCCTCGGTTCACGGCAAAATGGACAACGTCGATCAATCTATCTCACAGGCTAGGTGGGTGGTGGTATTACTAACACTAAATGTTCACTCTATTCAACACATTTTTCTGAACCAGATAATATGTTACTATAATCTATGTCAATTAGATTGTCAAATGTCATGCATTTTATGCTGTATACAGTATATACCATAGTTAATTTTATTATGTATCTCTTCAACTACTCATTCCATTATGGAAAGTCACCTTAAACCGCGGGTGACGACATAAGTCGATGGTGCAATTTTCAAATTTGATTAAGTTATAACAGGAGGTGTGTATGCTTAGTAATTACCACAATTCACACCAGCCTTGTCCAGTCAGTGTAGCAATATCTCTCAGCCTGTGAGGATGTATTTTCAGAGCTCTGCTTTTGTACAAATTACTATATGTGTATATGAAAATGACAGTGACATATATTTCATTTTGTTGTGTTAAAAATGTGATTTTGACATGTTTTATGATGAAATCAGAGTGTAAAAACATACTTGGTAGTCTCAGGATAGTGTAAAAGTAAATTTTGAGTTATGGTCATTCTGAGCTGGCTTCCAATATTACAAATGTCCATTTAGTCTTTACAAATACAGTTCGGTCCCGCAGCCAGCCACAGGGCGCCAGCCTTCAGGCTGTGACAACAAAGCACCAGATTAAATTTTGGAGTCCCTTATCATTCAAATACCCATCTGTTCTTTATAACTCAAACTTTTTCATCTGGTGCATCGTTGTCTGACCCTGAATTGGTTCAGAAGGCTGGCACACTGTGGCTCTTTGCGGTACTGAACTTTAGTCTGGCACTGTACATCAGGAGACAGCGAAAAGGTTGATCACTTGTGGTTAGAAGTTGTCCTGGATCTCATGGTATGATGAATCACAATCAGGCGAATTTCGAAGATTTGAACAATGGTACATTGTAAAGAAAGATGTGCAGTGTGCACCATTTGTTTGAACCTTGGAGCCTCGTCTGGTTACGATTCATCGTGTCAGGGTATCGGGACACAACTTCCGACTGCGAGTGTACTTCAATATCATGTATGATTTATTCATGCGGATTTAGTGGTTTACATGCCATTAGATGTCAAATGTTTGTTTATGTTATGCAAAAAAAGGCCCGCAGTACAGAGGTGGCAGTCACAAACATTAGAAGGTTAATGGCAAAAGAAGTGGATTATTTTCTTGTGGGGATTGGCAGCTCACAAAGTTCCCACCCCAATGGCTCACAGCATATCTGTAGAATTATAAAAAACAGTGGAAGTTAGAGGTATGCATTATAGTATTGCAAATTTGAAGGTACTGTACAGTATTAAAAATTTGAAAGTACTGCACAGTATTATATTATAGATTATCAGCATTCTTATCCAAAATTGTTAGAAAATCCTTTTTGCCAGCAGAACAATAATGGAGGAAGTGACCCAGGAACTGCGTGAGCGTGAGCAGCGATGGACACATATTGAGGATCTGGCTGGCTGCTCTGTCACTACCAACCCTGGTCTTCACACGTTAGAGCTTATGCTGCGTCCTCACGTCAACACTCGACCCCACACTACATACGGGTCTAGCATAGGTAGGAATGCAGCGGAGTCGTAGGCTGCTTCGCACGTCTTCATTTTTCTTTTCTTTGGTTTGAAGTGATATTGTACTTACTGTACTATCTTCCTGCACTCTCTTGTTGTAGGTAGATAAGATTTTTTTTTTGTTATTCCTTAACTAATCCTATTGTAAACCCCAGCAAAAACTCCCACAACCTCTTGTGAATATTTGTTTTGCTTGATGGTAGTTGCCTCCAGGAATAGTGTTCCCTTCACTTATATTTTGCTGGCTTATGTAGGTTAAAGTTGTCAATTTACACTTCATGGAAGTAGAAAAAATATAGGGGAAAGAAGTATACCTGGGGGTGATTATACTCAAGTAGAGCTAAGATATATTTTAATTGCCTTATCCCTACAAAAGTGTAGTTATTTTTATATAGAGCACTGTGAGTTTAACCTTTTGGGTGTGAAAAATAGTTTTGAGATGTGTGTTTGTGTGTGTGTATTACTATTGACTGTATATATCACACCATTATTCTTTTGAAGCTTTACAAGAAGATATTTATTTGCAGTGATATTACATGAATAGTTTTTTTCAGATGCATATATTAGTGACCTTGCACTGCTCTGCTTAATTCTGGAATGGTTTTTGTTGTAGAGTATATATATTGTAGATGTTTTACATAAAACCTTCAATTATCCAAACAAATTTAGCCAAAGGGGTGTTACTGTACTTTAATGCAGGTATCCAAATACTATAGGGGATAGCTGGTGATTTAAGTGATTGATTTCCAGTGAATATGTTGAGATGTTTCTGTGAGTCCAAAGAATTGATTTGGTGAGGAATGCTAGATGTAGTGAGCAAATAACTTGATCGAGTAGAGAAACGTGTTCATAGATGTGAGGGACATGTGGAAAGAATGGATGATTCCAAAGTGGTTACAAAAGTGGATGAGTGTATTGTTGAGGGACAAAGAAGGGGAAGACCTAAGAGAAGAAGGTATGATAAGATGAGTGATTGTTCAAGAAAATGTGGAATAAGATTTTATTAAGCAAAAGAACTTGTACAGGATAGGTAATAATGAAAGAGTTCTCTAGTAGACACCCCAAATGCTCCTGCTGTATCATGTAAGAACAAAAATATAACCAAACCTGAAACTGTATATGGATATAGT
Organism: Petrolisthes manimaculis; assembly: GCA_034508575.1. NCBI lineage: Eukaryota > Metazoa > Arthropoda > Malacostraca > Decapoda > Porcellanidae > Petrolisthes > Petrolisthes manimaculis. Next base: position 91,282 of record JAWZYT010000108.1, on the reverse strand, counting down.
TTGGGAATTTAGGAAAAACACAATACAGTAATAACTTGTTTGATAGCTTCCATGCACTGTATGAACATAGGATGTGGAAATGCTTTTTTATTTTTGAACCAATACTGCACTATACAGACCCAAGCTGATACATTTGAATGAATTTTCATAATGTAGGGTAGGATGATTGAGGGTTTAATATAGTTTTAGTATTTATGAGTACTGTATTTCTTGAGTGTGGCCAGCAGTGGTGTGTAATAGATTATCATCACAAGTTCCAGGTTACATTTAACCATTAAGTTTATAAGTAAATTAGAGAGATTCAACTTGGATTTGTTTCAGGTTTTAACTGAAACTTGCATATACTGTACTATACAGTACTGTACTGTATTAATCCTGGACTTTTTTGTTCTTGTCTTAAGTATATTTTCAGAGTATGGATGCAACTCTGACCGTTGCCATATATACTTTGTACAAAATTATTTTGTTACCAGTCCAAATTGAAATATAAGGAGCTAGTGATATAGTCAGCTTACCTTCAAAGCTGTAATGTTTCTCCAAGATATTCATGTAGAGTTGATGATAAGAATGCTCTACCCTGGAATCTTAGTTGGCAGGTTAGTTAGTATTGAGCCATTTACTTCCTTGGCCATGGGAGAATGGGTAGTGAGGCTGATAACTCACCCCCTAAAGGCTGTTTGTATCACACCAGGTAGCATTATGGCAACCACATTGGGTGAGCAGTGGTGTTGCCACATCCCTGTATTAATATAGCATATATTTGTTATGTAAAAACAATAGTACTGTAGTGTACTATACTGTACAGGTTCTGTTACTCATGTAAAGTCGGCAAAAAAAAGTTTTGTTACCATCTCTTTAACAGTGTGATGTAATGTTGGTATGCCTGACTGGCGAGTGTCTTGCCTCCGCCACTCTCCCGGTCCCTCCAGCCTCCATGCCCCTCATTGTCTCTTGAGCAGGCAAGCAGGGATGATGTTCTTTCACTCTGCTTTTTTTTCTGGATATTTCATGGTTATTCTTGTTCTAAAATACTCCAATGCATTTCCTTATGTTTAATAATGAATAATTAAATAGTAAGAGTTTTTGAACACTCAAAATTTATTTTAAATTCAGCTAAACTTTTGATATAAAAAAGAAACGGAATGAGTTGTGCTAAGCAACTACCATCCGGCATGTCCCGGATGACACGAGGCACATCTGCCCAGTCGGCAGAGTGCCAACCCTACCGCGCTTACCGATGTAAAAATTAATGTGGGGGTTACGTAACGAAACTGTTTTTGCCGACTGTACTCATCATGTGAATGTTGCAAAAGAAAATCTTGGAAGCACATGTTTTATCGATCTGTTTACTGTACAAGAATATAAAGTCTTTGAAGTGTCAATATTGTATGTATTTTCTAGGTGTAGGAAGAGTAGCTTCTAAAGAGGCTGGATTTTTTATATTTTAGTTGTCAGTTATAATGAAAATGAATACTGTAGTGTAGATTTAATTTTTTTGTCATGCTAGATATTTCTGCCAAAGGGTTTATGACTGAATAATTTTAATATAAGAAAATAATTTTAGTGATACTGCTTTTTTTCACATACACTATGTATTATGGGTACATTAAGGTTTATCTAACATACTTTTAATTGCTGTGCAGCTGTGCATTACTCATTACAATTGTGAATTACAAGACCACCAACTTTTGTTAGCTATCAAAAGGAAGTTTGGAGGAGACAAGAAGATGAAATATCCAAGACAATATAGTTTGAAGTTACTCTCAAATAGTAAAGCCATTTTTTATATAATTTTTGTTATAGATTAATAATTTTTGTGTAGTATTAGGGTGCCTTAATGCTTTCCTCTCTTCTTCCACTTTCCTTGAGTCACATTTAGGAGTAATGGAAAGGCAAGTTGATACCGTAAACAGCTAACATATTATCTATCTATCTATAGCTCTGACGCCTCGTTCCCTCCGGGAACTCCCCCGAAGGGGGTGGCCACGGCAGAAAAGTCTCCAGTCTTCCCTGTTCTCACACTCCCTCCTTACTTATTATATAACATATTATATACGGTAATTCCAATTCTTCCAACTCTCACAGTATGGTAACACTAGTTGTTATAAGATCTGGACCTAGCCATCCTTTCCTTCTTTCTTCCCTTACCATTTCACAACACCTTTCTCTGCCTCCATGATGTTTGCATTTCTCCGTAATTATACCGTCCATCGCACAGAACTTTATCCTACAGTGTTACTGTACAGTAATTATTCGGTATTTAACACTCTTACTTTACTAGATTCCTTGCATGTCATTTACTGCCCAGAATTTTCAGTGATTTCAAAGGATCACTTACACCATTATTTTGTTTCTTCATTGATTACAGTACAGTATACAGAACACAGGACTGTACTTCTTTTTTTCCCTGAGACCTTTTCCTTATGCTAGCTCAGCTGTGAGTGAGATTTGGATTGGGTTCCCTTTTCCCCCCTTCATATCATCACTTCCACCATCATAATTATTACTTCAACAGTACTGCCTCATCACTGTAAAATATGTGGACAACAAACTTAAAATACTGCAATGATTTCAAGACAAAAATGCCTACAATATTTTTATTTATATACAGTAAAGTATATTAAAAGGACTTTTCAAACAAGTGAAGCATTATTTTTGCAAGAAAAAGTGATAGTGCAGCCTTAATTGAAATATTATTCTTTGTAGCTGTGTACTTGTATGTCAATACATGTACAGTACTGTTATATAACTCATTCAACCTGATAGAAATTCATTGGGTCTCGTCTTTATTGGTTAATGGGATGCACAAGCAAGTACAGTAGTTTTCTACAACATACAAACTCTAGAAACTACTTGAATGATCTTAGTTTCATACATAATCAAGGTCATACTGTACTGTACTGGTAACTGGGATCACCTGGGATGTAAATACCTGTAACTGGTATGGACTACACTTGCTAAACTATTCCAGCAGGCACACATCCTTTGATTTCATAAAGTTACTCATTTTATATCAATTTCATAATAAATTATGTAGGCCAATTTTTTTATTCAGCAAGATGTTAAGACAAAAATATAATTATACCAAAACATTTCAAATGTTGAAAACCTATCTTTTGCAGGTGTTCTAGAGTGCATAAAATAATGTAACCAGTGAAAAATATTATATTTTTCAGAAAATGTATATGAACAGAGTTGAGGTGCTTACCACAAGGTATACTGTACTGTACCTAGATAATTGTTTTGACAGTACACTACAGGTATATCCAACAAGTTTCCAATTTTTGTTGTGTCCAAAGCTTCCTCAAGATACAGTAGTCCTGATTGACTCAAGTACATATGTACAGTATAACCCTAAATAATGCAGATACTTAAATTAACCCAAATTTTTTCAAAGCTAATCCAACTTAGGGATGATTTGAGTCACATAGATACAGTACAGGTACTCTGTCTTCCCACATTCATAATGACACTAACTTGGGCTTCCTTAATATTTCGAATAGCCCTGTAGTTACCACATCAAAAATATATCTAACATGTCTACTATGCCTTGAAACTACAACATGAGCATAAATGCTTGTCCATAGTCACTCCAGTTTATGGCACAATAATTCTATGCAGGTTGTATAGGTATATTTGTTCATGTAAATGTCCCATATAGTCCCAGTTGAAGTATAAAGAGTGATACAATCATCAGTGCAGTTCCAAACAGAAATAAGTTTAACTCTGCTGAAGATGGTGACAGTTAATGCCTAAATTGTCTGACAATAAACAATTTGTCTGCAATTTTGGGTTTTCATTAGTTAGTTTTCTGGCCGTACATCACATAGTTTTGATCATTGAAATTGGATTTGCATACTAATGGTTTTCATCTAGTAATATCTGTACCCTATATTGTACATATATATATATATATATATACTGTATATATACTGTATACAGCATATTGATTTTTAGGATGCTGTAGACACCCAAGTGATGACATGCTTTGCTTAGGCCTGCTAATTGTTTATGCACAATTTTCTTCAGTTAATTCTTTTACAGTAATATTTATTTATGCATCATAATTTTATTTCTCTTCTCATACAGGCCAGGTGTATTATGTTGCAGTATATGACACTTAACATACACAAGTTTCTTTTCATAACATATTCAAATACTGTATCAGCATTTATCATATTTGTAGTGTTCATTGGTATAGCCTAGGTGATTTATCAGGTATATTAGGATGTTTTTCTATACTGCCATGCGATGTAGTGGATGTACATGTATATTTTGAATTTAGAATAAAGAGTGTTTAATGTGAGTAATGTAAGATACCCTTAATGCATTACCCCAGACATTTATACAGTACAGTATATGGAATAGGGTTGTCTATATCTTGCATTTGTACATTATGCCACTAAGAGGTGTAGAGACCAATTACTAGGTTACCTTAGCTAGATCATTTAGGGGATGGCAATCAAGGCAATCCTACTGACCAACATTGATTTGAAAATTAAAACATTTACTTAATTTTTATTTGTTCTTTCTATTTTACGGTTTGTCACCTACTATTCCACATGTATTTGAATTGTTTTACATATATTGTTCATAATTTAATATTTCCATTATTGCTCTGGAAACTGTAACTCATATTATGGCTGACAAGAATTGCCATTGTCCCCGGAATTGCTGCAGACAACTATTAAACAATAGTTTAAGTTTTAGATAACATATATAGAAGATACCAGATAGTATCTGATATCACAAGAAAATCCTCATCCAAGGACTAAAATACAAGCAAATTACAGTACTGTACTGTTCTTTATCAGGTTATTATTCACACTTAAGGAAGTTCTTTGCAGTAGACTACTTCACCTCCAGTAAATATGGCTACTTGGTGGAAGAATTTAAATGTATGTGATTAAAATATTCTTTTGAAAGTACAAATGAAAGTGAATGAAGATGTAATGCTTGTATGGAGAACTGCATGTGTGTAATTGGATGAATATACTGTAGTTGTATTGTTTCTTTTTATGATAAATCAGTTTTTCAGTAGAATACTAATATTCACAATAAATACAATGATAATACACATTTTTTTTTTTTTTTGTCATTAGACTTATTATGACTGTGTTAATGCAGATGCTATATACATGTACAGTACTGTATTGTATACTGTACATACTGTACACACAAAGTGTACATTTACAGTTATTATTATATACTGTATGGTGATCATAGTACAAGGTTGATGCATTATTTTACAACACTAGTAGTGTAAATATGATTGTTCGATGTTTCCCCCTTCTTTCCATCCAAGATATTATATAATTTAATTTATTCACAAAACCTCAATATTTATGAAAATTGGTATTTTGTGTAATGTTTATTATTATTATTACTTTTGTTTTTAATAATTTTTGCTGCCATACTATATCAGTTTTTTCTCATATTATAAAAGAAGTGAGAATCTCAGAGCGTAAGTTTTAACAGTTACTAATATATTAACTTTTCACTATTACATTTTTGCTATAACCTGTAATGCAAATGTTGAAACAAGTTGAAGATACTAATACAGTACAGGTACCTTGATAGTTGAGCATAATCACATGCACACCTACACATCCTACCACCATCCTTTCTGCAGGACTGCATGGTACTCTCTAAAATTGTATAATTTGCACCTGTAATTAATTTTGCATGGCTGTTGCACTGCATTTTTTCTTGATTGGTAAGTGATGTTTGTTTGGGGGATTTTACTATGGCTCGCCTGACTGTAATATTTCAGTGTTGAAACTTCTGCATGTTGTATAGGTTTTTCATTTAATGTCAGAGGTAGTGTGTGCCTGCATAAGTATTAATGTGCCAGATATGAAATCCTTGATTTAGCTTATTGATATTTACAAAAATATATATACAGTATACTGTATATTAAGGGTCATTATTGTGGATCCAACAAGTTACCTGTTTCAAGGTAAAAATTAAAAAATATTTAATGGTATTACTTGAAGGCATTTGATTATTGATTTGATAATGAAATTGGTAATGATATTGAAATTGGTAATGAATATAATGAATCCATGGTCATGTGTAGAGTTTACTAACTGGCTGATTTTTCTGAGGCTCATACAGTAGTTTCACAATCTGTCTGCATCATCTCTGGTACTTTTATGTGGTATTGAAAAAAAGTGTGATAGTGAGGGCATAAATTGAGGAATTGCTGAAATAAAGTATAATAGAAATATATTAGGAGAATGGTCAGAATTATAGTTCATTAAATTAATTATTTCAACAGAATTAAATATACATACCTAAGCATAAAATGTATTAGTCAGTCAAGTAAAAAAATCAAGATTTTACCATGCATTATTGAACTAAAGTTTGTAGCATTTTGCAAAATAATCTTTATTTTGTGTTTAATATTTTAAAATGGAAACTAAGGATTATGCTTAACCTAGATGAAGAGAGATGTATGGTAGGATAGAAACCTTACTTTGTTATTGAAAAAGAGGTTATAAAAAGGAATTAATGCAGTTTTCTCTTTCTCTCTTTCTCTCTCTCACTTCTCTGTGCTCCACTTCGGGCTGTTGGTTACCTCCCTCCACCTTGGCTTCATGTGTTGTCTCTCTTGCAAATCAACACAACGGGTTGCCACATCTACGTAACCTCACCAACTCGGGGAATTTGAGTGTAAAATTTTTAATTGTCTTGTTTCATTGGTTTTCACTGGGTGGTGTGTCTCCTCTGTACTTTTACATTTACTTGCAAAAATAATGTCATAATCTGTTTCTTGATCACTTAATTATGTGACCCATGCAATCTGATCCTGCAAATTTGCAATAATTATGGGTTGGACTGTGTTCACTGGTGTTATGTGCATTATGGAAAAATATCTATTTGCTCATGAAATGTGTGGCTAATCACTATACAAAAAAAAATGCAAAATACCAATTCTAATGAACTGTTGAAAAATAAATTCTTTAATACATTTTGTATAATGTGCAACATCAAAAATATTATTAAATAAAATTTTATAAACCTGCAACCGAATATTGTGTCCACAAACATCTTGGATGGAAAAATTTGATCCCCTGAATGGAATCCATGAGCAGTACACCAGCTCCTGGGGAGTCAGTCAGCGCTAATGTTTCTGACTATGGGTGGCGTCACAGGGGCTTCCAGTTATCACCACAGCCTTGGGGGATCACCAGTGGGTGCTCGGACCCCTGGGGAGTCTACTGCAGACCTGAGGGTGATGGGAACATCTGGTAGTCTCCGCAAGAGGAGTCATCAACTGCTGCCCCGGGACTCGGGCTCTTCTTTGGGTTCTGAGTCTGGCATCACCCACAGTCTCACATTCACAGGTACCGTTCTCCTTCTTATCATATCGTTATTATCTTGTGATATGTGAGCTATCATATGATAGTTGTGAGATATGTTATCATGTGATGTGATGACCAGTACAGTCATATCTTACCACATGATATGAATGCAGACAACAAATATTAATAATTTATAATAAACATAAGCTGGCCATATATCCCTGTTTCCCTTGGCTGTTCTCCCTCTCAGACAGACCTTAGCAAATCGCCTATGTTCTTCATAATTTCATCCGTTACTTACCTTTTGCCAATTATTGCCAAACTTTCCTAGTAGTTTTCCCCCGTTCTCCTATATAATTTTTTTCCCTTCCCAAGCTTGTCTTCATGCTAAAAAAATCCCTCTGGGCTTGGTGCTAGTTACTATTATAATAATATTATGATAAGCATTTAGCCTGGTACAGTACTGTACTAGGTTTTGCATTATTATATTGTACAGTGTACTGTGTTGTAATTATAAATATATTAAAAAAAATTATTGTTTCTGACTGAATTGTGGAACAATTGTCAGTGTCTTAATAGCATGTTTTGAGTAGATTCACCATGCATTAGGTGCTGAATGTAGAATTATGTTTGTGTTATTTTCCTGTTTTGACCTGTGTGCAATGAATAGATTTACTGGTACATGCAGGAGATATAGTCTTTTCATGAATTTTAGGGAGTCATACAGTAAACACAGATGAATACTAACTCTCATAACTCAGGAGTATAAGTTTTGTCATGATGGTCTGGTATGTGCTGGTCCTCAGTAAACTGAATGCATTCAGTATATAAATCATGACGAACATATTGTACATCCATTGACAGTTGATCTAGAGAAAATTAGTGATGAAGTTACCTTGCACAAATGAAATTTAACCTACCTGCTTGGTTAACACAGTGCCAGTCTCGGCAATATTTAGAGCTTGTAGGTCTCGCAGTCCTCAATATTCACTGTATCATTTCACTTCCTCTTACCATGTGGATTCTCTGTTATCAAACCCACCTACTATCTCCACGACCTCATCTTTCCAGTTTTCCACTATGAATACTTTCTCAGGAACAAATCTACTGGACTCCCACAGATAAGACGCAGTTTGGAGGGACACTGGGAGAGAGTGGAAATGAAAACATTAGGAGAGTATGCAGTGTTGGCAGCCTCCAACATCACCAACATCTCGATACTGGAAAGGATTCCAATGATTCTTCCACTGATGAAACTGATTTCTCCATAGGAACTACAGACAACACATCTTTCTCCTTAGGTGGCAGGTGTGTCCTCGGATTGTATTTTGTGTTGACTATAAATTGTTCAACCTACACACTTTTCACACACACTTGACACTTCCTCATGCTGTTCATGTTTACACTTTCACACCCACACTTGTATGCGAGTACTGTACACACTTGACACTTCCTCATGCTGTTCACACCCACACTTGTGCGCGAGTCTGCAAAAATGGAAAATAATATCAACCCAACTTTAGTCATAAGTTTTGTGTAGGTGAGCAGAGGTTGTGAGTAACACTGATAATATGTTGGTAATTAGCATTAAAATTACATTTCTTTTTCACCTATACATCAGGAAAAAGGAATATAAAAGAAGGTTAGTTGGTTCATCCTCATTGTATATTTCTGGTAATGTTGAAATTTGTAAGAATATATAATGAATTTGAATTATTGATATTTCAGAATACAGGTAGTAAATGTATTTCATTCCAATGGCTTGCATAATTATGCAAGTACTTATACACATGTAATTAAATTATTGATTGGTCTTTATTTTACGTAATTATTAGTGAAAAGTACAGTACAATATAACTTTCATAATGTTCTGTGTTTTTATGATATTTTTTGCTATTTTGCAGTCGCCTGACATTAAACTCAGAAGGAGGAGGATCTGTATCCCAGGTGAGTGGTGGCAACCCTCTTCACTCAGTGCCTTCCAGTACTTCACCCAAGGTAATAGGAGGGTCAGGTGGAGGGGTTGGAGAGGTACAGAAACCCTCTCCAAACAAGCGAGGCCTCATGCTCAAGTCATACAGTCATGACACAGATGTTGCCCATGTGTCAGAAACCAGGCTTGAGGTAGGATTAAAATTTGACTTACGTTTTTGGTGGCATGATGCTGTTTGAGACACATAGCTAACATGATGCAAGCTTGGCTGGCAGTGATGGTAACAAAGAGTGGCTTCAAGGCCGGCGAGTACTGTACTAAGGATGATTATGCATGTGTGTCAAAATTTCTAACTAGGGTTGATGGTACAGGTAATACTCATCATTTGTGGAGTTGTGGTGAATGGCTTACACGTGAACTTGCTACCATGGTCACAATAAAACTACAGAAAAAATCATCATCTGTCATGAGAATACAATGTGGTTTTAGATTAGAATACTGATCTGTAACAGACACTTAAAAGTTTCCCCACAAGTATATACTGTATACTAAATGGTGCTTGCTTTATGTTGATTATTCCCAAATTGTATCAGTTATAGTGGATTATGGCCTACTGCACCAATTACCCGTTAGATTCTGTGGGTTATACCTCTGTATAACCCCAACAATGAACATGATTTTTAGACACCCTGCTGCATAAAATGTTGTGAACTGTTCAGAGTTCATAGCTTGCTTGATGCGCCAGTCTCTGAGAATGTTTGTATTATATCAGTTCCAACCTCAGAGGTTGGCATCGCCTATCCTACTCCCTTTCTCGTACCAAGTTACATCAATGGACCAATTTGTAGCCCCTTGGGTTCTATTGTTGGGCTGTACATGGATAGACATATGAACAGACACAGGAAGTGCATAATAGTACAGTATACAAAAGGTTCAGTACCTTCACTTTATAGTGATGGTTATTCATCCATCCTCAGTATGCTGGGTATTATAAATATCCCTTTTCAATATGCTAAATATATTGCAATGAAACCAACAATGGAGGAAGCAGTGTTTATACCATATTACAGTACAATATATAAATTTAGGGAGAGTGGAATAATAATAAACCAATAAAGGTATAAGTCTGAAGCATTGTAGGCAAGGTGTATGGTGGTAGAATGGTTATTATGAAGTTGCGAGAAAGATCAAAGGAGTTAGTAAGTAATACTACATGCAAGACTTAATATTCGTTCATATTCATGACTGGTCAATTCTGGAACCATGGCTTGTGAATCTTGTAAGGCTGCGATTACTGAGTGAAGCTTTGAGGTGTTGGGTGCTCCACATGTGTCACCCTTGCTGGAGGCAGTGGAGCTTCAACGTGGTGGTTACATCCTTTCTGCTGGGCTCGCTAGATCAAGACACCTTATTTATACACTTCATAATCTGGAAACAGCAGCTATACTGTCATTCATGGCATTTTGGAGTATGGTCAGGCATCTTCTATGCCTTGAATTGATGACAAAATAAAGGGTACTCTCTTGACTTGTAAGTGGGGCCAGATGCTTGAAGAACAGTTAGAATGATAAGTGACTCGATCATGGGCCATGTTTATTAATGTAAAGTTCACTCCTAAGCTATATTTTGTTGTAAAGGTTCGTTCATGGCAAGGACTAAAATACAGCACTACTGTACAGTACTTTGAAATCATAATACTGTATAGACTCGTTCTTCAAGAGGAGAAAAGTCATCCACTGCCTCAAAATGAGCCTGAAATACGTTCAAAGTCAGTAATACAAACATATGAACAAGTGCAAACTATATAATGTTTTATGAATGCTGATATTAATATTTATTGGATTTGTATTTCATCATGTGATCATTTTTCTCAAATGTTCACTTGTGGGCCACTAGAATTTAATATCTCTTACTTACTGTGACCTCTAGAGAACAGTTAAAATAATTAATTTGTAAAGTACTGTTAGATTATACACAATAATGAAGAAAAAGGTAGTAGGGGTTGTGGTTCTTTCATGGGAGATATTTTCCCCTTTTACAATGTACTGTATATCAGTTTTGTAAAGTCCTATAATCATCAACTAATTATTATAAACTATTGTATTATAGAATAGTTTTCATCCTATCCTGAGCTATATTTATACTATTGTACCTTCCCTTTACTAATTACAGTACTGTAATTTCTTTTCTCTGTATTTTTAAAGAATCTAGGTTCTTAAAGCAGATTTGAGGTTGTCAGATATTAGGTTTATAACTAATATTATTTCTCGTATCTGTCAAGATGGGTACCAGCAACCCTGGGCAGATGATGAGAGCAGTCAGTGCCAAGATGGTAGGTGTGGTGAGGCGGCATTCTGCTGAAGAGTTAGGCTGGAAAAATGGTAGGAATTCAGCAAGTATGAGGCGACACTCATTGGCTTGCTTCAGACTCCTGCCTCACTGCCCAAATGCAACCATTCTCGAGGAGGTGCCTCTTTCCCAGAGTAACTCCACAAGTTCTCAGATCCACTTCAATGGTGATCTAAGAGATTCGGATTCTTCTGATGTAGGTTCAGAGCTACACTCACTTTGCTTTACTCGTATATAGTACATAAATCTGTGGAGTACACTGCTGTCTTGATGTTGTCTTGTACATATTGTGAGAGGAGGTGAGAGCAAACTTCAGTTTGAAGCTAAGATCTACAGTATGAGGATTTCTGTTAAGAATTTATTTCTTACAACTTTGGAATCAGAAATTATTTTACAAACTTATATGAAAATAAAAGGAAGAGAGAGAATAGGGAAAGCATTATAATACTGGTGCTAACACATGAACAGTTTGATAGCTTATGTTGTATAATCATAGTAATGTTTCTTAGGATTCCAACCTAGTAAAGATCATAATACTGTGATCTCTACTAAGATTTCTGCCATCATTTCATCAGGTTCAAAGCCTCGTTTGGATCTGATGATAATTACATAATATTGAAATATATTTTTCTGCACTCTTGCTTTTTTTATTTCATACAATACAGGTATGTAGTTCCTGTCTACCATAACTTCATGATTTTACCTGACCTAAATCATATTCCATGCTTTGTATTGTGATGAAATTTTTTTAATGTTTTATGAGTAAAGCACCCTTTCACATATACAGTCCTTTACTACAGTGCAGAAAAGAGAAAAAATAATGGATTCTTTGTAGAAAATCAACTCTTATCTAGTATGTGGATGAAAAGCAAAGGATAAGTATAAGTTTAAATAATATTATTTTTGAAAACTTAACAAGAATTCCCATAGAAATTCTCAGTAGCTCTGTCATGAACAATGAACTTGACTGTGTCAGTAAATATAAAAAAATACACCAGCATTTTCTATCTTGGTATAGGAAAAAGTTTGAAGGGCAACCTGTTGGCTTACCTCCTGCAAGCTTTGCCTTTCCGTCATGTGATCATACAATAATTATCCAAACTTGTAATTATTTAGGACAAGAAATATAAAATGGATTTCCTTTCACCTCCTAAGTAAGTGAACCTGTAATCTAGTGGTGGTTATGTGATACTTAGTAGCCAAAATGCTGTTTATGTTAATAACTGCTTTTGTTTAGTTGTGCTTTCAAAGTGTTTCATGGGGCTTGGCTTTAGATAGATATTGTATGTACAGTCGGCAGCAGAAGTTCGCTGCAAGCCGACCCTTGTGGAGAGAGTCAGTTGGTCTGGCAATACTGTATAAAGAATAGTTGCCACCAGTGCATTTAAATGCTGTTATTGGCGTGGTTTTATGATTATTATTTAAAGTCGAAGTGGCCTATGAAATAATATCTTCTGTTATTAATACCTGTAGTATATGAAAATGTAAACTCTTTCATGACAAAAGTTAAAAATGATATATGAGAATGATAATAGAATATTTTTTAATTTCACTACCTGCAAACTCGTTCCACCTTCTTTCCCTCCCCACCTGGAAGTATTCTTCACCCCCCTTTTCTCTCTCTCCTCCACCCCCTTTGTCTCTCTCCACCACCTCTCTCTCTCTCTTGCACTGGGAAAAGTCACAGCACTAAATTATATTTGCTCATTAATGTTTCAAATAACCACAGGTCATCAATTATTTTCTTTTATCAGTCCCTCATCTCTCAGTCCCTGCTCTCCATCCCAAGTTTACATTATAAGGTGTGCAACCAGGTAATCACATTTGTTTGTCCATTTATTACATATACACATCATATTACACATGTCCTTCAGATTTAAAATAATGACCATTAATTATATAAGTAAACTATTATATAATAATTGTGACTAATCAACAAAATAAAGTAGTAGCTCATATACAGGTTAATGAAGATGTCATTAACAATGAGGATATATAACTTTAAACGAAAATATTAAACAGTATAATGAATTATTCTATTCAGGAAAAGCACCAGGCTACAACTAACTACCGAAATCCTTCAGTAGCCACTCCATCCACCGCCGTTTGCAATAACTTACTCAAGCCTGTCTGGCATAGAGGCAACTGTGTTGTAGATCACTTGTTGATTTTTTCGGAATAGTTCCCATTATATATATATAGTGATTAATTTGCATATATAGACCTAATAAGGTTATATAATAATTAAAATATGGTAGCATGCAGGTGAATACTTATGAAACCCCGAACAATTTTATAATGTTATGCTTTGTAAAATAATGCAATTCTATAGAAGAGAAATTAAAGTATCCGACGAAACGGCACAAGATACTCCCGTGAGAACATTTGTGGAGTTGCCAAAAGTGGCCATGTGACCTGTAATGTGTGGGGTTAGGTTCATTTATACGGCGTCGGAGAACTTACTGAAATAGAAGGGCGTTTTAATGCTGAAAAATATCTCGAACTGCTGGACAAGGTGATGGTTCCAACTGTTCGAGCTATTCCGTACTCTGAGCTAATTCATTTCATGCAGGTGAATACAGAACAACACTTATGAAACCCCGAACAATTTTATAATTTTATGCTTTGTAAAATAAAGTATCATATTATACAATTACTGTTAAAAACCTAATCGGTGAATATTTTAATTATTATATAACCTTATTAGGTCTATATATGCAAATTAATCACTATATATAATTATATAATGGGAACTATTCCGAAAAAATCAACAAGTGATCTACAACACAGTTGCCTCTATGCCAGACAGGCTTGAGTAAGTTATTGCAAACGGCGGTGGATGGAGTGGCTACTGAAGGATTTCGGTAGTTAGTTGTAGCCTGGTGCTTTTCCTGAATAGAATAATTCATTATACTGTTTAATATTTTCGTTTAAAGTTATATATCCTCATTGTTAATGACATCTTCATTAACCTGTATATGAGCTACTACTTTATTTTGTTGATTAGTCACAATTATTATATAATAGTTTACTTATATAATAAATGGTCATTATTTTAAATCTGAAGGACATGTGTAATATGATGTGTATATGTAATAAATGGACAAACAAATGTGATTACCTGGTTGCACACCTTATAATGTAAACTTGGGATGGAGAGCAGGGACTGAGAGATGAGGGACTGATAAAAGAAAATAATTGATGACCTGTGGTTATTTGAAACATTAATGAGCAAATATAATTTAGTGCTGTGACTTTTCCCAGTGCAAGAGAGAGAGAGAGGTGGTGGAGAGAGACAAAGGGGGTGGAGGAGAGAGAGAAAAGGGGGGTGAAGAATACTTCCAGGTGGGGAGGGAAAGAAGGTGGAACGAGTTTGCAGGTAGTGAAATTAAAAAATATTCTATTATCATTCTCATATATCATTTTTAACTTTTGTCATGAAAGAGTTTACATTTTCATATACTACAGGTATTAATAACAGAAGATATTATTTCATAGGCCACTTCGACTTTAAATAATAATCATAAAACCACGCCAATAACAGCATTTAAATGCACTGGTGGCAACTATTCTTTATACAGTATTGCCAGACCAACTGACTCTCTCCACAAGGGTCGGCTTGCAGCGAACTTCTGCTGCCGACTGTACATATACTGTAGTTCCAATTTGTACGTTTGTTTTTTCAAGGAAATATGTGCTATTTCCTGAAACCAGCACAAGAGTTAATAGTTTAGTCTTGCACATTTAAATAGCCTTATAATACTTGAATACTGTACTCATTAGACATAATATTTTTTATGGTAAGTATATTAGTTGGCTTTAACAAGCCATTTTTGAATAAATATAGTGTTTGTACATAGTACAGTACAGCATATACAGTACCTGAAATTGTTCATCTTTCGGCTGTTGAATGCAAGCATTCATTCTTTTGCTTTGCTACTTGGAGAGGATTCTTTGTTGTCCCTAACTGTTATACTGTAGTATTAGACTTGAGTGGATATGAATCATACTCATATAATCCCATTTTACCAATCTAGCTGTCAGACCATTGCAGCCAATCTGTAGATAATTTCAAATGTAGAACTCCATACACAGGCAATAAAAAAAATATGTACCACTGGAGAAGTCTGCTGTGACATTTTGCTGCTTTTTAAAATCAGGAGTTTAATCATGTAGGTTTGTTATGATGGGGAATAGTTAACTCTCAAAGATCAAGGATTGTTGATTTACAGTCATCAGGTTTTGATACGTTGAGTTTGATGCCTGTTAAGTAAAGTTTTGTTATAAAATTAACCCCAGTTGCTCTCCCACAACTAATAAGATGGTGATGGGCTGCATTCATTGTAAACTCTTAAATCAAGTGTAGGCTCTTCACTGGTATCATGTGAGACAAGAGCAGGTACTGATCAGGAATTTCAGATGATTCGTATTCCCTTGTCTATGGATATTCCTTTTCTCTTTGTGAATGTTATGTACAGTATCTTGATATTATGTGAATGGTTAATACGGTTTATGCCATCCAGGGAGCCAGCTCCCTTTACTCAGTACAGTATTGTACAAATAAGGTTTGTACAATGTAACTACAGTATGCAGGGTTTTGGTGCCCCTGTGGACCCAAGCCACTCCCTGTCAATTTGTCAGTCATACCTCTTTTTCCTTCTACAGTATATCCATTGTGCTTGTAGTCCCTCGTTGCTCGTGTTGCAGGGTCATCCAGGCCTAATGCCTCTTCAGTTATACCCACTAGTGAGCAGTTTTGTTAAATTCATTAACAAGTGATAATAAAGAAAAAATAATGATACAGAATTTAATAAAAATAAAAGTACATTACTCATTTTTTAATTTTAAAATACAGTATTTTGAAGCTACTTACACCTCTGTAAAGAATGTTAAAAATAGGTATCTTTCCTTTCTATATTTCGTACATCCTTTAGTTATTGTTAACTTACTAAGCACAGTATATATTTTGTACTAGCTGTTTGTCAAGAGAGTACTGTATTGTAATATACTGTACTGTACCTCAAGTTTGTGATGCTGTGCACTGTTCATTGTTGTGTCCATCGTTGCACTTTGTGTTCATGTGTGCTGATGTTTGGTACTAAATGGTTTTTGTAGACCTAACACTCTTAAATCTAACAAATATATTTATAAACTGTAATGATATTTGGGTAGTTAATAGGAGCTGTATTGAACTGCATTACTTTACAATTTTCTGAAATTGTAATTGAGAGAAGTTTGAATTCCAGGTACAGTACAGTACAGTATGATTATTGATTAAGTGGAGAATACAGTGCAGTGCTGAACATAAAAGAATTTGCTATAACTTGTCTGATTGATGCAGCAACTGAGTAAGTATGTATAAATATTCATAATTGACTGCATTATATTAAAAAGATAACAATAGGAAGAGTCTTGTTTACCTGTAATGGAATTCACCATGGAAATACTGTACAAAGATCAGGTATTGTATCAGTATTGAGTAGAAGATATAGATATTCCATCTTTTACTGATGTCCATCACAATGGGACTTGTATTTTAAGTATGGTTTCTTTATGTAACTGAGTTGATAATAATGGAGTTACTGATATACAGTAATTGTATTCCTTTAATATGCAGGATAAGGAGAAAATGTCAGCCAGTGATCCAGCTCTGGACAGTCCCAAACTTCGCAGTTCTGCACTCCACAACAAGAAAAATATGACTGCACCAGTAGAAGAAGGCAACTCCTCAGACTCTTCAGCGATGGAGGACCAACAAGTTCAGCAACTACGGCAACAACTTCAGTCAGCAAAGAAGACCAAAACTGATTCACTCAAAAAGAGCAAAAACGGTCTCCTTGGAAGCTTCAAGTTTTCAAAAAGCAAGAAAAACAAGGAAACTGAGCAAACACAAAAGAAATCTTAAAATTAAATAAAATACACTATGAAAAGCTTGGTAAAGTTGGAGTAAGAAATATTGCTAGGTAATTGTATGGTATGATAAGATAATGAAATCTTGTCAGTGAACCAGATTCGGGAAGGAAACGGAAGATGCATAGAGAGAAAAAGGAAACTGAAAGAAAATATACTTAGTGTAGTACAGTAAAGGTATTTAGTCTTACTTCTAAAGGTAAAATTGAGATGCTATATGTTATTGAGTAAAGCAGTAAGTCTGAAAAAGAAATATAACTTGAGCATTTGATGTGTTGATGAACTGTGTCATTAACTCCTAACCTCCAGATGATGGTACATATTGCTGGGTCCAGATTCTCCAAGTGATGTTGTTTTGTACATGCTCACCTCTTTTTCATACAAATTTGAGATTTGTCCCGTGTGTCAGTTTCCTTCATATATTCATATTTTTCTATCTTCTTGGTGTGTTGGCTTTTCTTGTATGATGCTAGTTTCTCCATATCATTATTAATTTGATCTTATTCGATAATCCATATGTACCCTTGGAGTGGGATAGCTAGTCACCAGTGAAATACTGTGTGGAGCTGAAAGCTTGGTAAGCATTTTTCCACCGTGTCTAGTTTGTTGATCATTCCCCTAACAAGTGGAAATGTTGTGCAAAATAATGAGTCACACAGTCCTGCAATTACAGACTCATGACTCAAGGCCACCCACTACAGCATCCTTGTGATAGAGTATAGTGTCACTGTGGTCCATTTTTTAAGTGTTGGGCAAAATTGATGTGTATCCAGCAACCAATCTAGAAGAGACATATGAATCCAATCATTCCCTTTCATTTCCTTAGTTGTCCTCCTTTTCTTCTATTTCTTTTGTGCTTATTGACCCTCCACTCCTTCCTTTTCATTATTAGAGGGATATTTTGTTATTAAATGGAGCTTGGACCCGTTTATAGGCTCATGTTTGTTCTTATGGCAGGGAAACCGATGGCCAGTGTGCATCTTTCACAGGGTGGGTTTCCTTTCCTGCATTTTTGTTTAGTCTGTATATTATATGCTGAATTCAGTCTTATGTTGTCCTCCTTTGTTGCTTCTGTTCATTTCATGTCTGTTTACACTTCTGTGTCTGATACCCTGTATGTTGACTTTCCTTGTTTGTATTTCTCCTAAAGTGTGTTTTATACTTGCTGTTTCATTGTCTTGTGTTCTTTGTTCTGTGTGCCTGTGTCCTTTGCGAGTTTTCATCCCCATTTTAGTGCCATAGGGTCTAGATGCTAGTTTCTCCCTTAATTGTATTCAGATAAGTGATTACCAGCCTGAATTAGATTAATCAAAGCCAACTAAGCCCCTTGATGCAGATCCATAACCACACCCACTCTGGCCTCGTGAGATGTGCACCTCAACACAAACATGGTGGAGTGGGTGGTCCCAAATCATCAGTCCACAGCTGTACATTATAATGAAGTCAATAATCATGGATGGATGGATGATGAACAAACATTTAAAAAGTATTCTTGAGGGCATGCTGTGGTTGTTGTAATGTTCACACACCCAAATACTGTACAGTACCACCTCGCTTGTTGCTGAAGGTTACTTCCCTACACTTACCTTGGAATTTCAAAATAGCATCTGTTCATGACCTCTGGACATTTGCAATGCTAAGAGACAGAATTTATGAGTATTTTGGAACTGAGTCAATTATCTAAACATTATCTAATATTTTGATAATTGGCTAATACATGTAACAAGATACTGGCTAAACATGAAACGTGAGAAGTGCAAAGAACAGTTCCCATGTCCTAATTATTCAGCACAAACTCTCTAGAATTCACTCCCAGTGCACTATTCCTTGGAGTATAGTGGTGGATTCTTCTTCCATCCCAGAACACCAGCTTATTAGTTTTCTTCTATCAGATTTATTGTGAGGATTAAGCCCTAAAACCCTATTATTCACCAAAGTACCTTTAGATTTCATTTGGCACAGTTTATGGTGAATTGTTTTCAATCTTCATTTGAGAGTGACACCTACAATTAAAATCACTATGTTGATTAAAACAAATACTGTACTGTACTGTATATCCATGCTCTCACTACCCAGGCTATTGCTTGGCCTTCTGCCTGGACTGGATAGACTCTCGGCTTCAGGTCTTGTGCTGATGCTTTGCTTGATGGTGGCACTTTAGGACAGTGTTGCATCCAGAGAATTGCTTTTGAAACTAAAGGTGGGTGTTAAGCTATAGAGCAAAAGGTAATGAAAATACAAATAGAGATGAAAGTAGTACGTATTGAGATTGAGCAAGTTAGATGGTACTGTATAGCCAGTTGTGTGTAACATTAATTGAGGGCTAGTATACAAACCTTTTTGTATCCTATTTTTATGTGCTGAGTTATGAATGTATTGAACTACTGTATAATGTGGCATAATATAAAATTTGATATGAAAATGGGAACATGGCCATTATTAGGCATGGATATGAGTTAGATGGTGGGGCAAATGGTGTTGTACAATTGAGTATATTTGCATCACTTATGGAGAGGGTACTGTATATTTGGACTTCATTTCTTTATAGAAGTAAGCTAGTTTCCATGTAAATTGTTCTACTGTATCTTGAAACCCATGTCACATAAATTATACATTTTACTGTACCAACCTCCTACAATTTCCCAGTGATAACTTTCTTCCTGACTGCAGAATGGCAAATTCATTGGTCTACATCTTCTCTAATATAAAGTTTGTTGGATAATCCCTCATGTTTCTTGATAGGATGAACCCTGTCACCATCTATGAATTGACCATCTCAGATAGTGGTGAACCTCCACTGTGCAAACACGGCAACACTCACTTCACTCTTTAACACTTTCTTCTTGCCTGTTCCCTGTATTCTATTGCCAGTGCTTCCACATTCTTGACTGGAGCCTAACAACCCATAATGCCTATGGGATGTGCGCTAATAGTCGCATAACTTTTCTATCAACCATCTAATGTTCTTGCTACAGTATACCTACTGGTCTCCTTTGTGAAATTTAGATAATTCACTTCCTGGGAGAGGAATCTGTCAAAATAATGTGCTGTGTGAAACCTGCTTAATTAAACAGTTTGGGCTGAGAGAGAAGGGTACAATATGTGATGATGGGTCTTTTTTGTATGTTCCGACACTGGACAAACGCTTCATCGAGCACGTTACTGTGGCCCAGGTCAACTGCTACACGCGCGCACACACACACACACAAGTCACGACTTCCAAACTGGTACCCAGCCACAGAGGGAGGGAAGTGAGGGTAATTCCCAAATACTGCAGCTGTTATAGTACCAGCAAGGGTGTTTTACGACGTGGCCTTATAGTTAGTGTCTGAAATTCAAATTGGAAGAGTAAATATTCTCAGGCCCTCACCTGAGAGGAATTGATTTTCTGACTGATAGATTATGAATCCAGAACACTAACCACTCGGCCACCTCCCCTTCTACTCCATGGCAGAACACTTGCTGAAGACAGACAATTTCAACCAGGTAATCATAAGCTTCAGTATATTGTATATTTTTTGGTTCTTCAGTAGTGTTTTAAGAGCTTCATCTTTTCGTAAGTCATGGTTTGTGTGAGCTCTCATAATTTGTGCAACTGACAGCATTAAGAATAGGTAGCCTGATATGATTTATAACAACTTGTTTACAAATACAGATAATAGAACTAGGCCTTCCCCGATACAGTAGATCCTCATTCTCATACTCATGAGTGTGCCACTGCTACTCTAAGTGCATTATTTAATTGCCTGCCTTTATTGTCTCTCTGCCTTAAACATAGATACTGTACTGTACTGTAGTGTACATGGAAAATTATAAAGGATGTAAGTAGTACCATACCTTCACTGATATTTTTTCTGTTTATCAATAGCTCTGATGCCTCATTCCCTCATGAGAAATCCCTGTGTTAAGGGTGACCACTGCATCACACTAATAATTTGTGATAATGTTGGGATCAACATTTAAGCAGTCATAATATTATAATGTATATGTTTATTGGAATGTGCAACCTTGGTCTGGATATTGAATTCAGTGTTGTAACTTTCCAACCAGTGTGCCAGTGCTGAAAGGGAAACGGCATAGGAGTACTGTGCTGAAAGTTTGCACATACAACTGGCTCATGACTGGAGATATAAGCTTAATTATTGCAAATGAGTACAGTACTGTACTGTAATTAGATTTGTGTCAATAAACAGGATGAACCATAAAGAATTGACTGCTCCCCTAGTGACCGTGTCTGTGGGGACCACCCTGCCTACTAAATAAGCAATAATAACAGGTATAGTTTTTTCAGTACAATAATACATTTATTGGTAAGTAACAGTGATTGTGCAAACTCAAGCCTTTTGACACATGACTTCTATATTTCTACTACAGTAGTATGCTGGGCAGTCCCTGCAACATGTTAATACTGTATTCCCATGGGAGCAGTCAATTACTTATGGGCCACCTTGTGTGTATGATCAGTACCATATTGTACGATAATTGATTTGGAGCTTCATATAGCCTACACAAAAAGAAATCTTATTTTTCCGAAACCACCTTAATTGCTTTAGGCAGTGTTATAGGCTTGAATTAAGCAACTTTTAGTATGATATTGTTTAACATAAATTTTCAATTGGTTTATTAGCTGTAAAATAAGGATGTCGTGTTGGTCTCGTGACAAATATTATATGGTGCACTGTCTCTGGTACTGTAATATAGAATAATGTGATAATATTTAGGACATTGTATGAATAGTAATTTATCATATAGTTCACAATATGATTAACAAATAATGATTACAGTCTAATCTTAATGTCAATATATATATACCTCATTTATGGAATGAATATAGAGACTTATGTACAGTATATAGCTGCCATGTTAAAGAAGATTAATGTCAACTTAGCTCTAAAATTTGTTAAGTTTTATAGTATTGGCTCTGTTATACTTGTCATATGTGTGACATACTGTAGTAAGAATGTTTTGTCTCTGTTTATGATGCAATATAATGAGTAAGCAGTCAGCAGAAACAATCCTGTAAAATTATTTGCTTCTTTTTTTCTTTCCATGGTATTTCAGAATCTGTCCTGGGATATAAAGAAACAGATACTGATTTATTGTCTTCCCAAAAAATGTCTGTAGTATAAGTTTCTCAGGATTGATTTTCAAGTTCCATGGAGAGAGTATCAGTACTGTGTGTGGTAGAAATATTTTTTTATGTCAGACGTATTCCACAATATACAAAGTAAGTTGTTAGCTTTTCCAAGAGAGTTTATTTAATAGAAATCAAAGTGTACTGTGTAAATATAATTTAAGTGGAAAAGCAGGTTAACACAACCCAGCATTAATTTAGCAAACAGTAGTTGGTAATTGTTTAGCATTTACTGTACTCTCATTGTCTTCCTTCCACTTTGAAGAAATTACCATCTGTGAGTTACTAATGATTCTGTTAATTTCCTTACGTGGATAATATCTAAAATTTATGCTGCAAAGGTTTGATTGACCCTGTTTCCTATCTTCAAAGGATCATTGTATGAAATTAAATTTCTCATAAGTAATTTAAGAATAATGGAATGGTTACAGTGTTTTGTTTTTATTCTGTGGATAATAGTTTGTCAGAAATAAAAGTAGAGAAGTTGCGTCCTCATCACCCACCATTCCTGTGATGATGCAGTCAGCCTCGTATCTCCTACGATACGGGGGGTGGGGGGTGGACCCTGCTCTCTAACAATGACCCCACTAAAGGCTCAAATAGCCTTGGAGCTGGACTCCTTGTCTGTTAGGGGTCCTGCACTGGCGCTAGAACCTCCCAACCCCTTGAAAAAAGGGAAATGGGGTATTGTTGATGATGATGATGATAAGTTAATATCCGTAAAATATTCAGGATCAGTCTATACCTGTACTTTGAGTAAGTATTACTAAAATTGTGATGATTTTTGTATTGCCACAGTAGAACTACCAGTATGTGTTTTTTTTAATAGGTCTTGCATATAAGGTCTGGGAATACTGCAAGTTATGTTACTTGACATCACATTACTGTACAGTTTGTTTTTAAATTGTGCTAATGTGTGTTATCTTGTTTAACTTTATTGTACAGTAATGACTTATTGTTTACTAGGTGATGCACATTCTAGTTATCATAGAATATAGGTTCCCATTCATGGTTGCAGGTTTTGCTTAATATATTTTAGTCATAATTATTTAAACTGCATAATGGCTGTGATGACAATATAATATTATAAGTAGGAAACAATATGTGGGATAAATTTTGGGTCTATTCCTAGACTGGTATGTGTCTGTTAATTCTGGATACAATGCCATAATTTCCACTCACGTAAAGATACTTAGTGTTCACACACACACACACACACACACACACAGACACACACACACACACACACACACATACACAGACACACACACACACACACAGACACACACACACACACACACACACACACACACACACACACACACACACACACACACACACACACACACACACACACACACACACTCTGCTTAAGTGGTTATCATCTTTGCCTGCCACTAGCTGACCATTGTTCGCATCTCACTCAAGGGTGCTCAGGATTTTCACAGTTGAGTGTGTGAGAGGTCCCAGCCATACCCATAGATTGATTTGAGCTCTTAAGTTCTTTCCATGAGGATATAAGCTGGCGATCAGGTGGTTTGTGATCAGGCCATGGGTGAATAATACACACACGCACATTTATATACCATTAGTTATATTCAGGGTGTACTACAACTTTTGTCAATCATTTTGGGAAATTACATTGTGAATTAAAAGTGTTTTAAATTGTAAGGCATTTTTTTTTATAATTCCCTCCTCAAAAATTGTAACTCTAGAACTACAGTATGCAGTGAAACACTTATGTCTTAGGAACATTACTTTTTCAGAATGACCTGAATAGCTAATTCCCAAACTATATGACAAAACGTTGTGTGATCACACTGAGTAACTGTATGTAATCAGAAGTAAGCTCCATGCCAATTTTTTTTATTACATTACAGCTGTACATTTAAATTTGTGTAATAAAATGTTTGTTAGTAACAATTGCTAGCTCAAATTATGTAGGCTGCCACCTCTATTACTATTAGGTAAACCCACAATTATGCTGGGAATTGGGTTACCTGCTCATGATTTTTTCTTCTTAAATGTTGGTGTGTCATGTTGAAATATTATGTAGATGAGGATTGGATCCAATGAGAGTGAGTTCTAGGAGTTTGTACCCCCTTCCAATCTGAACTATTATCACAGTCATATAGTATTATTCTCGTGCATTAATGCAATCAGTTACATCATTCTCAATATATCACTAGCTTTTGTAATACCGAATTTATTGATATTTTATCTTGCCTTTCTCCTTAACCTCTTGAACACCCAACCTCAGGACTCCTTTTTTGGATGCCTCATTTGATTACTCACTTCTTTCTTTTATTTGAGGACCTTCCCATCTTCTTTGTTTCTAGATCTTCCCCAACAGGTGTGAATTATCTTCAGAACTATAGTTATTAATCTGTAAAAGTTTTGGTGCATATATAATTGCAATAGGTAAAACAAGATCAATTCCTGTATTATGAGTACAGTATGGTGCTGCCGGCAGCATATCATAGGCCCATTTACTGTTGTCAGTATTGCCTGTTGGAAAATTTGTACTATCACCGACACTTACAGCTGGTACAGTCAGCATTGTCAATCTTCTTTTCCCTGGTGTGAATCCCATGCAGCTCAATTCAGTTTTTCAAAGTCATTCATGAGTGAGAGGGAAAATCTGAGAGTGTACTGTAAGTAAGCTGAAACATTCCCATTTTAATGGACACATTAGTGATGCACATAATTATATAGTAGTGTCATTCATAATATGGAACTTTGTGTTTCTTCCTTGTGGATATCTGCATATTCCTGGATCATTTGTATCAATGATGTGTCAATAAAAAGAGGGCGTTTCAGCTTACTGTATTTACATTGCAAACCTAAGTTATTGAGGAATACCTTATTGCCACATATGCAATACACTTTTGCCAAATTTATTCAGTCAATCCATCACACTTTACACTGGCATATCCTGGCCACTCTCTAGTAGGACTCTTCCTCTCGCCAATGAATGATTCGGAAGAATTGAGTCAAGCTGCACTGGATTCACACCAGGGGAAAAAGGATTGATGACGCTGACTGTACCAGCTATAATAAGTGTTGGCGATAGTACCTTACTCGTGGAATGTGTGACAATTGTACTGGCACATGATTTAAATAAATTTTGATTTTTCCAAGCATGATGATATTGTTAGATGAGGAAGATATTTGTTTTAATTGGTATTCTGAACTCGAGTTAAACTTACAGAACTGTACTGTACTATGTTAACCATCAAGGAGAAATTAATCTTAAGCTAGAGGTACAAGAGGCATTATTTTGTACATACAGATGAAAGCAATATTGAAGGCTGGCTGTAGTGATATAATAACAAATACACAACAGAAATTGTCACTTGCTTTTTAAAAAAAATCCTAAACTCCAAATGACAATATTTATTAAATATTTGTTTTAATGCTTCTGTAAAAATGATAGTGGTGTAGTGTAGATAGTAACTTGGGGAATATGGGATGCAGTGCTGGGGAGAAATGATGGAGTGGCCATGGAAACTTATACGTGTACTTCACGAGTTGGTGTGAGAAAGGAAGAGTACGTAAGGACGGAAAGTTTGTTTAAATTCTTATAATACCCTTACCCAAGTGAGAAGAGTGCAGCAACTATCGATAAGGTTTAGCATTTGTTTGTTTGCACAGACGCAACAGGAACCAAGGGGCCGTTTAGTCCACGTGGGTAATTTGACACAAGAAGAGCTGAAGAGGGTCCATTTCAAGACACTGGCTGTCTGTCTTGCTTGCTTGTTAGAATTAGGTGATAGAGAACTCATAAAAAGGGCCGAATTTATGGCAGATTGGCGTTGACCAGGGACGTGTACAGGAATTACTCTCATGTCAAAATTACGTCATAGATTTACAACACTAAAACTACAAAAATCAATTTCAACCTGATTTCATTTTAAAATATTCCACATCTGCTCTATATATAGTTAAGCTTCTATAAGTATGAGGTTATATTTCAGATTAATTTGTGAATATTATAAAAACAAAATTCACAACTGAACGGTCCATTATTCATATTATTATATAATAAATTAAACCCAGCTCGCTTGGGTGGTTACGGTGGTGGTCACAGGTGGTGTCGGCAATGACTCGGCGAAGTCGGCATCGATAATTTATAATAGATGGTCACGGATGGTGGGAGCAGTCTTTGTAACAGCTGAGCTCTTATTATTTAGATTGGTAAGTACACATAAAATATTCTTTGTCTCATACCAACTATATGTATACAGCAACACTCATGAAACTACAGTCGGAAAAAAATATTGGAACTCTTCTATGGATACTGGATAGTTATAGTTAATTTCAAGGTAAGGGTGGTTGCAATACTTTTATTGGCAGCAAAAGGTACACAAATTTGTAGCTAACGAGGGAGAACATGACGATTTTTTCTTGTTCCTGAATGTGTCCAGTTTGTAATAACTCTGTATGCGGTTACTACCCGGGGGTGCACCAAACTCACAAGGAATTTATTTTGTTTTATTTACACTTGGCTTATTGGATATCATGAGTATGTCTATATAGGGTGTGTCTCTAGATTCCAGGGAGCCGGGGTTAATAAATGATAATATTGAAGGAGGCCCTGGTGGAGCGGGGCATAGAATATCTTACAAAAACAAGTAACAAGTAACTAACAAGAGGGTTATTACCCCCTCCACCATTGTTGAACACAAATGTATGCTTTTGCCTTGGTTGAACCGAACCACGAATGATAGACTACTTGTTGGTGATCCGAATCCTTGTCCGAAGTTCCGAACCCAACAACTCTTCTTCCTCTTCAAACTATAAAGGTATGTATCTTGTTCATGTATGTGGTTTTTAACAAAAGTGTATCACTAGACAGTATTCAAACAGGTTTAAAGTAAATATCAAATGATGTGATCCTAATACTGGCTTCTCAAACGTAATGGTAGGACACCGGGCGGTATTTAAAAACATCCATGGTTCACACGATGGCGTGATACCGATACGACGGCTCCATAAACAAATAATTGAGCAATCGTACTCGTACCACGCCATCGTATACACTACAAATGTTCTTGAATATGGCTCACTGACTGAACGAACTTACACGGTTACACCCTCTATAATCCCTTACCCAGTTGACAGTAATGGCGGGTTGTGCTCTGACATACGGTAACTTTATTCTACTTTTAGAGGATAACATTAACTTTAACAACTTTAGAGGATAACATTAACTTTAACAACTTTACTAGTATTTCTCATCAAACTATACACAAGGATTTGTGTACTAATTTGTACCAATTATCACATTAAGGTAAGTATCATTGTTATGATTAGCAGGAAATATGGGTAAATATTGAATGAATGGTAATCCTCAAGCGCTGGACCATAATCAGGTTTGGACTGAAGGATTGCAGATTGCAATGTTTTATAGTGTTTTATTAATACATTTATTGTTTATGGTTTCTAAGTACGCCTCCCAATGTATTTTAATGAGAGTAAGCAAACATGTAGTTAATAATATACGCAATACTGTCATGAAGGTTTCAGTTGACGGTCGCATCTGGTTTCGTCACAATAGTGTATACTAGAGACCCTATAGAAAGATTTCTATAGGGTCTCTAGTGTATACAACTTCATGTATTCACTCTGGCTGATTTTTACCAAGTCACAAATGTAAACGGTAACTGAAAATCCCAAGATCTCAGCAATTTTCTCTAGATGTGTGGACAATTCCCAAGATAATAACTTAGAACCGAAGGATGCCAGGGATAGGTCCGGAGAAAGCCAGGGTTAGGACCGGAGGATGCCAGGGTTAGGACCAAAGGATGCCAGGGTTAGGTCTAGGTTAGGTTAGTAGGTTAGGTTAGGTTCGTTCGACTGGCTGTAAAAATTTCAGGTAGAAATTCCCTAGATATTGGGGTATTTTTTGTACTGCTCAAACTTTGCTCAAATTTTCATTTTTTCGACATTTATGCAGGTCAACAAACCAATATCAAGGCGAAATAAGCTAATTACGTGTTTCCCCCACCCAAAACCCCGAATTCCCAATGCTCTCCCACAAGATTGTAGGAGTAAGAGGGCGAAATGAAAACTAACAAAATGCATCATTTCCAAAAATAATTGGGGTATAAGTTTATAAGCAATCCTTCTAATTTAGTTTAATGTCAATATGCAAACATAATAGTTAATTATATATACAATACCGTCATGAAGGTTTAAGTTGGTGCTCGTATTTGGTCTCGTCACAATATAAAATTTCATGTATGCACAGCGCGCTGATGTTCTAGAAGGGTTAGGACCGAAGGTTGTTAGGGTTAGGACCGAATGTTGTTAGGGTTAGGACCGAAGGTTGTTAGGGTTAGGACTGAAGTTTGTTAGGGTTAGGTCTAGGTTAGGTTGGTTAGAGTGGCTGTAAAACATTTCACCAAAAAAAAAACCCTTGGAGGCGCTATTGTAAATTTTTACCATAATTGGATACAAAAACAATGAAATAAAGGCATTTTTAGGCATTTCACACACACACACAAAAGTTGGTTAAAGTTTCTAAGTATGTATTCTAATGTACAGTATTTTAATGAGTCTATCATAATTCCCGGGGTCACTAACTGAAGGGTTGCGTGTGATCGCCAGCGGATTTAATATGGAAGTTGGGGAACAGAGTGTTGGCCGAGTTAGATATAATTTGTAAAATCTTCCCCGCGATAATTACTGATACATCGTACGTCTGCACTTTAAGATGTTATTATTCAGTAATTATATTAACATCATAGATAAGAATTGGTGTGTAACATACAGTAAAACAGCAATTACAAACATAAAATAGTACAGGGGTTGGCAAAACTAATAACATTTATATTAGTTCATACCTGCACCTTTGGCTTAAAACAAAATAACACTATGTTTCTGAAAGAACAATGCCCTATGTTAAAAAAATGAGAGCAATCAGAAAAGTTTTTCACCTCTAATTATACATTTTTATGAGGCCGAAATAATGCTGGAAAGAGATCACCGATCGAGGACTTCCCCAACTTTGTTGTTAACAATTATTTTATCTGGTGAAAAGTGGCAGTTTTTCTCAGGTTCGTGACGTCGGGAATTGATAATTTTGTATATACCATAAGTAAACTTATGGGAGGCTAACTCACCAAAAGTGACACAAGCTGGAAGCCTGGAACATACAGAGGTGGCAGAGTTGAGTAAAGAGGATGCAGCACATTACTTCTTATCTTGAAAATCATGCCCAATGATGCAACAACAACATTGACTCAGATTACAATCAAGTGAACTGCCGATACAAAAATTGGCATTAGAAACAACCCTGTCTTGCCACTTGAGATGGTAGTCAGCTGCTGAACTTCATACTGGAGAACAGTATTCCATTAGAGGCAAAACAAAGGAGTTAAAGCACCACAGAAACAATAAGTGATCTCCGAACACACACCAAACTCTATGCATTACCCAACTTTTGGGAAACAGACCTCGAGATTGACTGCACATGCTTCTCAAATATCAGCTTAGCATCAAATGTGACTCCCAGAATAAGCAAAATTCTCAGACCCCTCAAATACAATCCCATAAAAAAACAAGGGTGGCAATATAGGGTATACTGGTACCATAGAGACCTAGAGATGACCATTGCCCTACTCTTGGCATCATTCAGCCTCATACCCCACAACCTGCATCAATCACTAATCTTGAGAAGAATATTTAACTGCTTAATTAATATTTTTTTTATTTCAGTCTTGTCAAATGGCCAACAAAAAGGTGGCTGGCATAGATCTCCCTAAAAAATAATACCGGTAACAACAAGAAGAAGCTGGAAGGGACCAAGCCTGGAGGGATGTTGAACTGGTAAGAACACATTATATACTGTATTTCTTATGTTTCTTTCAATCTTTAGTGTCAATCTTCTTTTAATTTTCATTTGTTCCTTCGTTTCCTTAATTTATTTCTATTCTTCCTTCATTTCTTTTTAACTTTCCCATAGTTTTTTCTTTTTTCATTTGTTTCTTATAATTTTTTTCTTGTTTCCTTCTTTCTTTCATACTGTATTTCCATATGTACAGGCAGCTCCTTATTTAGACTCTGTCTAGCCTATTTTAAAAGTCTTTCAGTGTTTTTGCATATACTAGACTACCTCCCTTGGAAGCTTGTTCCATTCTTCCACTACCCTGCTTCCAGTTTTGTGTCTAAAACAGTATTTCTCTATATCACCCCACATTTCAGCACCAACTGTCTTCTCACTCAGACCACACCTCTCACGGTATAATAACTATACATCCTCAAATCTATCCCCATCCCACTCTGCAAGGCCACACGCTTCTGTCAGGTAAATCGTCTCCACCTCACCTTTTCTAGACTGTTGTGCCCTGTTCCACATCTTTGAAGCATATGTCAGTGTTGGCAGGACTATGCTATTTCTTAATTCTCTTTTCACATCCATTTTATGCTTCTAGCTTTCATGATTCTTCCTCGAGAGCTAATAGCCTGCCCACCCTGCACTACTCACTCTCTGATTTCTCCTTCCATACTCCCATATTTACACAACACTGTTCCTAAATATTTAAATGTATTCACTTCTTTCATCCTCTCACCTTCCAAGGGTATCTCACACTTTGTCCCATTAGACACCTTATTACTTAAATAACATTTTCCCTTCCTAGTTTTCCATATATATAAACCCTGTCTTTTACCATCTACCTCCATCCAAATGCCTGCCATATTACTACCACTCCATAATTTTTGGTCAAAATGTCTTTTACATACTTCTTTCACTGCTTCACTACTACTCACTGTAACCCCATCCTCCCATTTCATTCTCACACTGCCAAAGTTTGCTTTTCCTCTTTCCTCCTTATCTCTCTCTAAAAGTTTCTAGTTTTTATGGCATTTCTCATTCAGTTTCCTGCCAAACTCATATACTTTTCTTTTGCTCTCTCACCAGCCACTTGACTGTCCCTTAGGCTACATGATCTGTACTTCCTCTTTCACCTTTCTTTCACTTCCTCAAGTAGGCTACAGTCTCCACTGCACCATTCATCACTCCAGTGTTGTCAATGTTTATACCCCACAAAGTGTGAACTGCCAGTTTCTACTCTTATATCAGAAACACTTGCCAGTGCTAGTGGGGGAAAGGTAATGGAGGGGTGTAGGCATGGGAGTGGTGTGGTGTTGTACGGAAGTAAGAAATACCTGTAATGCTGTACAATATTATATGTCAACTACTGTATATAAATCTCTTACATAACAAACATGACATTGTTAGACCACAACTTTATGGTGATTAAGAAAGTCCTTTGTAATTGTTTGTTATCAGTATACTGTACAGTACACTTAAATGGTAATAGAAATGCTTGTTCGTGGGGTAGTAGCTCGTCTCGGCCAGATGTCCCTATTAATGTTTAGTGATCAGCAGCGTATTGTGGCTTTAATTAATATTTCATGTTCTGCCTCATAATGTTAATTACTGCATGGAAATCAATTATATCGAATGTGGAGTTAGTGGATGTCACCAACGAGTGGTTAGTGTTTTGGACTCATAATCTTATAGGTCAGGAGATCGATTCCTCTGAGGTGAGGGCCTGAGAATATTTACTCTTCCGATTTGAATTTCAGGCATTAACTATAGGGCCACTAAACGTCGTAAAACACCCTTGCTGGTACCATTAACAGCTGCTGTATTTGGTCATTTCCCTCACTTCCCTCCCTCTGTGGCTGGGTACCAGTTCAGAAGTCATGACGTGTGTGTGTTTGTTTGAGTAGCAGTTGACCTGGGTCACAATAACGGGCTTGATGAAACCTATGTCCAGAACTGGAACATTAACAAAAAAAAAAAAAAAAATTACACATCAAAAGCAGGCCTCATAAACTTCCAAAGATTGGTTCCTTCAAGTTAATCATTGTGACGATGGCTTTATTTTCTGTCAATTATAACTACAGTAATTTGATAATTTTATGAGCATTGTAAACATTGGTACAGTAGTAATGTTGTAACTTAATATTTTATGATGAATTTTGTCTGCTCTGATCGATATAATATTTTACAATTTCATATTGAACTTTCACACATTTCACTTTTGACATTACAGTACTAAGCAGTAATAAATGGATTGAGCAAGGATGCCTCCAAAATTAATACTGTACATTAAAAGTTAAAGTAGCAAATGCCTTGGAGGTTATCTCTCTCTCTCTCTCTCCACACACATTAATAGATCTACACAATAATAGCCAGCTTCACTTGTAGATATATGTTTTTACTAGCATCATTGCGTCATGACCTATACTTCTATCTATCTATCTATTGCCAGACGCCTTAATCCCCGGGGTGGTGGCCACAAATGAAATGCCTCCATGCAT
The DNA here is from genome assembly GCA_034508575.1 of Petrolisthes manimaculis. Taxonomy (NCBI): domain Eukaryota; kingdom Metazoa; phylum Arthropoda; class Malacostraca; order Decapoda; family Porcellanidae; genus Petrolisthes; species Petrolisthes manimaculis. Next base: position 58,311 of record JAWZYT010000108.1, on the reverse strand, counting down.
TCCTATCCCTTGCCAACTGGCATCCCTCCTCCCATCCAACGCCTCCTTCGCTCATATACCTCCTAACTCCATCCTTCCATCTCGTTCTCGGTCTGCCTCTCCATCCCTCCACCTCACTCTCATATACCTTCTTGACCAATCTCTCGCTCCCCATACGTTCTATATGGCCGAACCACCTCAAGGTGTTCCTCTTCACACTCTCCAGCACATCCACATCCACATTGCATTGTTCACGCACTTCTTCGTTTGTCAATCTATCTCTCCATGTCACTCCACATGAGCTTCTCAGGTAACTCATTTCCACACCTCTCACTCTTGATCTGTGTCTCTCTGTCATCGTCCACGCTTCACTCCCATATGTCAGTGTTGGGATTACAACACTATCATGCAGAGTCTTCTTTACTTTCATACTCATCGCCCTATTCCTTGTCACTGACTTCAGCGTTCCTACAACCCTAATGAAGTATTGTAAATCACAAAATAAGGTGCAAGGCAATCTATATTAATGTGAAATACAGTAACAGAATATTAACTTCTATACAGTATAGCCTGAATCAACCAACACCTTGAAACTCAACTGTATTCATCAATTCTGACAAATATCAACTATTCAACACTTCAAATATATGTTTTATGTTTCCATCCTCTGTAATTAAGAACAAATAATTAAATATCTTTGGTCGGAACTGTGGAGAAACAACTTATACAGTAATGGCAACTGTCAGTATGCCAGTGGCCTACCACTGTTCATCAAATGTTGGATACAGTATTGTTGTTACTGACAAATTTGTGTCATCATCACAAAACAATTACCAAATTGCAATGACTAACTTGGAGGGACAAGCCTATCCTTACTTTTGAGAAGGTATTTGAGAAGGTATTGGAGGAGAGGTTGAGGAAACTGATAAAAGTAGATAGTCGACAGTTTGGATTTTGCCCAGGAAAGTCAACAACAGATGCAATTTTTTTAGTGAGGCAAATGCAGGAAAAGTTTAGTGAGAAGAAGAAGTTGTACCATGTGTTTGTGGACCTCGAGAAGGCATTTGATCGAGTGCCAAGGAAAGCGATTGAGTGGGCACTGAGGAGACAAAAAGTGCCAGAAAGGCTTGTGGCTGCAGTCATGTCTCTGTATGTGGAATCAAGGTCAAGGGTGAAAACAAAGGCAGGAACATCAGAGGAGTTTGACATTGGAGTGGGAGTACACCAGGGATCAGCTCTTAGTCCACTACTCTTCATCACAGTAATGGAGGAGGCTACTAAATTGGCAAGAGGAAATGGTCCGTGGGAACTGCTATATGCCGATGATCTGGCCTTGACAGCAGAATCAAAGGAAGAAGTAACAAATATTTTAACAGGTGGAAGGAAACGATGGAACAGAGGGGGCTGAAAATAAACATGGAAAAGACAAAAATGATGGTGACTGGAAACAAGGCTCAATAATTAATCCAGTCAGGAAGATGGCCATGTGGATGTTGTGGAAGAGGAGTGGGAACAAACTCAGTGCTGTATACTGAGTGTAATAAATGGTGTCACCAACGATGCTCGGGTTTGATAATTCTCCGAGGTGTGCGGAACTTTGTATGTATCCTGCTAGGAGAAACCTAGAAATGACAGTTGGAAAATAATTTCTCAGTAGTGAAAAAAATGTGTAGTTGTGTGTCATAATTATTTTCGTTTAACGTCCATATTTTCCCATTTAGGATGGGGTGGCGAGGTATTGCCTGGGTGACCAAAGCCGTTCCCAGGGACTCGCGCCCCCATGGTGGGGACGGGGGGATTTTGTGACGGTATGGGCCCCATAGCTTCCTTCCTTGAGGTGGAGGTGGTCCCACAACAGACGCTGCCACTCCAACTTCAGTTCTAATACTGAAGTTGTATGGCATTAAGAAGTATTCCAATCTCAACAGACCAAACAGGTAATCTTCCATTTTATTTATTATCATATTCTACATGGTTAGCTAAAGTAAAATTGTGCATAACAACAGGAAAAACATAATGTACAGAAGTAGACAAGCCCACACATTACCCTTAGTCATGAACTTAATCTTTATTATTAAACATTCAATTCAAAATCTTATACTCAAGTCATTCAAGTTTTGTAGATGTTAAGGGGAATGGGCTCGCAAATAAAAAGAAGGAAAATATAATGCATTGTGAGGCAAACTTCTCTGATCTAATTGTTACTGTCTAGCATTGAAAAAAAGGCACTTGATTTTACAACTTCAGAACATTTTTCACATTAGTATGCACTGTTTAGAGAGAAGGCCAGTTTCTCATAAAGTACAGTACACTGTACAGTATGTCTTGTAAACAAGAAAATACATACACACAAACTGTATAATAAGTACATACAGTTTGGATTAAAAAGCTGTCATTTAGTTCTCTATTCTGAAGAGTATAATATCCTTTAAGAAATATATTGATCAGAACTAAAGGCAAAGAAAGCATAAACAACCACTGTACTTCATACCAAACTTATAATAAAACACCCAACTTCATTCAATGATATTGGGTATTTTACATATGACAAATCTATGAGACAATATAAAATTGTGATTCAATGATAAATACCAAGTGCAGTGATGCTAAATTATAAAGCTTTGTTTCTTTTATGGGCTCAGACTTAAATGCTATAAACTGCCACGGAAGCACAGAGATTAATTCAGTGCAGTACAAAGTCCTTTCTGCTTTTCACACAAGAAAGAGCTCACCTGATGATCTAACCAGAAAATTCATTCTTTTAAGTTTTAGAGGACTGGCCACATTGATTAAATTATCTTATCTTGAGAACAGGTGATATGAAGTTGCAATTTGGTGGCAGACAATTACTGTATTGTATAACAATCAAAATTACGGTTAACTTTTCCCACAAACGGATATTATTAATTAATAGTACCATAGTTACTACAAACCACATACAGAATATCATTCAGACTTCCAGAAACATTTACAAAGTACTGTACTGTACAGTAACAAGAAGCAATACACTATAAATCACTGAGGATTTCACACACATTAGCTGCCACCATCAAGCAAGTCTCCACTGCCCTTCCCATTAGCAGGATATATTCCAAGTCTATTTTTCAATAGGACAAAACTTGTTCTCAAAATATTATGTTCTCAGTATATGAAATATTCTGAAGAATGAATATGAATTGAAAAAAAAAAAAGATAAAAAACAAGTAATGTACAGAAATTATTAATGATATATATATATATTTTAATCATGTATCATATTCACTCCAATATCTATAATGCCTAAAAAGTAAATTGAGGTATGAATAAACAAGACAGAAACAATAAAAAACAACAGACATTATAAAGGCAAGAGAGGCATGAGCAGCAGTTAAGTAGTAGCGCAAAGTCACCCCTCGAAGATACTCAGAGAGTGAGAAATGAATACAAGCAAATGTTCATGAATCAGATAATTCTGCACCCAGGAAACCGAGTGCATTTACTTATTCTGACAAGGAGGAAGAGGAGGAGTAAAGATTAATTTCCAGCATAAACCTTAGCTTAAAAAAGTGTACAGTACTGTAAAAAACTGGACTGTTTACAGCAGAGGAGCACCAGTAGATGATAATGATGGTGGCAATATAACATCTACAGAGGCTATAATTTATCATATATATATATTTTTTCTCAATAACTTCACTTTGGGGTGTGACTAGACGTGTGCAAAACCTGAACTTTTCCCCCCTCTGGTATGGTACCCGCCAGCCAGACAAGAGCAATGGATGAAGAAGGTGGCTGAAGGTTAGGTGCTGCTGTGTGCACCAGGAGACAGGAGGTCTGCTTTTTTTGTTTCACACACACGCACACATGCACACACAGAGACACACAGGCACACGCACACATAGGGTAAAGTGGTTCACTCTACCACATTAGCCACTTGTATGCATCATACTATACATGGATGATTCCTGAGCTGTGTGTGAACTGGACAAAGATTTGCAAGCACTGGACATTTTTCTTTTCATTACTGTATGTGCATAGCAGTTACAAACTAAAATTGTTACCAAAACAAATCTGACTCGCAGTGCAACAGATTTCCTCAAAATAATAAGTTAATCCATTACTATTTTGTAACTTGGCACAATAATCTCTGCAAACAGATGTCTTCTTCAAAGCCTTTTATCCAACACTGCGCATTTTACTTCAAAAAGGCATTTATCATGCTATACAGAGCACACTCCAACTTTTTTTTCTTATTACTGTAATCAAAATTAGATTCTGAAATGCTTAAATATTAAAATTGAACTGAGTTTATCATTATTTACTTGACAATTTTGAGAATCAGTTCTGTATCATCCTCACATCTTGTCGGCTGCTGGGTCACTTCGTAAACATATAAAAGATACACAAACACTCGTCTTTGGGCATATAGTTAACATGTGATAGGTGGCATATGGGAGAATGGAAATAGAAAGGAAGAAGATTACAAAAGGAGAGACCTAGGAATCCTTTTTTTTTTTTTTTTTTATCAAGGTAGATACACACTTTCCTCATAAGGATGCTGCATAATTTTGACTCTTATCTTAGCAAATTTTTACCAGCAGCCAATAACCAGCACCATGCTTACTGCATGTACAGTACTGTCCAGTACAAGTGCCTATTTTGGTGAAAATAGCTTTCCTAACACAATAAATGCTGGCTGAAGAAATTTCTACACAACCTTGTTAAAAATAATATGAATACAGTATTAGTCAATTTCTTTACAATACTGTGTATAAAATTTGAAACCCTCCATTTTCTAGCTTTTTTTTTTTAACTTAATCATTTTATGTTTGTAACATTCGTCTTATCAAGTCTCTCCATTAATTCTTCTTCCTCTCTCCTCTCCTAGCCAACTCTCCTTCTTTACACTTCCAACCTCAGACTTTTTCAACATAGTTCCCAGGGAAAGTCCCAAAGAGTCCAGTGCGTCTAGAGGTACCCACAAACCAACCATCGTCACACTTCTCCATCACCATCACTACGTCACCTTCCACAAGTTCCAATTCATCATCATTTTGTGGTTTATAGTTGTAAAGTGCCCGGTACCTGTGGATAGACCAAAGAAGGTGATAAGTGCAAATTTTTAATTATACTGTATAGAAATAACAGGGTATCTATCTACCTATATAATATGCAATATATTGTGCAGAGGCTACCATCAGAAATTTGGGAAGTTTTAAAGCACCTCGGCGACCTACCCCTCCCTAGGAAGGATAGGTAAGTCTCACCCCGCCTCCACGTGGTAACCTTGGGTGACACCTCCGTTTTCAATTTTCTTTTATAGAGGCTGGAGGTGAAGCCAAAGGGGAAGGTGGTATAGGGGTACAGTTGGTTCCCCCACATATAGGTTTTAATTTCCTTTTAATGTACTGTATATTATTTAGTGACTCAAAAATTTATTTTAAAACTACTTAATGTATAACATTTTTATTATATGGTATTTTAAAGCTTGACAGTTTTGATGGCCTGTGTCCTTCTGGGAATGAGCACTGTGTTGGCTTAGCCAGCCATTAGTAGCCCCCAAATAGGGTACGGACAGCTACGGCTAGTGGTGGGGAGGGCAGGAAAGGGAAAGGTTTGTGAGTGGTAGCGATAAATGTAAATGGAATTGTGAAGAGGAGAAAATGTGGAGAGTGTGAGAAGATGTGTGTGGGATGTCTGAAACATATATGAAAGGATGGGGGGTGGAAGAGTGCTTTGTGGGAAGGAATGGAAGGAGGTGTGATATGGGCAGGTATGGATGAAAAGTGTAAAAGAAGAGGAAAGGAAGGGTGTGCATTGTTGGAGTCAAGAAGGGAGTGGATAGGCATGGATGGAAGGGTACATGGATAGTGTGGATGACAGGGAAGTTTGGTATTGTGAAGTATGTACGGGTCTGATATGCACCAGTAAAGGCGCATAGCGAGATGGAAAAAATGATAATGAAAGAGTTTTGAGATGAGTTGAATTAATGTCTGGAAAGTTTTGAGAGAGGAAGGGGGATAGTACTTATGAGGAATGTGAATGGTAAGTAGGAATGAGAGGATAGGAAATATAGTTGGCAAGTGGGGTGTGAATGGAGTAAATGAAAATGGTGAGTGTCTGGTGGATGTGTGTCCCGAGAGGGGTTTATTTCTCGCCAACACCTGCTTCAAGCACAGACTGATCCACAGGTACACATGGAAGAGGAGAGATGAAAGTGGAGAACAGATGAGTTTGATAGATTACATAGCTATTGATGAAAGGATAAGGAATGATGTGATGGATGATATAATGGTGAGAGGAATGTTTCAGTGCTCTGACCACTATACAATTATGGTAAGGATTAGGGTCAGAGCAAAATGGGAGTATGGTAGGAGGGATAAAAGGGGGGAACAAGAGGTAGGTGGCAAGTTAAAGATTGAATGACATTGAGTAGAGAGAGGAATATAAGAGGAGGGTGGGTGAGGTGCTGGAGGATGCAAGGTTGGATATAAGGGAGGGAGTGGGAGTGAATGATGTGTATGAAATGCTTAAGACACTAGTAATGAGGACAACAGCAGAGGTAGTGGGATACAAGACACAAAAGAGGGGCAAGAAAGGTAGTGCATGGTGGTCAGAAGTGAAAGATGCAGCAGAGAAGAAAATGAAGGCTTATAGGAGAACACTGCAGTGGAATGTATCAGAGGAGGTGGAAGAGAGAATACAATGTATGTAAGAGGCAAGTGAAGAGGAAGGTGAGAAGTTTAGAGATAACAATAAATTATTTTAGGAGGTGGTTAACAAGAAAGAGGAAAAGAAAAGTCTGGTAGAATGAAAATGATGGGGATGGAGGCAGGTGGTAGACGACTAGAACTAGGAAGATTTCCCCGCGGGTGGATAGGTTAACTGCTGAAATGTCTGTGTGTGTGGGGTGGGTGGGTAATGAGGGAGTGGATGTTGCTCACATGCACATTGGCATGGAGGCAGGGAGAGGTGCCAGAGGATTGGAGGAGAGCCATAATTGTATCTCTGTATAAGGGGAAGGTCTTTACTGAAAGACTGATTGAAGTAAAGGGAATAAAGTTAGTAAGATGCAGGGAGGGTTCATAAAAGGATGTGTGGACCAGATATTAGTATTAAAATCAACAGTGGAGAAATATATTGGGAAGGGTAGAAAATCATATGCAGCCTTAATGGACTTGGAGAAGGCATACAATAAGGTTGATTGAAGAATGATGAAAGATGTGTTGAGGATTGCTGAAAGGCATCGAGGCCTTTTATGCAGATGCAACAGCATATGTGCAAGTAGAGGGTGATCTAAGTGAGAATTTTATTATTACCATTGGGCTTGGATGATTGTATGAGAGAAATGAAGGCCAAAGTGGATGGCCTGGGAGCCAAGCTGAGGGTGAAAGGGAGTTGCAGAGGGTGGTGGATAAGTTTCATTCCTTATGTGAACGAAGGAAACTGAAGGTGAATGTGTGTAAAAGTAAGGTGATGATGGTATTTGCGAGGGCAGAAACTGAAGTGATTGACTTTGTCACACCCTATAGTGTAGGAGTACCAACTAGGTCTAAATGTGAGATAACTTTGGAGGGTGAGAGGATGGAGCAAGTGAAGGAGTTTAATAAGTACTGTACCTGAGTACAGTTCTGTGTAAACATGGAAATATGGAAGGAGAAATTTGGGAGAGCAGTAAAGGGTAGACAGGTCATAGGATCACTGGAGAGGATTATAAAGGGTAGAGAAGTGTGAGTGTGGAAGTGAAAAGGGGACTACAAAATACTGTAGTATAATCCTGCCAACACTGATATATGTGTCAGAGACATGGACATGAAGTAGGGCTCATCAGAATAGAATAGGTGGTGGAAATAATAATGAAAGATGTGGTATGAGTGAGAAGGCAATTGGTATTGAGTGTGGGGTGGTTGAGAGACTAGAGTGAAGCGTAATACACTGAGATTGTTTGGACATGTGGAGAGAATGCATGGTGAGGAGTTTGTAAAGGTGTATGGAAGTGAAGTTGTGGCACTTGGTGTGAGAGGCAGACCTCCAGTTAAATGGCAGAACAAAGTGGAAGAGTATGTGAGGGAGAGAAACGAGGGGCAGAGGAGGGCTTGACCAAGTGAGGAGGGAGTGTTGGAACAGGGAAAGCTGGAGACACTTCTGCTGTTGCCACCCCCTTGGGGGTAGTTCCCGGAGGAAATGAGGCATCGGAGCTATAGATAGATACTGTATACAGTATACAATTATAATCTGATACACCAAAAGTAAATGTGTAACATTTGGTAAGGAAATTTTCATGGACTGTGTATCATTATATAAAAATACAGGACTGCAAACACTGTACAGTATACTGTATGCATTCACATGACCTCTCTTAATATATGAAATAGAGTTAATAGAATGTAATTATTCACACCCTCCCAGATAGACTCTGTTATACAGTATTTATATAAATTGTACTGTGTTACCAGTGTCTACAACAATATGAAATCAAACAACTTACGGGACTGGCTCTTGCTGTGTGTTGACAGTCAGTGATTGATGGTAAGGTCTCCCATCATTTTGACTTCCCGGACGACCCTAAAAGAGGTAGAAACTTTATTATATTTCATACCAGGATTATATCTACCAGCCACTTTTATTTGCAGCCTGCTACAATTTTAAAAAATCAAATGCCTATCTTCCAAGAATAACCATCTCTACTTTCAAGGTGATTCTTAGAAGATATGAACATGTGTCTGGTAATTTTAAAGCATGATGGCACTGAGAATATACATGTAATGCATGATAATGGTTCTTATCTTAGCATTTGAATTGATAAATACAACAATACAGAATAAAATGAAATATAAAAGTAACTAAATTTACTTACTCTGTAGGGGAATTTTATGACAAAAGATTGCCTAACTGATAAATAATAATAAGAACAGCATGTTGGATGATAGTAGCAAACCAATGTCAAGAAATCTTCATCAATGTATATTTGACAGTGCCTCAGAAGCCAAAAATAGCTAAGCCTATTCCAGGAAACGAAAAAGCCCCAGCATAACCTAAATCACATGTGCAGAATATTGAAAAAAAAACATACAATGAACGTAACACTGTATATTCTGTACATAACCACCGACAAAGGACAATGAACATTAAAACAGGAGCTTGAGGATCGTGGGCACTGATAGTGATGCACAATAATTCTTCATCAAAAGCTGAGTTCAAGTAACAACAACACTGATTAATGTTGACTGTTAATAATTCTCTTTCCAAGCCTCACCAACTTGGTACCATGGAGGCTTAAGCTCATGTTAACAGGCGTATAGAAGTGTGTGTTGTGGTGGGGAGTACGCACCAGGGTAGAGTAGGGGCTGGAGTAGGAGGAGGCACCATTGTAGAGGAGGGTGGCAGCGGGCAGGGCTGGCCGGGGCAGGGGCGAGGAGCTGGGACTCACTGGCAACGATAACAACAACCCCATTGGGAGAAAAACGTGAACAACAGCTGGTAACCCTGACTTGGGTTTGTGCATTTTATATGTTGGACAAACTTGTATTGGAAAGAACAGCAAGCATAGTGTGTGTTTGTGTCTGTATGTGATTACTCAAATTTAATTAAACTGTACTTGCTGGAGTGATCATGCTCATTAATTTCCGCCTCCAAGAACACGTTTAACTTGCTGTACTATACTTAAATTTAAAACCATGCAAAGAAGGTGTAGTTCCACCTCATGATTGAACTACAGTAATTGGTAAGTATTTTTCTTTTTGAAACTTTTGAGGTAATTTCAGCAATATCTGTACAGTATCCCATTGTCTGATCTCCGTCCCTCACCAAACAAATTTGTCTCATCCACCTCATTATCCTGTATATCTGAGTGTGTGTGTGTATAAGTGAATCCCTCTCACCACTCTTTGGTAAAATAAATTCTTATGATAGTTAACAAATTCTTCAAACAATTTAAAACTTTCTTTTGATATGACCTGGATAAGTAAACATTCTCTGCTGAAATTGAAATGAATAAGAGTACAGTACAGTAGTGATATGTTCTAACAAAAATACTATTGAAAATTGTTTGCACTTGCTCTATAGACCTCTGGTGCAACAGCAATAATCAAATACCATCATTACTTTTGAGAAATCAAATACTGTACTGTACAGTACTTTATACTGTATCCTAATAATAGTGACAAAATTACTGTCAATTTTTATATGAAAATGTTACTTAACAGGACTGTACAGTCCTCAACTAGTGCCTTGTTAGCCAAATAAATGAAATCTTGATGTCATAATTTTGTACTACTGTATTTCACAAAGTTAAAAATTCTCTGAATGATATAAAAATTGCTTTGCTTTGTCAATGTGGATATAAAACAATCACTTGACTCCTAAGTAATCTTATGTAGTTTTAGCCAGAGTATCTATTAAATTACAGCTACCATACTGAACGTATAACTCGGTAGATCAAACATGATTATTATGCTCTGGGTAAAATGCTCTCCAAAATGTAGGCTATTACAATTCTTCTAGACATAATAATGCAATTTAATAAAAAAAACTCATATTAATCCATGCTCTTGATATTTATGTAAATAACGTATATAATTATTATAACCATGGCATTTTAGAAAGGGTCTACACAAACACTCCTGAAGAACAAGTTTTCCACAAAGGGTAGACAGGTGACCTACAAAGTCCATACACTGTCATAGTGGGTCTGCTAGGGCCACACACAAGACACAACACCATCAATTCCATGACAAATTCTTGACACCACCATTTTTAATAACCACACTAGGAGGAATGTCAGCAGCTTGTTTGATGCTAAATAAATCACAAAACTGATATGGGTGTCTAATGGCCTGGTGTTCGTACTGCTGACAGTCACTTTCTAAGATACACCTGATAGAACAGGTACAATACTGTAATAAGCACTGTTACTGCAATACATACATTTCTAAATATCACCCATTCACTATGTAGTGTTTATATGGGCAATTTCATTTACTAAGCACAGTTTACTGTACAATACTATCATACCAAGGATGTCATCCTCCTCTGTCAACCTTCACTGGCTACATTGTGTGACAAACTTTTTGACTTGCACAGAAAAAATGCCTATGACTGGTGAAAAAACAAAAGGTACACCAGCATTAAGCCTGTGAAGTATAAGTGGAAGTTTTATGCACCTGGCTGCAGGAGGCAACAGCATATGGGATTTGAGTAAAAGAAATAATACTGTAATTGGAATATGTTATGGTATTAGGGAACTGTATGTTTAAATAGGTGGCAAAATGACTGGCAATAAAATGTGAAAAACAGGCCATGTAAACCCCCAATGTCAACATTCTAAACATGTTACAGACAATCTACAAGAGCAACAACTCTCATATCAAGATACCTATCCTCTTATAACTTACAAAAGTTTCCTGCATATTCTATCAACACACTACTATCTCATATAGGAATGTAAATAATATACTACTGTACTTTGTATTGTAGATGTACTGTGCTGTTAAATGTACTATCTGTCACTAATACCTATAATGTACAGTATAATACAAAATACAGTAATTGTTTTCCTACACCTATAACATAGTGTATTCTGTATGGCTTACAAATATATACCACATCAATATATACCACATTTTGTATATACATCAATGTGTTAAAGCCACGGTATAAACCCACCACATAATATAACTCTGAATCATAAATAACTCCTATTGAAATATATTTTGTTTCTATAAGAGTACTACAGAAATGTAGTGACTTACTGTACTGTATGGTACTCAACTTAATGCACAATAATAAATGACTTGCAAAGCAGTCAACAAACCATGAGTTGGCAATCGATATTTTACAGTACCTGCGGTAGCAATAGTGGTACCAATAGCAGAACTATAAAATTGCTACCAAAAGTAACCACCAGTACATCCCACTGTTGCAACAAACCTTTATCAATGAATGCCCAAGAAAAGGATAATGTCTGAGCACAAGTTAGACATACAGATTGACAGGACAGTACAGTACACAGAGAGAAAGTTAATATTTGAGGGAGAAAAGAAGCGAGATGAAGCAAATAAAAAGCAACAAGTCTTAAAGGGAAGTTCTCTTGATGGTAAATTGGAAGGATAGCAAATCCTCCAAACTAAAACATGAAACAACAGATCCCCAATTAGTAACTTTGAGGTGATTATTTTGTTTCCTGGCATATGCAGGAGGAATCTCAGACCTTCCAATTCACCAACCAAAGAATCTCCTCTTAAAGTAAACAAGGGAACCTGACTCAGTTTCAGAAAAGCAGCAGCAGTTCCTACATAACTATGCAACCTACAGATATATTCTATATATTATATGAGATCTTACACACAGAAATAGCATTTAAAAAAACAGCCAGATGAAAATTATTTTATGTTACCTTGTTATTTAATGTTGCTTCATATTCCTTTTCCACAATTATTGATAGTTCTGAATAAGTCAAATATAACAGCAGTAATTTTACCAGCTTAATTGATATGCCACACTATTTGTAAGACCTTGAATATTCCTAGCTTTCTGTAAGGAGTCCCTTCAGATAATACTGTATGATTAAGAAATCAATAAATGGAATACAGTAGTATATACTATACATTCTTTTGTTGCATTATTGTAATCTTAAGGGTGATTCAATACAATTGTATCTAACATATCCACCAAACTGAAAAGTACCAATATTTTTTTTGAATGTTTGGTACACTAGTATTATTATATGTCAGTGCAGATAACTCATTGCAAAAGAATTTAGGAGTAGTCAAAGTTTCAGCATTAATAAGTAACTCTTATACAAACCTGGTAATAGAGAGAACTGTCAGTCTCAGGTACAGTAGTTATATCACAAAACTTTAGTAAGTAACAATCACCTTAAGTAATATTAGGGGGCAAAGCAGTATCCACCACCAATGATGACAAAATGATCACTTCACACACCCACACACACAAAACATTTAATAATTTTACAACACTACTATTAGCCTCTTTCAGTAGAGTACTGAAAAGTTTTTTGTGAAATCAAGTGAGTTTTCTCTTTAATCCATTGTGCAATGCTTTTGAATTAAATTCTTTGCTAATAATAATAAATATCATATGATCTTACTATGACTTTTCACCTATTAATACAATGACTAAGAGCCTACAGGAATTATCATATCATATAAAATGTATCGTACTAAAAAGATTGATGTAATTCGTATAGACTAGGATTTTCTTTGAAGAAAATGTGGCTATGGTAATATTAGTTCTTTAAATAAGTGACCTGAATACATTTTAAACCAAGTATAACCCACAAGTGTACACAGTAAAAATTAACAGCATAATGTACTGACTTCCCTTCATTTGCCAAGCCACAAATTAATGTAAATCATCGAAACAATTGAATACTGCTGATCCTTCTCTCCAGTGTTTTATACAGTAATAATTGAAGAAATGGATGTGATTTGGGAACAGTAGCAACACTGTTTTCTTTTCATATATTGAATATGAACTCATACAATTCAGTATTTTATACTTTATATCTCAACTATTACTTTTTTGTGTGGGTGTCCCTGACAAATTTACACACAAACAGAGCATTAAAAAAGTAGTTAAACCAATCCTGTCAGTATGAAGCCAACAAAAATATTCTTGGCAAAACTACAATAAGTTTCCCATTGATACCGTACTTTAATATGACAAAAGAATAGTTACAGTATATGCATAATTTCTTATCAGATATTTAAAGAGACAGTTCCAGCACTATGGTATTAAACTTAACTACATTACTTTTCTGTAGAAAATAAGGTAATTAGCTAGTGATAAAATAGTATTGCAGTCGCTAGGCAATGCCAGTAATTAGCAAATCTGAGACTAATAAGATCACACTCACACAAGCTATTAATTGCTAGTTAACCCACCTCTATTACCTGTCTGAGAGGTTTGGTTTGCAACAACAGAGCATAAATGTTAAACCCCTCAATTGCACATGAGGACTGACTGAGCTTAGACAGTAAACTTGCCCTTGAACCAGTATTTTATTGATTAATTCTAATTAGCCTGCCTCTACCAGTCACTCACAAACCGGATAAATTTGCCACCACTCAACAACAAAAACAAACCATCACTCACTTGGCCTGTCATTGGAGCCAGGTTCTACCAAGGTGTCAACGTAGGAGACTGGGAAGATGCCTTTGCGGTTACCTATCCTCCCTTCATACCAGTTTTCATCCACACGTCTTGACAGCACTACTAGTTCCCCTGTAGGAATTATAGATAACATAGCATTATTTTAAACTTTCAGGTTCCTAAGTGAAAAGGATGGCATTGAGATGTGTATGCTTTCTATTCCTTTCAAAATAGTACAGGTACATACTGTATAATACATAGGCCAGCTGTGAGGTTGGTTAGTGATGTATCATTTTTTGTGTTGGTAGTACAGTACATGTACAGAGAATATCCTTTACTAACCTTTACTAAGAGACATTTCCATGGAGGTCTGAGCCTGGAAGTTGAACCTGGCTCGTGCTTGTCCCTCAGTGGGCTTCCTGCTCATGGTCTTCACATTCTCATAAGGCACAATCTGTGCAATAGATATATATTTTATTTACAAGAATTGGCAGTGTAATGGTTTAAAGTGAACTGAGTGTATATGGAGATGAATTATAGATAAAAAAATTACATTACAAGTAAAGCTACAGGATGAAAACTTAATATTAATTAACATTATGTCAAGACAGCTATCAATAGTACGTGATCATGTGGTGAGTTCATATTACGTACATTAATCATCATCAATACCCCATCTACCATTTTTCTAGAGGTGGGGAGGTTGGACCCCTGACAGGCCAGAGGTCCAGTTCCAAGGCAATTAAAGCCTTTGGTGGGGTCATTGTTAGAGAGCGGGGTCCCCAACCTTCACTCCCTCCCCTTTATCGTAAGGAATACAAGTCTGACTGCACCATTACAAGAATGGTGGGGGATGGGGAAGTTACTCCCTACGGCAAAAAGTACCTAAATACAGCCATGAAATATATCAGTATGTGAATATAAAATAGAAAATATCTATGCAAGTGCCCAAGGCTGAGTAACTTTGCTTTACAGTATTCAGGAGGATAGACAACCCATTCCCAGTCATGGGATGGAGTAAATAAAATATTTCCTATTCACTACCAGGGTTTAATCCAATCCTACTTGCACTACACAATTTCGATTAGATTTCAATTATTTCAGAAATCAAAATAAATCTTCAGTGCAAGATACAGTACAAAACTTTCCCAATACTGTACTTCATATAAACATTTATCCCAGCTGATATTGAATACCTAGATGTCTAAATTCAGTAAAAATCAATAAAAGTCAAACATAACCACCTTACCTCAACATAGTTACAAGGGAAGATACCAACGGACCCCCTCACTTCACCCTCATACCAGTTCTTGTCTATCTGGCGTCGAATGAAGACTACATCTCCTTTGTTGAATGTCAGCTCTCTGTTGTACAGTAAATACATTAGACACAACAAGGATTTTAAACACCATACTTCAAATTATTCACCGTTAATATATAACAACACACTGACACCCTCAAAGAGCATTTGATAATTGGTCAGTTCCTTCACTAAATAAGGTTCCCCATCAGTTGTTTCAAATATTCATAAAGCTAAAACTCACTGCAATACTTGGTAATGTAAGACAGATGAATATTTGTACAGCACATGACAGTAATGCATTGCACTGACTAATTAGGGATTGAAACATTATTATAATTTTGTAGCAAATTTAATGCTAGCATAGTAAAACTGTACCTCTTGTTTTGTGCAGTGAAATTGTAGAGTGCTCGTGCCACTTGTTTGACATCTGGGGTGCGGGCACCTCCTCTGAGGGTGCCAAGGCTGCTTTCATCATCATACCGGTTCAGTGGGATTGGAGACTTCTGAAGAGGCCTATGACAAGATAAAGGATGTCAGAAGGACAGTACAGTACTGTACAATTAATACAGGTATATAGTTTACAGTAGCAGTCTGTTTATACAATGAGTTGTACATTACAGTAATATACTGTATGTATGTACAGTATATGAATATCACATTGGGACTACCACAGAAAATATTTATCAACAGCACCGACTCCTCGCTTCCCCTGGGAACTCCCCCCCCCCCAAGGGGGTGGCCACGGCAGAAGAGTTTCCTTAATTGATCAAGCTTTCCTCTGCCCCTCAAGTTTCTATCCCTTACGTATTCTTCCATCTCACACCAGGTCCCACAACTTCACTTTCTTAACAAACTCCTTACCTTGCATACTCTCCACATGTCCAAACCACCTCTATGTATTACGCTTCACCCTCTCAAACACTCCACACTCAATACCAATTACCTTTTCACATTTCACAACCACATTTCTCATAACTTTTTCCATCCCATCTCGTAAGTCCTTCTCTCAAATAACTCATTTCCGCTGCACTTATTCTAGGCTGGTGAGTCCTGCTCTATGTCCATGTCTCAGATGCATATGTCACTGTTGGCAGAATTATACTATTTTGTAGTCCCATTTTCACTTCCATACTCACACTTCTACCCTTCATAATCCTCCCCAGTGATCCTATGACCTGTCTACCCCTCACTGCTCTCTCCATAATTTTTCCTTCCATACTCCTATGTTTGTACAGAACTGTTCCCAGGTACTTAAACTCCCTTATCTCCTCCATCATCTCACTCTCTAGAGTTATCTCACACTTATTACCAGTTGTCACTCCCACTCTATTGGGTGTAGGAAAGTCAACAACTTCAGTTTCTGCCCTCTCAAATACAATCACCTTACTTTTACCAACATTCAGCTTCAGTTTCCTTTATTTACACACAGACTGGGACTCATCCTCCACCCTCTGTAACTCCCGTTCATTCTCGGCCATCAGCACAGTGTTAACCGCAAATAAACTTGCCACCAAGGACCAATTTATTTCATTCAGTTTCAGCTTGGCTCCCAGGCCATCCACTTTGGCCTTCATCTCCCTCATACAACCATCCATATATATATTGAACAGCCATTGCCTTAACCCTACACTAATATAAAAACTTCACTCAGATCACCCTCTACCTGCACACATGCTTTTGCCTCTCTATAAAAGGCCTCGATGCCTTCCAGTAAGCACGCACCGGTACCTTATATCCTTAGCACATCTGTCATAGCCCTCCTATCAACCCTATCATCATATGCCTTCACCAGGTCCATGAAGGCAGCATACATCTTTCTACCCTTAACAATATATTTCTTCTCAGTGGGATATAGGGGATACTGACAGTCCCTAGAAAATGCATGCATATTAAGCTTTTCTAGGCAAAGAATATTTTTTTATGAAGGTTTTCCATACTTGCAAAGATTTTTATGTTACAGTAACTGAAGAGTGCAGGGGGAAGTACAGTGTCGCACTGTACCTTGATAACCTTTAAAAAAGGAACAAACCCTCAAAAGAACTTATCTTTCTAAATAAGCTAGACATCTTGGTATTATGCACATAATTCCTTGGAATCCTTCATAAACATTCAGTACCTACACAACAACTTTGTTTACATGTAGCCTAGTTACAGTACAGTACTGTACAGCACATGCACATGAATAATAATTTGGTACCAGTACAGTATAATGAAATATGGTACAGATTCAGTATCATAGTAAGTTATCAGTAATGTTGGTAAATAATATTGATGAAATGTAAATTACTTTAAAGTAGCTACATTAAAAATTGCTTTAAAATATACAGGGCAGTAGAGCTATCTTGCAAGCAATGATTATTTATGATCATTTTAATACTGTATCTGACAAACATATTATGACTGACAGCATTATGGAAGCATCATTTAACCAAGGCCTTCATAACTGTTACAGACTACTGTACTGTTGTATATTGGTGTTAACTGCCTGTTATAATATTAATACAATAACACCCACACCACATATTGTACTGTACTTGAAGAAGTAAGTACAGTCAATAGATTTTGTTGTTTACTTTATTCTTGTAAAAAACAACACTTGTTTCTATAATTTATTTTTGGTAAATGTGTAATAATTAATATGACAACTAGTGGATAAAGAAGATGTCTGAAGCTTTGGTATATGAATAATATCCCTAGCCACACAAGTACTACACTGATTTAACTAAGTCATTTATCTAGACCTGATCGCCATTTTGTAGCAGTGTTGCCAGATCTGGCTAGGTCCAAGTATTTTGCCCTGGTCTGGTCCTGGTACAGTACTTTATCACGGTTAGTTCCCGGTAGTTTGCCCAGGCTAGGTCAATGTAGTCTGTTGCAGTCTAGGTTAGGTTAGGTTAGGTCAGGCTAATTTCAAAATGACCCATTTGGAAATGGGGCATTTCCAAAGAAAATGGGGCATTTCCAAAGAAAATGGCATAGAAGTGTCTTAGAATGGTATAAATTAGTGGATAAAAAGGGTAAAAACATCATAATAGAAAACATAATTACCAAAAGTAGACTATGATAATTCAGTGTACAATACAACAGCCTCAATAAGTGTGAAACATGTCATGAAATAATAATAATTATTAGTGCTATTGAGTAAGGTAGTTCATTTCGAGCGACCAAGTCAAATGGGAAAGAAGTGATAAGAAGGGAGAAGAAACATTATTTTTCTTGCATATACTTGTGCTATGTTTTCTGAATTATGTCAAGTCCCAGTCCAACATAACATATGTATTGTACTTACACTTTGTCGTTTCTAATTGTCTGCTACAGCTTTGAACTACGGTACAAATTTCAACAGTCAAACTGTTCTTTCTTTATAACTATAACCATTCTCCATTCAAAATGGTAGGCCAGCAGAAGGTAACTCAAGTTCCTTCAATATAATGATTAATATTAATTATTCTGCTCGAGGGTTTGTTTCCCTTCACAAAATTAGTGTGACTGTATACTTCTGCTTCTCAGAAAAATAATAACGTGTTTATACGCAATACAGACCAATAGTATTTTAATAATGTATAAATGAAATCACCTACCTGCATACAAATGAGGTTCATGCTGCAGCACTACAGACAGTACCACTAATGATCAGATCAGACAGCCTCACCATGATCTGTCAAACACGTCGCTTACTCCAAGAAAACACGAGATTTCCTCAGGTAAGAAAGGCATGGGTGGTGTGGTCAAGAATTGGATATATGTATATACAATTGCAGTATTCGAGTAAATATTTGTACTGTACAGTGAAGGGTTAACGTGTATATATTTCATGCACTTATAAAACCTTTCTCTAGGATTCAGTGAAGACATAATACTACACTATTACCACATTGTCAAGAAAATTTCCCAGTTTCTAGCGTATTTACAATTGACTTAGTCTGAATTAAATGAATTTAGCATGCGATGACAAATTGCAATGACACCTTTTAAAACTCTGACGTCATTTTGCTGTATGGAATGCAATAATGTGTTTGTAACACAAATTCTGCCAACATATTTTTTATCTACTGTAGGCTATACCATACGAACTGTTGAAGTATAATGTACATATATATATATATATAAACATATTATAATATCCTATTATATATAAATTTCCTTTGATATATACACTGTGACCCCTTCTGTTGTCTCCTGACGGAAACATTGCGCCATCATCATTTCTTGATCACACTTTCTGATTTCTTTATCAAGGTGCGCCTCAAAGTCTGACATAGCAGGGGACGGAGGAGGAGGGGGGCATATGGGTAGAGGAGGGGGAGGGACTTTGGGGCGTGTGTGTTTGTCTCGGACGAGGGAGAAGACGGAGGAGAAGATTCGTGACACGACTTTGAGGGTGGTGAGGTAGCGACGCCTGGCCTGGGGGGAGCTGCAACATGAGGAGGGGCCTACGTCAGACGGTATGTGTATGTAGTACGTGTTTGGGTGATCAACGGGTGGAAGAGATGGAGAATAGGGAGAAGAAGCAAGGACGGCAAATAATTATAAATGAGTGAAAGAGATGGACAATAGGGAGAGGAATTACGGACGGCAATAATTATGGAAGTTGGGAATATGAAAAGGTAATAAGGTTATAAGAGAACAAAAGGGAGGACAATGGTAGTTATGAGGAGATGGTGACAGGTGGGGTGACTGGAGTAGGTGTGTGTGTGTGTGTGACAGGTGGGGTGACTGGAGTAGGTGTATGTGTGTGTGTGACAGGTGGGGTGACTGGAGTAGGTGTATGTGTGTGACGGGTGGGGTGACTGGAGTAGGGAAGGAGGTAGATGAGAAAAGGAAGAGGAGGAAAGTAACAATTGAAGCTGGGTGGTGGGAAACAGGATCCGTACAAATTGGAGACGAAAAAATATATAGAAATGATCATGTGGAAATGGATAAAACATATAATAAAACAGAGATAGAGAAGATGGAAAGATAAGGAAGAGGCATCTACATAATTATAACACGCTATGGAATCTAATTAATTGTGTTGGGGGAAAGAAAGGTACTGTACGTAAGACTGAGTTAAAAGGTTCTACTGCTGTGTAATCAATGTACAAGAGAAGAATCGAATCTTCCTCGACTCACTATTAGATTCAACAAGACTTTGAGGTACCGGTATCAGAAGAGGTACCGTAAATAAAACAAATAAATGACTTGTGTATGGAAGCCTGGATAGATTATTAACAAAGTCTGAAGGTGTTGCCTGTTTGTATTGTTCGATAATTGATTCTGTAGCGTCATAACACAGAGAAACCAAGTGTAAAGAAGAGACAGTTGATATAAAATAAAGAAAAAACAAAACAAAGATGATGTCGAGTACAGAAATGACAGGACTGGCAAAAAATAATAAAATGTAGTATGGAGGATAATATGTATATGAGTGAAAGATGGTATGCAAATAAAAGTCTGCATTTGAATGATGTATGGTATTAAAATATAAAATGTAAGCATCAGTCTGGCTCTAAGGAAAGTATAAATTAATAAATGGTGTCATGATTTCAAGCTTGTGGTTATTTTAATCTACAGAAAAAAACTAAATATCTGAAGTAACTTGTGTCTCAGGAGATGTTAATATGAACTAAGAAAAATGGCTAAATAAAAATGAATTACGCCAATTCAAAATATATAACAAAATCAGAATAAGTCTTAAAAAATTAGAAGTGAGGATCTCATGGCATGCAAAAAAAAAAAAAAAAAAAAAGAGTGTAGGAAGAAAATGCTATAGAATGAAGCCCCCACATTGCCACCATTACTACTACTACTAACCAATTAAAGTGACACTGTGATGTAGTCAGAAAATTGGAGATAAACGAGTCCTTCAAATATTGCCACGAAACACCACCTACACATGGAAGGAGGTTGTTTCATGGCATGGTCAGGTGGAATCAGAAGCCTCCAATTTTCATACAAGATCACAGGGTCCTTAATTAAGTTGTACACGAGTGACTCTTGTTTGTGTGTGTCATACTCATAATAATAATCCTCTCATGTACTCAAACTAATTTAAGGGGATAGTATTGTGTTGGTAAATCTGGTGCAACTGATTCCTTCAAACTATTCCAGGCAACAGGCCAATACGTATTATGTTTGTTAAGGGACCCAGTGATGTAGTCAGAAAATTGGAGATAAATGAGTCCTTCAAATATTGCCATGAAACACACACACACACACACACACCTACAGTGTATGGAAGGAGCTTGTTTCATGGCATGGTCAGGAGGAATCAGAAGTCTTCAATTTTCATATACGATCACAGGGTCCTTAATTAAACCTGGTCCTGTTTCGTAGCCTATACTTTAAAGTTTAGAGGAAACAAGATACAGTACAGTACTCTATATAATATACCAATGGTGTATTATCCCCTTCATTAATGTACTTTGGTAGGATGATGTGATGAGTGAAGAGATTGTTCATTGAGTTAGTTGGATTATACAGAATATTTACATACCGTATCATATAATATACAGTATATTAATTGCACTGAGGATAAAAGATGCAAAGAGGCCACCACTACCCTTTCACCACAAGTCCCGAAACTAAACATGAAACACCCCCATCCTCCCCCTCCCCCCCTCAAAAATAAAATAATAATATATATATATACTGTATGACACAACACACAGTAATAAGAGTCAACTGTGTATGGGAAGGAGAGGTATACATACAGTGTTCAAAGAGTATCCACCAAGCCAAGAGTTCTACAGCATTATTATTATTATACAGTATAGTAAGTAAGTAAGTAAGTAAGAAGTAAGAAGGTGTGTGCGGTCTGTGAGGAAAATACTAAGGAAGTGTGGTGTGGTGCCAAGGGAAGTGAGTGAGTGAAGGTGATGACGCTATGATGCCAAATTGATTTAAGGAGAGGGTATAGTTCTGACATTTTTGGATATAATGATTCCTTGAAACTATTCCAGGCAACAAGATACCATTATTTTTCTTCATCTGGTCCTGTTTCCTGGCATACATTGGAGGATTCAAGGTGCTTCAATCTATCAAAAGTATACTCTCCCCTTAAGGACCCTGTGATCGTGTATGAAAATTGGAGGCTTCTGATTCCTCCTAACTATGCCAAGAAACAACCTCTTTCCCTATAGGTGGTGTTTCGTGGCAATATTTGAAGGACGCATTTATCTCCAATTTTCTGACTACATCACAGGGTCCCTTAAACTATTATACTCGTACTTACCCCAAAAAAAAAAAACGAAAACGGAAATCCAGTAACACAGCATGAGGGAAAATTCACATTGTAGTAATTTTTTTTTTTAATGGAGGGAAAAATAAGCCATACATTTTATATATATATATATATATATATATATATATATATATATATATATATATATATATATATATATATATATATATATATATATATATATATATATATAAACAATGGCTTAGTGTTTTATTATTTGTATTATCTTTTCCTTTTACATTGATGCCTACCACACGAGTTTGTTAGTTAGTTTTTAAACAAGAGTTGAATTGAATTAGTGTATAACAAACGAGTCTGCTTGTATCACCGTGAATATAAATTATGGCTCATGTGTGTACAGTCGGCGGCAAAAGTAATGTACACACCACGTCTGTCCAGTCATGAAGTATTATATAATTATACACTATGGAAATAAAGCTTTATAGGCTCGTAATATAATAAATAAACTAAACTAGAGGAGCTTATCAATTTACACCCATGATACTGTATTTCTGTATGTATGGTGAGTGTGTTTATTTTATGATTATAGATTCCTCCAAACAATACCAGGAAACAGGAGGCCCTTAGTGGCACTCGTAGTGGATCTGTAGCCTTTATAGTCATCCTTCAAAACGTGCTGAGTGAGGCGACAGTACAATTGCTGCTGACTGGACTGTACTGTACGTTCATTGGTGTCGCTCGGTAGATGGAGAGAATTGTTTACATCATAAGTGGTTCGCTAGGTTATTTAGGTTTATGGGGTGGATGAGGTGGCGGCTTCTGCTTCATGGTCCCTCACTACTATGTAAATATACACACTGATGCTACATCTTCCCTGAGGTGCCAACTTAATTAAGGACCCTGTGATCGTGTATGGAAATTGCAGGCTTCTGATTCCTCCTATTTATGCCCCGAAACACGCTCCTTTCATATAGATGATGTTTCGTGGCAGTATTTGAAGGACTCGTTTACCTCCAATTTTCTGACTACATCACAGGGTTCCTTAATTAAGTTACAGGTGACAGCAATTTTACCACCACGATCAAATTGCAGCTCGGTAGTGTACAATATCGTCCCCACCACCTAAAGTCCCGTCTAGACCTCTTCCCTCTCTCTGTCTCTGATATAATGTACAGTACTGCATGTTGCGAAAAGACGAGACACATATGATGTCTTTTGGCGTCCACAAATCTCAGTGTTTATAGTCAAGCAAAAGACGTGAAAGACTACGGTCGTGTTTTAAGAAAAGTGATGTGCTAAAGATAAGGGGAAATATTTGCCAAGTACAGTTGCGAACACATGAAACAGACACTTCAAACAGGCCCCTCATCAAGCATAGAATAGGACACACCTCTGCACACAACAAACGTCTCTTCCAGCTCTACTTTTTGTTTCATCTGTGTGTTGGTTTCATATGTAATACCAACGTACCCTAGAAATAAATACACATTATACTACCCATCCCAGGTATATATACAGTACAGGAGACTGAGAAAGTATCAAGTACAGTACAGCAGAAGACTATAATTATCGTGTATTTGTATTATCTCACCCAGAGACCTGCTGAGGCACAATTAACAAATCAACGAAGGTAAGGAAGGTAAAGAATGTTGATGGCGGATCAGGAAAGTATATAGGTCTGACCAGGAGAGTATAATATATAGGTCGAAGTATTTTTTTTTTACCTTACTGGAAAATGTTTGTGGTGTTTTTTTTTCTACCTTACTGGAATTTTTTTTTTTTTTTTTTTTTTTTACCTTACTGGAAAATGTTTGTGGTTTTTTTTTTTTTACCTTACTGGAAAATGTTTGTGTTGTTTTTCCTTCATGACCCCTAAAGTTGGTATATATAATGATAATAATACGAGGTGTTGTTTACTGGTTAAGAACATACATGCTCTATCTATGTTCATTAACCACGCTGCTAGTACAGTAAGTTTATTATTATTATATGTCGTAATGAAGAAAAAGTCTTACCCCTCCAACTAAATTAACAACACAATATAAAACACTACCTCACCGGAAATTGAACCCAAGCCAAACTTTACACGACGAGACAATAATTTGCTTCTTATTCGAGTCTATCGTTTACAGGTTTACATAAGTGTGTTCGTAACTTCGTACTTACAGAGTTGTGTTGTCGAATTAATAGTACTGGTGCCTAATGAAGTGACTGATATAGAGTTCTAAATACGTGTGGCACAGGAGATAATTATTTATTATACACTTGGCTTGTTTGTATTTTGATCTTCTCTGGATGATTTTTTATAATACTGTGTGAAACAAGCAGCATGCCAAACATAATACACATTACACAATATATATCGGGTATACATAATTTATACATCCATCATGCGTTATAGTCATGCAGAACAATAAAAATCAACAACAGCAGCAGCAGCAGTAAATGAAATAGAAAATATTTCGCATAAAGTTGCAAGTAACTGAAAGCACGAATAATCTAAACAACAAAAACACTGACAACTGAAATGCAACACCAACAGGACTGATTTTCTAAGCCCTATCGTCTTTGTAAGCCTGTGTGTTTATATATATAGGTCGAAATTTTCCCAGGAGTGCACACAGAATTTGAGATGTGATAGTCCCCAAGTATCCTCAACTTACACACACACACACACACACACACATTAATCAGGCTAAGTAACTCTAACAAAATGCTATGATGAAGCAAGGTAATTTCACTAACTTGACTCGATACAAATAAACTTGCTGACACCACCACCATCACCATCATCATAACAACAATCACCATTACCACTCCCAGGGAAACTAGCACAATATTACATCCCTTTTGAATTCAGCTTTGGGTGGTGTGGGTGCGATGGGGTGGAGGGGGTGGAGGGGGGGAAAGGACGCAAGAAATTATAATTATGCAAAAGGAAAAAAATAAAAAGGTGGAGCGGAGGAGATTGTCGAAATTTTTTTACACAATCTTGAAAAAACCCAAAACAAAATGAAAAATAAATATAAAAATACATCACCCCCTTTATTTTTTTCAGAGTCACAACACACGACTAGAAAATTTAGAGTACTTGAAGTGATAATGATAACAGTACATTCTGACACCACTTCACCCCGGAGTTTCTAAAGGGATATAATCATCAGACAAGTGGATGCAATATACACCTACTACATACAATAATTTTTGACTACTACTATCATTTATTTACATTTTCTTTCTTTGGGTCGTAGGCAAGAATATTCGTGGTATTGACGATGGCTTGGTACTGGTGTATACGATGGCTGTGTAGTGTATCTATAGAGTCATCGTACAGGCACCACATCATCATCATCGTCGTCAATACCATGCATGCATCACCACTGTTCTTGCCTACGACGACCCTTGTATAGCTAGTTGCTCAGTACTTGGCCTTTCTCACCCCGGCCTCACATCTCTCCTATATTGTCAATGTGTAAGCAAAGGCATCACTGAGTTGTAGGCAATGGTGGGAAAATTAAAGAAGGGGATAGTACTGTACTTTACTTTATTTTGGGTGAACTGGAGTGCTGATAATTATTCCTTCAAACTACAGGAAATAGATCACTTCAGTATATGAGTAGGGGGCCCACTGTTTACTAATTTGGGATATATAATGCTTTTTAGAATTACTTAAATGTCGACTGAATACGAGAGCAGAGAGGCAAAGTAACGGCAACAACTATGAAGAGGCCACGAATCCCTAAACAAGCAACAACATTAACCAAACAACACACAATACATCCAGGGGCTACAGGTCACTAAACAAGCTATATACAACATAATAAAACACACAAAATATCTAGGGGCTATGTAACACTAAACAAGCTATATATACAACATAAACAACACATCTAGGGGCTACGAATCAATAAACAAGCTAAACCACATAAACATAATTAACATCTAGGGGCTACGAATCACTAATACTCACGAGCTACAACATAAACAAAAAAAAGAAGAAAGAACGAATGTGGTGGACAACAAGAGTTACAGTACTCACGTGAAGTTGTCAGTGTGGCGGCGACGCTCGATGTCTTCCAGCTCCGCCAGGTACTTCTTGCGCCTCTCGTTCTCGTACACCTTCTTCATGTGCTCCTCCTGCCTTCTGGCCAACTCCTCCTCCGGTATGGCCTCCTTCTGTTCGATCCTGACGGGCGTGCGGTAGTGGATGTTCACCTCTCCGGACTCATACTTGTACGGAGACTCTGTGCGTTCGGTTCGGTGCAGCGCAGAGGAGGAGGAGGAACAAAAACCGAGATGTTGTTAGCTTAGGAAATTGTTGGGACGTGGGTGGGAAGACTGGCAGGGGTTGTAGGTGGGATGAGATGGATGAGTAGTTGGGTGAGTGTGTGGGGGAGAGATGGATGAGTAGTTGGGTGAGTGTGTGGGGGAGAGATGGACGGGTAGTTGGGTGAGTGTGGGGGGGAAGAATGGATGGGAGTGTGGGTGGGTGGGGAGGTGAGTGGGGGAGAGATTGATAGGGTTGAGGGAGGAAAGATGATGAGAGCTTTGGGTACACAGTTCACTACATTGTATTACTCTGGCCAGACTCAGCACTCGGGACTGCTCGGCCAGACAGTCTGAGGAACTACTACAACAACAACAACAACAACAACAACTCTGGCCTAAAGGGAAGGTGAGCATAGCATTACATTTATTATTTTACACAGGCAGAAAGACTAATCTCATATAGAAGGTCTAGGGTATAAGGCTATGGTAAGTCGCTCACCTTACATACATTCAGTACATAAAAGAAGGTTAGGATTTGATATAGCAAGAGTAACAACTATAGGATTTACTCAGTCGTTCAGCTTGGTAAAAAGACTTGATAAATATGGTGATCAGTAAACAACACAATGTACGGAAATTTGACGATATTATTAGAGATATAACTTGGCATAAAGAAGGAAAGTTACTATGGGAAGGGAAGTTATAATTTGACAAGAGAGACGGGAATGCCCTGACATCAATGAGACGAGTGGACCCTGGGGGGGAGGAGGGGGGGGGGTGAAGGGAAGGGTGCCAAAGGGGCCAGGGTTTTTGGAAGGGTAGGGGGTACCACCGTATAAGGCTGGCATGGGAGGGGGGGGGACTAGGGTTCTAGGGGGGGGAATGTATCAGCTGGCTGCGTGGGTGGGTGGGTAGATGGGAAAATGTATGTGTGGGTAGGTTGGTGAATGAGTATGTAGGTAAATGGGTATGAAGATAGGTGGGTATATGGGTATGAGGGTAGGTGGGTAGGAGGTTAGGTGGGTATATGGGTAGGTGGGTATAAGGGTAGGTGGATATATGGGTAGGTGGGTATGAAGGTAGATGGGTATAAAGGTAATTGGGTATGAGGGTAGGTAGGTAATAAGGTAGATGGGTATAAGGGTAGATGGGTAATAAGGTAGGTGGGTATGAAGGTAGGTAGGTGGGTAAATGAGTGGGTGGGGTGGTGGGTGATAAGGAGTTACATGGGAATAAAAATAAGAATGACACTATGATAATATTTGGAAAAGTAAATAAAATATGTGAAACTTTATTGTTATATATGACTGCTTAAAAACAGAAATTAAAACTAATTCAAATCTTAAGCATTGACAACTAAATGTGCTTGAAAAATATTTGGCAAAACAAAAACAAATATACACAACCTTGAAAACAACATGTAAACAAAAACTCAGGCACAACGAACATAAAATAAAACCACAAAGCCACTTACTGTTTTTGCCTA